>OY821749.1:5000-605000 GCA_963682055.1 Primula veris
CTACACCCTACACCCTAAAACCTACACCCTACACCCTACACCCTAAAACCTAAACCCTAAACCCTAAACCCTAAACCCTAAACCCTAAAACCCTAAAACCCTAAAACCCTACACCCTACACCCTACACCCTACACCCTACACCCTACACCCTACACCCTACACCCTACACCCTAAACCCTAAACCCTAAACCCTACACCCTACACCCTACACCCTAACCCCTAACCCCTAACCCCTAACCCCTAACCCCTAAAACCCTAAAACCCTAAAACCCTAAAACCCTAAAACCGAACCCCGACCCCGAACCCCGAACCCCGAACCCCGAACCCCGAACCCCGAACCCCGAACCCCGAACCCCGAACCCCGAACCCCGAAACCCGAAACCCGAAACCCGAAACCCGAAACCCGAAACCCGAAACCCGAAACCCGAAACCCGAAACCCGAAACCCCCAACCCCCCAAAACCCAACCCCCCAAAACCCAAAACCCCAAACCCCAAACCCCAAACCCCAAAACCCCAAAACCCCAAACCCCAAACCCCAAACCCCAAACCCCAAACCCCAAACCCCAAACCCCAAACCCCAAACCCCTAAACCCCAAACCCCGAAACCCCTGAACCCCCAAACCCCTAAACCCCAAAACCCCTAAACCCCAAAGCCCCAAAGCCCCAAAGCCCCAAAGCCCCAAAGCCCTAAAACCCCAAAGCCCCAAAACCCCTAAGCCCCTAAAACCCCTAAGCCCCTAAAACCCCTAAAACCCTAAAACCCCTAAAACCCAAGCCCCAAGCCCCAAGCCCCCGAAACCCGGAACCCCGAACCACGAACCACGAACCCGGAACCCGGAACCCGGAACCCCGAACCCGGAACCCCGGAACCCGGAACCCCGAACCCCGGAACCCGAAACCCCCGAAACCCCCGAAACCCTTTTTGCTGCATTTGAGAAGAGAAGCTAAACCCCTAAACCCCAAACCCCAACCCCAAAAACCCGGGAACCCTAGGCCCCTAAGCCCGGTAAACCCGGTAAAAACCCTGGAACCCTGGACCACGAGACCTGAAACCCCGAAACCCCTAAACCCTTTTTGCTGCATTTGAGAAGAGAAGCTTCTTTAGCAAGTAGCACTTGGTTTGAGCAAATTTGAATGATTAATTTTGGGTTTAGGAGTTTGTCTTGAACCATTTGGGAATGGAGATAAATTTTGAGTTGTGTTTGCATATACAAACCCGTTTGTAAACGGCCCATTTAACTTAGGAAGCAACGGAATAAAACTTGCTTCAAAGGAGTTGCAGTGTAGTGTTTGGCGCCAAACACCCATAGCGTTTAAAAGCTACGAAACCAAACACACATAGCTTTTTTAAGCAAAAAGCTTAGAAAAAAAGAGTTGCCAAACATGCACAAAATCTAAGAAACCAAATGTCGTTTCTCTCAGGATATAAAACCGAAAATACTCAGCAAGTATACCAACCAAATTACATTTAACATAAAAGCTTAGAAAAAAAGAGTTGCCAAACATGCACAAAAACCCGGTGCACATCCTCAATACATCACTAAAAAAAAATACAGGGTAAATATTTCAGACGAGATCATCAATGCACCCATAATTTAAGTCAGCATAAACCAAGCAAAAATCTTGAGCTTAGAAAAAAGTTGTAAACAAATATGACTAGATCATAAATAAAAAGAGCTTCCAAGTTGACAGCCTAAAAAGAGCTTAGAAGTTAAAAAGGCCAGCAACCAAACAAACTCCTAGTATACATTCATCTAGAGCACAATTCATCACTTAACTAAGGAGCCCTCACAAGGTAAAAAAACTTGCAATAGATTTTTCCCTCAGGGGTTATTTCTTAAGACCAATAAAATATATTTTTTCTTCAGATATACTTAAGACCAAAAAAAGCTCAGTTTGTAGATTGACCAACCACATGAAGTTCAACTAAAAACAAAAATGAAAGCTTACAAGCTATAACCAAACAAACCCCTAGTATACATTGATTACATTCCCTAGATCACCGATCCACCTCTTTCACTTGAAAACAAAAACCCACAGGGTCAGTATTTTATACTAGATCTTCAAAGAAAAACAAAAGCGTGAAGCTTTTCCAGGGGAAAAACCCATAAAAGAAAGCAGTTCACAGCTTTAAAAAAATCAAGAACTTAAAAGCTACAAGGAAAAAACCCCTCACTCATATCATCAATTCACAACTTCACTTGAAGAAAAAACATACCCAGGGGTTGAAACCCAATGGAAAACAGAACTTAAAAAAGAAAATAAGAGCTCAAAAATCTAAAACTAAACAAACACAGTATAAATTATCCTACATCACCAATCCACCACATCGTAAAAACCCACAAGGTGATCACTTTAGACTAGAACTTTAAACCAGGAAAGTAATAAATTGCAGATAAAGTCATAAAATCCAACAATACAGTTATGAGTCAACCAAATCCCACAAGGTAAGCATTTTAGACTAGATCTTCAAAGCAGTTATGAGTTAACCAATACAGTGTAACCTTTTCAGGGACAAAAAAACAGCTTATAAGGCTACAACCAAACAGACCCCTAATATATATACACCTAGACGGCTAGACTAGACCCCGGATTCATCACTGATCCCTTCACTTCAAAAAAACGACAAGTATTAAAGACTCGATTTTTAAAGCAGGGAAACAATAAATTATAGCTTTTTAATAAGTCATAAACCCAACAAAAAAATAACAGCTAAACCTAAATGGAAAAAGAAGCTTAAAAGACCAACCAAATGTAGTTTTCTTGGGGATATGAAAGCCAAAACAAACTCAGTAAGTATACCAACCAGATGAAGTTCAACTTAAAAGTTAAATGGAAGCTTAAAAGCTACAACCAAACAGACCCCATACATATATATATATATATATATACACACTCCTAGGCCCCGAAATCATCAATAAAAACTCACACATAATAACAGTAGAGGTACGGGTCTTTGGGCTGATCCGCTTCGAATTTATCATCTTCCAGAATGCCTAAACCAGTTTTATAGCATTTTGATAATAAACAAAGTTGTAGAAAATCCGCATGCAAAGTAGTCAATTGTTCTGGTGATGATTGAACCTTTTTGACAGCAGTTAAAAGTGGCGCTACACCACGAATCGGAGCTTCAAGCAGCCAGACATAATCCTTGAACCTCTTACAAACATTGGCAACTGCAAAAACATAAAAGTAGCTGTTATTTATGATTAATTTCACAAAAAATACCAACATATCAAGTACATTTTTCGGGTGTCAAACGGATCTGCAATGCGTCACATTCAAGAATAAACTTGACAACAAGGAGAACAAAATTGTTAGCTTGCTCCTTAGAAACCTGTCCAGGTGTGCAAGCCTCCATGCAAATAGAAATCATAATTAATAAAGGGAAATACAAAAACAAACGAAATAAGTAGACACCAATTTTTCAGTGTCATACACACCCTATATATAAAGTAACGGGTTATTCTTTTCCTTAATATCCACAATAAACATGTTTTATTCCGGGGGTTTAAGTTAAAAGTATATTGAGGATATTACCTTAGTACCACAACACTTGAACAGTAAAAAATATTCACTTATTTGATAAAAATAGTTCATCAAAGACAATTAGAGAATATTTGGTTGAAGTTTAAACTTCTCATATTTGAATTTTTGCTTATGGGTTACGCTGCTACGTTGTGCATTTGAGTACTTAAACTGAAGGGACTTAGAAAACCCTCGCCCTGATCCAATTTTTAACACAAAAATAACTTAAATCAAAAATTGTTTTCCTGCTACAATATGAAGTTCGTTGATCATGAAACACATACATGTCTATATCTTCAAAATCCTAGCACCAAAATTACTAACACTACAAAATTGAAGATATTTAGAGTAACATGAGCAAACACACACACATCCTACATAGTTTCATATATTTGTTCAAAACCTAATGTCCTAAGCCAATGGGCCCAACCAAGCAATGAATATATATATTTACGACAAAAGTGGTAAAGAGTAAGAAGGCTTACAAAACCGTAATCCTATCCGATAAATATCCAAAATTAAACACTATTTTCAAGCTCGAATATGAAGTATGTAAATTAATAAAAACACATAACATACACGGTATATAAACGTATATCTCGAAAACAGTCCTTATATATGACCATAACCCTAAACATTTGACAACCCGATTAACTAAACTTAAACAGTTCTTTTTTGTTTACAGTAATACGACAGAAACCCAAAAAATCCTAATAAGCCCGTAGTAAAAACACAAGTAAGAAAAACCAAATAACAAAATATTGTAAACAATTTTCATGCTTGAATATGAAGTGTGTCAATTAATATAACACATAACATTAAACAGTTTATTTGTTTACAGTAATTCCGGGGGGGAAAAACTAATAAGCAAGTAGTAAACCCAAGTAATAAAAACCAAATATTAAAAACTCAATACTTTAGATTTCTAGTAAAATTGGTATTAAATAGGGACATAGAGAAATCAAACAGCCTTGGCAAGATCAACATTCATATAAATAGGTAGCATAGGACGACAGAAAATGAACTTAAACTAAACGAAAATCTACAATAACGAATCAACAAAGACGTGTCGAAAACAGCATTGATTAGGTTTGAAAAAAATTGGAAACCAAGTATAGAAGTGCAGAATATTTATTTATATTACGAGAACATCCAATTAGTTTTTAATGTTCTGAAATATAGAGACAAACATGCCAGAAAATTAAGAAAACAAAACAAAAAACCAGTTCATTTAAACTACAGTAAACAATTAACACTAAAGTTCTACAACCATAAATAAAGGCAAGATATATATATATACACACACATCCATTCGACAACAAATGGAGTGAAGACATATTATGGCAAAATAAATGAAAACTACAATAAATAACAAGCAGATGGATAAATGAATGGAAGATAGATAGATAAGTACGCTAAATTTTAGGTGAAAAGCTAAAAGAATCCCTAAATCTCTGTTTAAGATAAATTTTAAGTGAAAAGCTAAAAGAATCCCTAAATTTCTACCTTCTATGCAATTGAGCCGTTTTCAGCTTTTTTGACCCAAAAGCTAGGTTTATAATAGCTAAGAAAAGCCAATAAACCAAACATCCATACCTTTTATTAAGCAAAAGGCTACGGAAAAATGTAGTTCCCATAAAAGCACATAACAAAAACCAACCAATCAAACGCACATAGCTTTTCTTAAACAAAGCCCTATAGAAAGGGGAGAAAAAAGCAGTTGCCAAACAGGCAAAAAGAAACTAAAAAAAGCCAACAAATAACCACCCATAGCTTTTACTAAGCAAAACCCTAAAAAAAACTAAAAGGAAAATCAGTTGTTAAACAAGCACACTACAAAAAATAATTTAAAAAAGCAAATATAATTAAAATAATTAAATCAAAGCCAACAACAAACACCCATAGCTTTTATTAAGCAGGATAGAATTAAATGAATGGAAAATAGATAGATAAGTACCCAAAAGAGTGTTGACATGGCGACTAGATTATTAGCAGCGTCACCAATCAGACTTGATACATGTATATATATATATAGAGAGAGAGAGAGGAGAGAGGTGTTTAATTTGGGATCCTGGGGCAGGAGAGAGAGAAAGAACAGCCGCCCTGTGTTTAAATTATCTCACCGAAAAAAAAATTAATAGATGTGTGTATCGCTGAGACAGTGGGCATATATATATATAACAAAATGAGAGAGTTAATACATCAAAAATGGACATGGGTTCTGACTCATAAATGACCAATGGTAAATAAAACTAAAGGGACGTTAAACCAGATGTAATGAAGAGTAGAGTGCATAAATAGATAACGATAACCGGTGTGTGGGTTGGGTGACAAAATTAAAATTAAGGATTGGTCCACGAAAACAAAAGTATTTAAGAATTGGTCCGGCTATAAAATTCATTTAAGGATTGGTTCATTATTTATGAAACTAATTAAGGATTGGTCCAATATAAAAGCTCTCCAAATCTATTTATCTAATTAATCATTGTCTCTCTCTACATACATATATGATGAAGTAACTTCTGTAAACAGTAAACAACACCAAAATAGCAGATGGCGACTACCAAAACACCATTTATTAGGAGGGGGGTAGCTCACTGGAAAGTATATCTATATCTATATATCTGTATGTATCAATATATATGTATATATTTGTATGTATCTATGTATATATATGTATATATGTATCTATATATCTATATATTTGTATATATCTATGTATATATATATACAGACCGTTTGTTCAGACTGTTAATTTATTTGTTCCGGAGGATATTTGCATTTTTTAATTAGTATTTGGATTTAATTTATTTTTTCAGACTGTTTTTTTTTCAGACTGTTTTTTAATTAATTTATTTTTCAGACTGTTTTCAGACTGTTTAACAGATTATTTTCAGACTGTTTTTTTACGTTTTCAGGCTGTTTTTTTTTTCAGACTATTTTTTTTTCAGACTGTTTTTTTTTTCAGACTGTTTTTTAATTAATTTATTTTTCAGACTGTTTTCAGACTGTTTAACAGACTGTTTCGACTGTTTTTTTACGTTTTCAGGCTGTTTTCAGGCTGTATTTTTTTTTATGTTTTTGGATTTTTATTTATTTATTTTTCAGACTGTTTAACAGACTGTTTTTTTTACGTTTTCAGACTTTTTTTTTTTACGTTTTTGGATTTTTGTTGATTTTTTGGGATTTTTGTTGATTTTTTGGGATTTTTTAAAAAAAGTCGTGTTTTTTCGGGATTTTGCCTCTTTTATTTTTTTTTGGATTTTCTCATATTTTTTTTTATTTTTTTATTTTTGCATTTTTATTTTCTGATTTTTTTCATTTTTTCTGATTTTTTACATTTTTATTGGTTAGTTAGGGGAAATGGACTAATCCTTAATTAGTTTCAGTTTCATGGACCAATCCTTAAATACTTGTGTTTTCATGGACCAATCCAAAATTTACCCATTAAAATTAAAATAAGTTTGAAAATGTTAAGACTCTCATCCATGGATTGATACTAAAACGGAAAGAAAAAAAATGTGTTCTTTAAAATGAATTAGTCCTCTTAAAATTAAAAGAAAACTGAGGATGTGGTGGGTTGAATGGAACGAACCCATCCCTAAAATTAAATTAAATTAATAGAATAAGAAAAAGAAAAATGTAACAGAATCAAGTCATAAGTAGGGAGTTTTATTTTGAATATAATAATATATATTTATACAAAATAACAAGAACAACAAGAATTAGGTCAATTAATTCAATCTCTCTTAGAAAAGGATTATATATTATAATATATATATATATATATATATATATATATATATATATATATATATATATATATATATATAAAGAATTATTAAGAGAGAGAGATTGAAACCCTAATTGATTGAGATTGATTAGAGAGAAAGGATTAACAATAAACAAAAATAAATAAAACCACCACAAACAAATAACAATAATAATAATAACAAAAAAAAATGATTGAATTGGAATAAAGAGTGAAATAATAAAATTACCAGATGATGTCTGTTGACGCTGCTACTGTTGTTGTTGTTTCGATTCTTCCATTACTATTTTATAATTATTATTATTATTATTAAATCAATTTCAATTTCAATTTCAATTTCCGTGATGGGTTTGTTGTCAGATTTACCGACAGATTTTATTATCAAACCCTCTCTCTGTCTCTCTCTCTCTCTATCTATCTCTCTCTCTATCTATCTATATATATATATATATATATATATTGTATTGTAATATGTCTGAGGAGAAAGAAAAAAAGAAGCGAATTGTGGGAAAATCCGATTTTAATTTGATTTGATTTGATTCACCTCCCTCCCTCATTTACTCTTTATCCTTTTTCTCACTTATTTACTTATTATACTACTAACTCCACTATTAATTGATTTAATTTAATACCACTCCTATATAAAATAGAATTATAACAGACATGTGAGAATAATTGCTAAGTGTACGGTAAACAAGATATAGCAGTAAAGTTAAACCTAATTTATGGATATATATATAATATATATATATATATATATATATATATATATATATATATATATAAGTGGAGTACTAATTAACAGTGGTATGCATAAAGTGTAATAATATAAATGAAAGAGACAATAAAAAATGAATGAATGAAAAAAAGACCGAAAAGGAGAATGGGTCAATATCGGGTCAGCGATGGGTCATGATAGGGGACCAACGACCAACTTAGCGACTTTGAACTTCATAAATTCATTCACGTTCCAACATGTGATCAGTCATATTTTTTAGTTGATTCGTCTTAATTCCATTTTGAAATATTTTCAAAATCACAAACAAACCAAATAGAAAAAATGTGATAAACTAACACTAAAAACTTTAATACAAATGACTAGTATTTTCATTAATGTATGTACATATTCATCATCAGTTTCGATACATAGTTAAATAACATTCACATTTAGACAAGAATTCATACCGGACACATCAAATTGAACAAAAAGACAATCATTAAACAAACGAGTATACGTCCATTCACCCACATGGAGTTCTAAGAAAATATCATCTAAATTTTTTAACTTTGTTTTCTTCCTATATAAATTCATAATTACGCATGTAAATTTATTCATGTATTTAAAATGTATACATAGTAGAAATGACAAAAACTTGAAAAAAACTTATTCATGCTGTAAATCTTGGATGTTGGATAAAAAATTGTAGTATGTTAAAAACATCTATATCATTGTTGTTCCAAAAACACTAATATCCAGTGCGCTACTCTACATGTCATAAATCCTAAATTTCATATGCACCAAAAATTTAGAAAAAAATATATAAAAACATGTCAATGTTCAAACTTCCCTTATATGAAACAGGCTAATTAGTTTGGAAGTTTTCTTTTCAAACAAATCTTTTACAAATCGTTCGACAGGAAATGATTTTGATCATTTGTTGAATTTGTTAGAAATCAGAAGAAGGCTGTGAAGTTTAAAAGTTGTGTCCATTTTGTAAAAAAGGATTTGTTAACATAAAAGTGACTTATTTAGAGAAAAGTGATGTCGATTAAAAAAATGGCTTGTTTCCAAGCAAATTAGTTGTTTTGTTAAAGTACATTTTACTTATAAGTGACTTATTCATATTTTCTTTAAAAACAAATTTGTTTTTTTTTTAATTCTTCACAAAATTAATTAATTTTAACAACATTACCCTACTAATTATTCAAATAATCAAATTGCATATAAGAACCCCTAAACCCTCAAAAACCCCTAGGGCTTAACCCCTAAATCCTCATAAACCCCTAGGGCTTAACCCCTGAAACCTCAGAAACCACAAAATAATTAATTGTTGGTGGTGTGATTCGATCCCAGGTCTCCTGCGAACGAGTCCAACGCTACACCATTATGTCACTGCCCAACATGTGAAAACATTTACCTCCACTTTTATTTAACCTCTTCTATTGGCCAAATACTTATTTTTTCATTTTACTAAAAAAAAAATACATGCATTTCTTCAATATTTTTTTCTAATTTTTTTTCCGACTTTTTTTTCCATTTTTTTTTTTTGACTTTTTTCCCGACTTTTTAATGTTTTCTGACTTTTTTTCCGACTTTTTTTCGGAAAAAATGTTCGATCAACATCAGGTCAACGACGGATCATGAAGGGGGACCAACGACCAACTTAGCGACTTTGAACTTCACAATTTCATTCATGTTGCCACATGTGATCAATCATCTTTTAGTTGATTCACCTTAATTCAATTTTGAAATATTTTCAAAACCACAAACAAACGAAATAGAAAGAATGTGATAAACCAACACTAAAAACTTTAATACAAATGACTAGTATTTGCATTCATATATGTACATATTCACCATAAATTTCTATACATAGTTAAATAACACTCAAATTTAGACAAGAATTCACACTGGACGCATCAAATTGAACAAAAAGACAATCACTAAACAAACGAGTATACGTCCATTCACCAACGTGGAGTTCTAAGAAAATATCATCTAAATTTTTTAACTTTGTTTTCTTCGTGTATAAATTCATAATTAGGCATGTAAATTTATTCATGTATATAAAATGTATACATAGTATAAATGACAAAAACTTGAAAAAAACTTATTCATGCGGTAAATCATGGATGTTGGATCAAAAACCGTAGTATGCTAAAAACATCTATATCATTATTATTCCAAAAACCCTAATATGTCGGTGCACTATCAAACTGTACAGGTCATAAATCCTAAATTTCATATGCAACAAAAATTTAGAAAAAAAGCATATGAACATGTCAATGTTCAAACTTCCCTCATATGAAACAGACTAATTAGTTTGGAAGTTTTCTTTTGAAACAAATCTTTCCAACTGAAATTACATATGCCTCGACTCACTTTCTACTTCTATAAATCGTTTGACATGCAATGATTTTGATCATTTGTTGAAATTGTTAGAAATCATAAGAAGGCTGTGAAGTTTAAAAGTTGTGCCCATTATGTAAAAAAGGATTTGTTAACATAAAAGTGACTTATTTAGAGAAAAGTGATGTTTTTTTAGGGTTTCTTAGGGTTTTGGTTTCTTTGGGGGTTTTAGGGTTTCTTATGGTTTTGTTTTTTAGGGGTTTCTTATGGTTTTGGTTTTTTTGGGGTTTCTTATGTTTTTTGTTTTTTGGGGGTTTTGAGGGTTTCTTAGGGTTTTGGTTTTCTTTGGGGTTTTTAGGGTTTCTTAGGGTTTTGGGTTTTTTTGGTATTTTTAGGGTTTTAGGATTTTTGGGGTTTGTTAGGGTTTTAGTTTTATTTGGGGGTTTTAGGATTTCTTAGGGTTTTGGTTTTTTTGGGGTTTTTAGGGTTTCTTAGGATTTTGGTTTTCTTGGAGTTTTTAGGCTTTCTTAGGGTCTTTGTTTTTTTGGGGTTTTAGGGTTTCGGTTTTTTGGGGTTTTTGGGGTTTTTTAGGGTTTTGGTTTTTTGGGGTTTTTAGGGTTTCTTAGGGTTTTCGTTTTTTTGGGGTTTTTAGGGCCTCATCGGTTTTTTGGGGTTTATTAGGGTTTTGGATTTTTTAGGGCTTCGGTTTTTTTAGGTTTTCTTAGGGTTTCGGTTTTTTGGGGTTTTTAGGCATTGTTAGGGTTTTAGGGTTTCATAGGGTTTTGGATTTTTTTGGGATTTTTAGGGTTTCTTAAGGTTTTGGTTTTTTAGAATTTAGGTTTTTTTGGGTTTTTTAGGGTTTTTTTTTTGGGGGGGTTTTAGGGTTACTTAGGGTTTTGGTTTTTTGGGGTTTTTAGGGTTTTTACGGTTTTTAGGGTTTCTTAGGGTTTTACTTTTTTTGGGGGTTTTTAGGGTTTTTTAATGTTTTGGGGTTTTTTTTAGGGATTGTTAGGGTTTTGGTTTTTTAGTATTTTGGGTTTTTTAGGGTTTCTTTGGGTTTTGGTTGTTTTGGGTTTTTAGGATTTTCTAGGTTTTTGGTTTTTTTTTTGCGTTTAAGGGTTTATTGGGATTTTGGTTTTTTTAGGATTTCTTAGGGTTTTGTTTTTTTTGGGGTTGTTAGGGTTTCAAAGGATTTTGGTTTTTTCCAGTTTTTTCCGGGTTTTTTCTATTTTTAGGGTTTGTTAGGGTTTTTGTTTTTTTTGGGTTTCATAGGGTTTTGGTTTTTTCGGGTTTTAGGGTATTGGTTTTTTGATGTTTTTAGGTTTTATTAGGTTTTTGGTTTTTTTAAGGTTTTGGTTTTTTCTGGTTTTAGGGTTTCCTAGGGTTTCGGGTTTTTTGGTTTTCTTAGTGTTTTGTTTTTTGGGGGGTTTTTAGGGTTTTTTGGGGGTTTTAGGGTTTATTAGAATTCTGGTTTTTTTTTGGTTTTTGGGTTCCTTATGGTTTAGTTTTTTGGGGGCTTTTACGGGTTTTTAGGGTTTTGGTTTTATTTGGAGTTTTTAGGGTTTATTAGGATTTTGGTTTTTTGGGTTTGTTAGGGTTTCTTTTTTTTTTTTGGGTTTTTTTGGGGTTTTTTAGGGTTTGTTAGGGTTTTAGTTTCTTTGGGTTCTTAGGGTTTCATTGGGTTTTGCTTTTTTTGGGTTTTGGGTTTAGGGTTTTCGTTTTTTGCTGTTTTTAGGATTTTTTTTAGGGTTTAGGGTTTAGGGTCTGTTAAGATTTTGGGTTTTTTGGGGTTTTTAAGGTTTGCTAGGGTTTGTTAGGGTTTTGGTTTTATTTGGGATTTTTAGGTTTTCTAAGGATTTTTGTTTTTTTTTGGGATTTTTAGACTTTCTTAGGATTTTGGTTTTTTTGCGGTTTTAAGGATTTGTTATGGTTTTGGTTTTTTTGGGGTTCTTAGGGTTTCATAGGCTTTTGGTTTTTTTGGAGTTTGTTAGGTTTTTTGCTTTTTCGGGGTTTTTAGGGTTTCATAGGATTTTGGTTTTTTTTGGGTTTTACTGTTTCTTAGGGTTTTGGTTTTTTAGGGTTTGGTTTTATTTTTTGTGAAATTAGGGGTTTTGATTTTTTGGGGTTTTTAGGGTTACTTAGGGTTTCCGTTTTTTGGGGTTTTTTTTGTGAATTTAGGGTTCCTTATGGTTTTGCTTTTTTGGGGTTTTTAAAGTTACTTAGGGTTTTTCTTTTTGGAGGGTTTTAGGGTCTGTTAGCGTTTTGGTTTTAATTGGGGTTTTTAGGGTTTCTTAGGATTTTGGTTGTTTTGGCCTTTTTAGGGTTCATTTGGGTTTTGGGTTTTGGTTTTTTGTGGTTTTTTGGGGTTTTTAGGGTTTCTTAGGGTTTTGTTTTTTTGGGGTTTTTAGGGTTTGTTAGGGTTTTGGTTTTATATTGCGTTTTAAGGGTTTAATAAGATTTTAGGTTTTTTGGGGTTTTTTGGGTTACTTAGGGTTTCGGTTTTTTGGTGTTTTTAGGGTTTTTTTTTTGGAGGGTTTCTAGGGTTTGTTAGGGTTATGGTTTTTTTGGGTTCTTAGGCTTTTATAGGGTTTTGATTTTTTTTTTGGTTTACGGTTTTGGTTTTTAGGGGTTTTTAGGGTTTCGTTTTTTGGGGGATTTAGGGTTTATTAAAAATTTTGTTTTTGGGGTTTTCAGGGTTTGATAGGGTTTTGGGTTTTTTTTTGGGATTTTAGGGTTTGTTAGAGTTTTGGTTTTATTTGGTATTTTTAGATTTTCTTAGGATTTTTGTTTTTTTGGTGGTTTTAGGGTTTCTTAGGGTTTTTTGTTTTTTGAGGTTTTTTGGGTTTTTAAGGGTTTCAGTTTTTTGTGATTTTTAGCTTTTGTTAGGGTTTTCATTTTTTTGGGGGTTTTAGGGTCTCTTAGAGTTTTTTGTTCTTCTGGGAATTTTTTACTTTCTTAGGGTTTTGGTTTTTTTGCGGTTTTTAGGATTTCTTAGGGTTTTTAGGGTCTTGTTTTTTTTTAGGTTCTTAGGGTTTCTTAGGGTTTTGGTTTTTTAGGATTTTACTTTTTTTTGGAGGTTTTAGGATTTTTTTTAGGGTTTTTTTTGTGAATTTAGGGTTTCTTAGGGTTTGGCCTTTCTGGGGTTTTTTGGTGTACTTAGGGTTTCGGTTTTTTGGGGGTTTTAAGGTTTGTTAGGGTTTTTGTTTTAATTGGGGTTTTTAGGGTTTCTTAGGATTTTGGGTTTTTTGGGGGCTTTTGGGCTTTTTAGGGTTCATTTGTGTTTTGGCTTTTTGGGGTTTTAGGGTAACTTAGAGTTTCTTTTTGGGGGGTTTAGTGTTTGTTAGGGTTTTGATTTTATTTTGCTTTTTTAGGATTTCTTAGGATTTTATTTTTTTTGGATTTCTCAGGGTTTTTGTTTTTTTGGGGTTTTTAGGATTTCCTAGGGTTTCGTTTTTTTGGGTTTTAGGGTTTGTTAGGGTTTTTGGTTTATTTGAAATTTAAAGTTTTCTTAGGATTTTGGTTTTTTGGGGGTTTCTTAGGGATTCAGTTTTTTTGGGGTTTTTAGGGTTTGTTAGGGTTTTGTTATTTGAGGTTTTTAGGGTTTGTTAGGGTTTTGGTTTTTTTGTGTTCTTACAATTTCATAGGGTTTTGAATTTTTTTTTGAGTTTAGGGTTTTGGTTTTTACAGGTTTATAGTGTTTCTTATGATTTCGTTTTTTGGGGGTTTGTTAAGATTTTGGGTCTTTTGGGATTTTTTGGGTTTGTTAGGATTTTGGGTTTTTAGTGTTTGTAAGGTTTTTGGTTTTATTTGGGATTTTTAGGTTTTCTTAGGATTTCTTAGTGTTTTTGTTTTTTGAGGTTTTTTGAGTTTTTAAAGGTTTTAGTTTTTTGTGGTTTTTAGGGTTTGTTAGGGATTTCGTTTTTGGGGGGTTTTAGGGTTTGTTAGGGTTTTGGTTTTTTGGGGAGTTTTAGGGTTTGTTAAGGTTTTGGTTTTTTAGGGTTCTTAGGGTTTCATAGGTTTTGGTTTTTTTAGGGTTTCGTAGGGTTTTTATTTTTTGGGATTTTTAGACTTTGTTTGGGTCTTTGTTTTTTTGCCGTTTTTAGGATTTGTTAGGGTTTTGCTTTTTTTGGGTTCTTAGTTTTTCATAGGGTTTAGGTTTTTTTGGGGTTTTTAGGATTTCTTAGGGTTTGTTAGGGTTTTCGTTTTTTAGGGTTTTTAGGGTTTCATAGGGTTTTGGTTTTTTTTGGGTTTTTTGGCGGATTTTTAGGGTTTTTTTTTTTTTTGTTAATTTAGGATTCCTTAGGGTTTTGTTTTTTTGAGGTTTTTAAGGTTACTTAGGGTTTTGGTTTTTTTGGTGTTTATTAGGGTTTTTGTTTTAATTGGGGTTTTTAGGGTTTCTTACGATTTTTTTTGGGGTTTTAGGGTACCTTAGGGTTTTGTTTTTTTAAGGGCTTTTAGGATTTGTTAGGGTTTTGGTTTTATTTTGCGTTTTTAGGGTTTCTTAGGATTTTGGTTTTTTTGGGTTTTTTAGGGTTTTTTTTGGTTTCTTAGAGTTTCGCTTTTTTTGGTTTTTTAGGGTTTGATAGGGTTTTGGTTTTTTTGGGGTTTTTAGGGTTTCAAATTTTGGGGGGTCTTTAGGGTTTGTTAGGGTTTCGTTTTTTGGGATTTTTAGGGTTTGTAAGGATTTTGGTTTTTTTGTGTTCTTAGGGTTTCATAGGGTTTTGATTTTTTTGGGTTTATGGCTTTCTTTTTTTTGGGTTTTTAGGGTTTCTTAGGGTTTCTGTTTTTTGGGGCTTTTAGGGTCTCTTAGGGTTTCGGTTTTTAGGGTTCTAAGGGTTTTGGTTTTTTAGGGTTTGTTAAGGTTTTTGGTTTTTTGGGGTTTGTTAGGGTTTTGGGTTTTTTGGGTTTGTTAGGGTTTTCATTTTATTTGGGATTTTTAGGTTGTCTTAGATTTTTGGGTTTTTTGGTGGTTTTAAAATTTCTTAGGGTTTTGGTTTTTTAGGGGTTTTTAAGGGGTTTTTTGAGTTTTTAAGGATTTTAGTTTTTTGTTGTTTTTAGGGTATGTTAGGGTTTTCGTTTTTTGGGGGGGTTTTAGGGTTTGTTATGGTTTTGGTTTTTTGGGGGGTTTTTTGGGGGGTTTTTAGGGTTTCAAAGGTTTTGGTTTTTTTAGGGTTTCGTAGGGTTTTTGTTTTTTGGGATTATTAGACTTTGTTTGGGTCTTTGTTTTTTTGTCGTTTTTAGGATTTGTTAGGGTTTTGGTTTTTTTGGGTTCTTAGTTTTTCATAGGGTTTAGGTTTTTTTGGGGTTTTTAGGATTTCTTAGGGTTTTAGGGTTTGTTAGGGTTTTCGTTTTTTAGGGTTTCATAGGGTTTTGGTTTTTTTGAGGTTTTTTGGGGGGTTTTAGGGTTTTTTTTTTGTGTGAATTTAAGATTCCTTAGGGTTTTGCTTTTTTGAGGTTTTTAAGGTTACTTAGGTTTTGGTTTTTTTGGGATTTCTTATGGTTTTTGTTTTAATTGGGGTTTTTAGGGTTTCTTACGATTTTTTTAGGGTTTTTAGGGTACCTTAGGGTTTCGTTTTTTTAAGGGCTTTTAGGATTTGTTAGGATTTTGCGTTTTTAGGGTTTCTTAGGATTTTGTTTTTTTTGGGTTTTTTTTTTGGTTTCTTAGAGTTTCGCTTTTTTTGGTGTTTTTAGGGTTTGTTAGGGTTTCGTTTTTTGGGTTTTTTAGGGTTTGTTAGGGTTTTGGTTTTTTTGGGTTCTTAGGGTTTCATAGGGTTTTGATTTTTTTGAGGTTTTTAGGGTTTCAATTTTTTTGGGGTCTTTAGGGTTTATTAGGGTTTCGTTTTTTGGGATTTTTAGGGTTTATTAGGATTTTGGTTTTTTTGTGTTCTTAGGGTTTCATAGGGTTTTGATTTTTTTTGGGTTTAGGGTTTTGTTCTTTTTTGGTTTTTGGGGTTTCGTAGGGTTTCTGTTTTTTGGGGGCTTTTAGGGTCTCTTAGGGTTTCGGTTTTTAGAGTTCTAAGGGTTTTGTTTTTTTAGGGTTTGTTATGGTTTTTGGTTTTTGGGGTTTGTTAGGGTTTTGGGTTTTTTGAGTCTGTTAGGGTTTTCATTTTACTTGTGATTTTCAGGTTGTCTTAGATTTTTGGTTTTTTTGGTGGTTTTAAAATTTCTTAGGGTTTTAGTTTTTTTGCTGTTTTTAGGATTTGTTAGGGTTTGGGTTTTTTTTTGGGTTCTTAAGGTTTCATAGGGTTTTGGGTTTTTTAGGGTTTTGGGGTTTTTTAGAGTTTGTTAGGGTTTCGAGTTTTTTGGGTTTTTTAGGGTTTGTTAGTGTCTCGATTTTTTTGGTGGTTTTAGGGTTTTTTAGGATTTTGTTTTTTTTGAGTTCTTAGGGTTTCATAGGGTTTTTGTTTTTTGGAGTTTTTAGGGTTTCTTAGTGTTTTTGTTTTTTAGGATTTGTTAGGGTTTTTTTTTGGGGTGGGGGGTTAAGGTTTTTTAGGGTTTTTGTTTTTTTGGGGTTCTTAGGTTTTCATAGGGTTTTGATTTATTTGGGATTTTTAGGGTTTATTAGGGTTTTGGTTTTTTTAGGGTTTCTTAGGGGTTCAGTATTTTTTTGGTGTTTTTATGTTTTTAGGGTTTTCATTTTTTTGGGTTTTTAAGGTTTTTTAGGGTTTTCATTTTTTGGGGGTTCTTAGGGTTTCATAGGGTTTTGATTTTCTTGGGTTTTTTTAGGGTTTTTTAGGGTTTTGGTTTTTTTAGGGTTTCTTAGGTTTTCGGTTTTTTGGGGATTTTTAGACAGTTAGGGGTTTTTTTTGAGTGTTTTAGGGTTTCATAGGGTTTTGGTTTTTTGGGAGTTTTAGGGTTTCTTAGGGTTTTGGTATTTTTTTGGGTTTTTAGGGTTTTGCTTTTTTTGGGGTTTTTAGGTTTTATTCTTTGTTTTTATTTTTTGGGGTTTGTTAGTTTTTTGAGGTATGTTAAGGTTTTGTGTTTTTTAGGTTTAGGGTTTTTTAGAATTTTGTTTTTTTTGGTTTTTAGGGTTTCTTAGGGTTTTAGTTTTTTTGGAGTTTTTTTGGTTTTTTAGGGTTTCAGTTTTTTTTTTAGGGTTTGTTAAGGTTTTCGTTTTTTGGGGTTTTTAGGATTTTTGATTTTTTGGGGTTTCTCAGGGTTTTGGTTTTTTTGTGGTTTTTAGGGTTCTTTTGAGTTTTGGTTTTTTTGGTATTTTTTGGTGTTTTTAGGGTTCCTTAGGGTTTGGGGTTTTTTGGAGTATGTTAGGGTTTTGGTTTTAATTGAGGTTTTTAGGGTTTCTTATGGTTTTTGTTTTTTGGGGATTTTTAGGGTTCCTTAGGGTTTTGGTTTTTTTGGGATTTTTAGGGTTCATTAGGGTTTCATTTTTTGGGGTTGTCAGGGTTTCGGTTTTATTGTTTTTGTTCTTGCCTTTCCCCTCTTAGAAACTAGTAATTATTGTCCATTTATCTAACTTGTAATACTTAATTTTTGTATGAAGTTTCGATACAATTCTTCTTGTGAACAAATAAAATACCACTTTTTCTGAACATTTTGGGTGTACTTGACTCACGAACTCGCAGTATTTATGTTTTTATGATCACCAATGTGGCAACTAAGGTATGCTTTGTTGGTTCGCATCATGTTTCAAAGAAACCAGTTTGGCTATTTTGACTTAAATAAGCCTGAAACCTTTGAATATTGAACGATGTAAGACCTTTTCCCAATCGCAAACCAAACAAGCACATAACGACGATGTTCTTCACTTCTTAATTCTAAGGACTTGATTGATTTAAGTTTTAACTAAACAAGCATAACGTGTAATTGCAGTTTAGATTAACGTGTGGGGAAAATATCAATGTTGACTTGTATCATTATATGCTTGTGACCTTTAAGTAAATAGGTTCTCTTATTTGATGTTAAAAAAATAGTCTTCTTAGGACAAACGAAATAAACTGAGATTAAAAGCTAACCATTTTACAATAAAATATACTGAAATATTATACTTAACAAACAAGGGGAAACCAAGTGTTGCTACTATCATGAAGTAAAAAACACTTTTTTTTGCACAATACAAATGGTAGATTAAGGCGTTTTTTTTATTACTCTAAAGTCGAATGTTGTACATATATTAAAGAAGGTATACACATTTACAATGAACATTTATTTACACAAATAAATTTCGAAAGGTGCAGCATCACTCACCTCTTTTAAAGTCTCCAAATAAAGAACTCAAAAAATAAATCCATGAGGAATATCCTCCTCATTTGGGCTCAATGTTGGGGCCCACAGGAACACAACCGTGTACACCAAACCTTCGAAAAGGAAATGTATTGCACCCAACAAGGCAATCTTCTCATCTGAATCGCATAATATAAAGTATTAGAATTCAAAATTAAATTATACACAATAATTTCATACAAGAGAATTTCGAAAAACGAAAAGGAAAAATAAATTTACAAACACGATTCACTAATTGGAAAGAATCAACAAGGTGATATTACTAAAAGCAGTCATGCTTCTAAGGTACTGTAGCAAGTGCGAAATATTAGCAGGTTAATATAAACCCGTATATTAACTTATAATCACATGTTTTGATAGTAAACCATCCAACAGAAGCTGTCAATTACTACCCAAACCTAACAGAAATATAAAAAAAAATGACAGAACAGGACCGAAAATATATTGGTTTCCTAAGTATTAAGTACCCTGTCTTATATGGTTAAATAAGAGTACTAAAAAGCATGATATGAAGCATTGGTATATTAATCCCTACTCTTTTAGGTGGTAATACAAAATTGAAATCATTTGAGACTTTACATAACTGTAACTAACCCTTGTTAGCATAGCATCACATGTCAATATAGACATAATGACAATATTATTATGTAATAACATAACAGAAGACAACATTGTCTAGCAACCTGAAACAATACACAATTTATTTTTACTTCACCAACCTGAAGCAATAGCTATAGCAGCACCCTTGACTTGAGTAAGCAAGTCCTTATTTTCCGAGGGGTCTCCAAAATTCTCACTCCACGACGATAGAATAACAGCCATTCCAATAGCGAGAAAACAAGCAGCAACGTCAAAAGGAGCCACAGGACCGAGACTCAAGCTATCAACAAACATGTTCCCAAACAAGCCAAATATGATAGCAAATAAACCGTTACTCAGAAATATTGCTTTTGAGAATGTCAACGACTGCCATTGTGACTCAAACCCTCTCTGAACAAGAAGAAAAAAAGTTTGCGACGACATTTATCAAAATGAGATGTTTATTTTCAAACTCCATATTCAAATAAGAAAATATCCTCTTTTAACAGCTTAGTATGTATCATGCTGTATTATATTAAATAATTTTACCACCAATTGAGATGAACTATAAAATCAAACAAGAAGTAAAACCACATTAATATTTGAACTCCAAAAGAACTAGTTATGTCCTAATTGTTAGCTGGTATGCTAAGCACCAATATACACAAATTTAGACAAATGGTACACCGATGCTAAAACCGATCTTTTGCATGCTTGTAAATTTAGATAGGTTAGTATGCTAAATTTCAATAATATGGGAAGGTAAGGATTAGGAACTCTTGCTAAAGTTACATTACCCCTCCAGAAAAGGAAATATGTACTGAGCAGGTTAACACTATCAGTAAACAAATAATTCAGCAACACTGCAAAACAGAAAATCTCTAACCTTGAAATGCTCTGCCACAAGCCAAGACTCAAATGCAGGAAAAAAAAAAGATATGTGGCAATATCACCCAAAATACGTCCCAGCTAAAGTTACATTACCCCTCCAGAAAAAGAAATATGTACTGAAAACCTTCTAATGAGGAGAATGCTTTGTGATACAACTCCGTATATAAGTGATACAGTAAGTCACGCAGGCTCTTTTTCGACCCCTATATTCAAAAAGAAAGGGGTTTATCAAGGGTATCAACCATGTCAAAAAGTTCTACATATTAAAATTCCACCTATATATTAAGGCTTGTCAAAAATGTCATCTTCATAACATATGACCTCTATAAGCTACAACCTTAAATATACTGATAATAAATAGTTATGCAAATTGTTAGATTCTAATACATTTCCCAGTAAAAGGCATCATAGAAGGAAGATGGAGGCTTATTATACACCAAAGGCTAAATTAATTTCAAATACAAATACACACAGATGACATCTAAGGACCAACTTTACTTTTCTAGAGGAAGAAACCCATAACCCAAAACTTACTAGACTATCGTTTCAAGTGGATTGCCACAAACATTTTGAGAAAATTGAGTTTCCTTGAGACACTGATACCAGATTGATAGAACTTGAAATTCCTCATAAAAGTAAAGCTAAAGTAAATACATACCAGCTCTTGCCTGGTAGCTCGACAAACTTGGACCCCAATAGCATGTAGTCCAGGTGAAAAGAAACCGGTTGCATCCAATAAATACAACAGCTGTAAGCAAAAGTAAATCCTGAACCATCATAAAAACCAAACAAATTAAGAATCCCTACGACAAAGTCAACAGATGGGGAAAAGGAAAACGTAGAGGCTAAATGGATCAATCGCATAGACAAAAAAGGAGAAAAGAGGAGAGAAAAAAATAATGTGGTTTTTAAACTTTACAATGATTTCACTAATAAAGAGGAAAGTAAGAGAGAGAAACAAAAATTGAAGGATGGTAGCACAGTCGATAAAAGAAAAGGAAACAAAAATGTGATATTAAATTACAACTTTTGGTTCTGTGGTGTCACTAAATAAAAAGGTGACCTTCGAAAATCAAGACTAATAGACTATTATGTCAAATTTGAGACCCAATAGGGCCAAGGCAAACCCGGTGCTAAAGCTGTGCAGGGACCGGGAAGGGGATGGGCTTGCATTTCTGCATCAGGCTACTACCACGACTCGAAGCTGTGACCTCCAGGTCATATGGCAGCAACTTTACCGTTGCTCCAAGGCCGCCCTTTATTCGTAACAAGTAGGTGTTAAGCTGAGGGCGAGCCTTGACCCAACGGTAAAGTTGCTGTCTTGTGACTTGGAGGTAACGGGTTCAAGTCGTGGAAGCAGCCTCCTGCAGAAACGCAAGGGAATGCTGCCTACATTAGGCCCAAAGTGGCCTGACCCCTACCCGAACCCCGTGCATAGCGGGAGCTTTAGCACCGGGTTTGCCCTTTAAGTAGGTGTTAAGCTGCGACTTTCAGATGCAATGGCTTCACTAATAAAAAAGGCTTAAGTTTTCGAACTATTATTTTTCAGTGAGGAGACTAAAATCATTAAATCTACTATATCTATATAAACTTGATTTAAATCAAAACTGCAGTTTTTTGATACAACAGTTTGACAAATTGAAAAACAAGATTTACTTAATATCCAGACTGAAATTTGTCGATCATGGAACTCGATCATTTAATATTCTGTTGCTCCTCCATTACTCCAGTAAAAGACAAAAAAAAAAAAAACAGATTGATAATGCACCTTCATTTCCCACATGTAATAGCGGGTAACAAGAGCCTATGAGTTTCTCGGTCCTTCTCGTAAAATGTGTCCCAAACGAACCCTCGGTGTCTGAACTGCTAGTTGAAACAAGAGGATCTCTCTCTATCATCACGATACTCGTCACCGTCACCAAATATTTCACTTTCTTCGTCTCCCCACAAACTAGCTCGAAGTCTTGCTTCTTTTTCCTTATTATAAACTGAATTCAGTTTTGAACGGTAGTATGATATAACAACCAGCAGAATTAAATCCTCTTAAGGCAAATCAAAAACCAAAGGCATTTTAAAAAGGGACATATAATAAAGAAAAATATGAAAAATGAGAGATCAAATGTTCTTTACAAACTCTCTTTTTGAAGAATTTTGATACAATTACACATGCTAATAAGCAGGCAAGTCAGCAACATGACACCCTGATTTTTAACTGTACATGTATTCAGGTGTACTAAGGCCTCGTACCCTCTACAAAAATATTAATTTCAAACCTCGTGCTCCACTTATTTGTGAATAAAATACCTGTTAAATAATTGGATGTAATATTGTGCATGTTCTGTTACTTGACCCAACTTGTTCTTTTATCCTTAAAACTCTCCCTACACTATAGTAATATTATCACTTTAGTAACCTGCCATTAACTAACTGGATGGAAAAGCACTGAAGTGACAAAAGAGTATCTTAATGTATTCATAGCACAGGGCATTCAACTTTATTTAGCTGGTATAAGAGAGTACAAAACCTGAATAAACCCTGAAGATTACTACTTATACTAAACCCTGGAGAACTTAAAAGCATAATCATAGGATGTCAAGTACGTACTAGTCTTTACATCACTTAATCACACCAAAGCTCTTTTTTTCCATTAGACATGTGTCCCTATACATAAGCTGAATTTCTAGCAAGAGTAATATTTTTCTTTTATACACAGAATACTTAATTTTGACCAAGAGACGACCCCGGACCCAAATTTCACAGCTTATCTACAGTTATGGTTAATTGCAGTTTCTCATACCAATATATCATGGTTTTCCGATTTTGTTCCCCAACTTAACAGAATTTTATTACTATCCAAACTTGCAAAGAGAAAAACAAAAAGTCGGGGACTAAAACAGGAAAAAGTGATCGCATAGTGTACAGTATTGAAAATTACAATACTCAATACAATAGTGTACATATATTATTTTCGTATCTGAATAGTATTCCAATCTACAATTTTCTTTTATTCAGTATACTAATCATGCTCAATCTTCCAGAAAGTAACAATTTGTATTATGGCAACGACAAATTACATCAGTTAGTTTTGTTGGGTCCACTACTCACTTTCCTTGCATAGTTGCACATAAACGAAATCTTTTGTTATATATTCAGAGAGAAAATAAGTTCCTCAAGTAAGGATTCTAGCCCTAATTTTTCAGCCCAAACTAAAACAAGGAATTCTAAAGAACTAAAAGGATTAAATTTAATCCCCACACAAACCCCAAATTCACAGAGTTAGGCACGGAATTTAAATTTGAGATAAGCACACGCGAAAACTCTTTTCAGTCCAAACAAAACCAAAGAATCCTAAGAAATTACAAGGGTTAAATTTAAACCCCACAAAATCCCAAATTCACACATTTGGGCACGAAATAAACTAAGACAAGAAAACTCTTTCCAACCCAAACAAAACGAGGAATTCTAAGAAATCAAAAGAAATGAATATATTCCCCACAAAAATCCTAAATTCACAAAGTTAGACACCGAGTTTAAATTTGAGATAAAAACACACACAAAATCTGTTTTCAGCCCAAACAAAAACAAGGGCTTAAAGGAACTAATTAATAATCCCCACTACAAGCCAAATATCACAAAATCTTCTAAATAAGTGTAAAAAATTACTAACTAGATGAACTTCCCAAGGTAACTATCTTTAGCACAAACTGAATAGAAGAATTATAATAAACTAAAAGGGCTGAACTTAATCCCCAGTATGCTACAAAATTAAAATTTGAGATATTGATCAAAAAGTAAAAGAGGTAATTTTGGGATAAAAGACACCTAATTTAAATTTGAGAGATACACACCCAACAAAAGCTGGTTTCTGCCCAAACAAGAAATCAGAATATCATAAAGTCAATAATTGACACAAATTACTACCTAGCTGAAATTCGGACATAAACTATCTTTAGCCCAAACTGAAACAAAGAATTCTAATAAACTAAAAGGGGTGAGCTTAATAATCCCCACAACAATCAGAAACCCACATAGTATGCTACAATATTTGATATCTGAAAAATTGATGAAAAAAATAAAAGTGTAGACTACTAGAATTCAACACTTGTTTTACATTTTTTGTTTCTGTATTTACACTAGTACTAAGTACTAACTAATTGTCACTATTACCAACAGAAAGAAATAAGCTTTTCCAATTTCTACTGGATGCGCCTATAACACTTACAATTACTACTACTTAAATAATTCATCTCCACCAAAACTATACTTATTTGCTAATGAAGGTGTAGCCAAACGATTTCTTCTTATATTTGACTAATTTCAAAAAAGGATTAACTTGTATTTTTTGCTATGTAGTATAAGAAACTAGAAAAGTAAATAAAAATAAAATGAAACATACACCAATGGAATAAGTGAGAGCAGCTCTGAGACTGGAAGGTAATTGCGCCATCTCGAAAAACGTCAGCTTTGTTCCCGAAACTCCTCCCCCACCTGGAACATCTCTCTCTCTTTTTTCCCTCTCTCTCTCTATATATATATATATATAGATACATATATATATATATGTATATGTGTGTATCTATGTTTCTCTGTGAGTTTTGTATTTTTGTTTTGTTAAATAAGAAAAAGTGTTTAAATTAAGATATGCAAATAAGCCCCTTAACAATGGGTCATCACTCTCTCTAAAAAAAAAAAATTATATATATATTTGCACTATATGTATCTATTCTTCTGTGTGTGTGTGTGAGAGAGAGAGAGAGGGAGGTGTGTTTAATTTGGGATTCTGGGGAAGACAGAGAAAAAAATAACATGAGTGTTTCATTTTGACTGTATTTAAATTATTTCACCAACAAAATTTGACTCCCGCCCATTTTTTTCCAAAATATTTCAAAAATCATAAACATAAATTCAAAAAATTAGAACTAAAACACCAAATAGTTTCAATTGGCTACTGGTTCTCGTTAATGGTCTAATAACTTCCCAACTCCATCACAACTGAATGCTACTTAACTTTTAAAATAGCATAAGTGAAAAATATAAACATGAAAATCACAACTACTCCAAAACAGATCGAACTAATTAATGGTGTATCCATAAATTCTAAGAAAGCCATTGAAACCCAACACATAATATCTTAAAACAATTTAACAAACTAATTTACTTCGGAAAATATCTAATTTTTTACACTTTAGGTCAGGCAA
This sequence comes from Primula veris, assembly GCA_963682055.1. Classification (NCBI taxonomy): domain Eukaryota; kingdom Viridiplantae; phylum Streptophyta; class Magnoliopsida; order Ericales; family Primulaceae; genus Primula; species Primula veris. The sequence goes on from OY821749.1 coordinate 30,279, forward strand.
AAGATCAAACAAATTGAAGCTATAATCATAAACAAAAGCATATGGAGGTGAAAGGGAACAAAGGTAAACAGCTAATGCCGTCCAGGTCAACATGATAATTTGCTAAGATGTCGTGTAGGTCATAATCACAATTAACAAAATAGCAATAACAAAAGGCGGTTCGAACTTCCCACAAATCCAGATGGAGTCGAAGTGTCAAACCATCAAACTCTTGAACCTCGATGTTGGTGCAAACGCTCTTACCATTTTGAGCTTACGAATCTCAATTTAGTGACTAAAAACAAAATAAATAGCCCAACTACCAAAACTCCTCAGGCAAATCACTGAACACATGGAGTGCACTTACGCCATCGTCTTAATAGTGACATTTTTATAAGATTTTTGAAGACCAATCCAATCTCAACCAAACAAGCACTAACCGCAAGCCAAACAAACAATGAAATACCTAATTCATGACTTTTATTCGGGTTTCTAAAAAGCCAATCCAAACTCATCGAAACCAAAAAACCTCCAATTACATAAACAGTTAACAAACTCGACCACGGCTTATGAACACAACCAAATGAAAACCTAAAAAGTGTGTAAAATTAAAGAATCCTCGTACTAAAAACTATAAACAGTAGTATAACAAAAGGGGTATTCTACATATATAGATAGACACATACCATCAAAGATAGGTCACTTCTACACGTCAGAAACTTAATAATCGTATCTAAGTCTCACATTGATAAACCAATAATAATGTGACAACAAAGTTATTATTTTCGAAATACAAAACATGAAAATCACGTATATTCCCAAATAGATCAAAAAAATCAGTGTTGTGCTTGAGTAGCTGTAAATTATATGTTCTCCAAATATGACCTAAAACTAAACAAGTCTATCGCAGCTAAATGCTTATCAACTTTAACAACCAACCATATAATATATCAAGTATAAACTTAACAACCAGCTAATTCAGGCCTCATTCTTTAAGCTTATCCAGGCCTCATCCAGTTGCAACTTCTAGTTTATTCAGGCCTTAGTTGGTTGTTTCTTTTAAGCTTTGGTTGGCCACATCAAATGCTTTGTTGTTTTGCTCAAAATCTGGGTAACATTTGGTTACAACTTAGTGTTATCCTAATATTTGGACTGCATTTGGTTGTCCAACTAAAAAAGTAAATGATATAACTAAATAACATGCGTCAAACAGTCAGGAAAAAGAATTCAAAGGGAAACCCTTTTTTATCCGAAACCAGCATTTGACAGTAAGATATTTCACAAGTTTGGGTCGGGAACAGGGAAGTGTTTCCAAACTAATCCGTGGGGATTCCTATACATCCATTTGAATGCTAATTTACGCAAATTATTGAAGAAAGAGAAAAACAACTTGTTCTCAAAACGGGCATCATCAGCCCAAGAAAAAGGTGAGAAATTATAGATTTGAGACTTTGCCTTAACGAAGATTTGAAATCAACTTTGAGTTTTTAGACAGAATCTAACACGTGCTAAATTTTCTTTTAATAAATACTATTAAATATAGGCTAAAAATTGGGGCTTGTTTCAGTGCAGATTTTACCAAATAAGCCAGTTTATTCTCTAGCATTTTAAGGTAGATGTTAAAAAACCCATATTTTAAGCCAGTCATCTCAATGCAGTGCAACTTATTGAGTTTAAACGTTGCAACCAACAAACCTTATATACAATTAATAAAATTCGTTAAAAGAAAATGTAAATAAAAATCCAAATGAACTTTTTCCCCCTGAAAATACCTTCTCATAGAACCTACTTTTCAGAAAATATTTTACTATGAATCAAACAGAGCCAAAAAAGCAAAAATAAAAAGACTCGGCGACACAAGCAGAACCTACCTTCTCATGGAATATGCAAAAAGTCCAAGAAATTGTTGTGCATGTCCTGTCATTTTTAAAATAACACAAACTTAAACAACCAAGAGCGGAAAGCAACAATAAACTTGAAAAATAGGTGCCAGAATACATTATAAGATTATCTCGCTTTAAGAGCAGAATCTTGATAGGAAGAATATGAGGCTTCGTTAAGTTGCAGTGATTAAGTTGCAGTTAATAAAAATAGGAAAACATGTAATATCTGGGAGGGAAATTCACTCTTTGTCAGAGATCGGGACATCACCCCCTCTCCATTTAACTAGAACGAAAAAATCTCCCATAATTACAAAAAACATATAGTAATTGATATTTGTACATATATAATAATAATAATAATGAGTATTATTTAACTAAGACATTAAAAAATATTAGGAGTTAACCTTATTATTTGAATTTGGTTGGGTAGATCTTCTGTATGAATCCATGTCTCTCTCTATATATATATTAGGAGTATGTTTTTAGAGAGAGGGAGAGAATGTAATTTCCGATCACCCAGAAGCGAATTAGGATTTTTTTGATCTCTCTCTCTCAAATGATTTATTGCCACTTATTAGGCTCAGTGGGTGTTCGTGGTTAGGGTTTTGAGTAAAATACCAACTGAATAAATTAAAAACAATCGGTTCGGTTGAATTCGGTTTTGATCAAAAAAATGGCATAAACAAAAAACGGTAAAAATCGTGTATATACATTTATAATTAAGTTACAAGATCTGCAAAAATATTTTAAATTAATTTTAAGAGCTACGACTACATATATGCAGAAAATTCTGCTCTAACACGTCTACAACATATCAGAGGGTAAAAACAGACATATAAATACATATTTTCATTTGAAAACAGTGAAAACCAACAGATCCAAAGGGTAAAGGGAAAAAACATTATCCATACATGCATATAGACATGCATACATAAATATATACATCTAACTAATTAAATTACTTAAATATAAAAATAATATACACACCGTCCCTAATAGCTCAAAACTACTTTCATCTTCAATTTTATCCAAAGCAAGGCAAAGGAATTTAAAAACTAATTTCCAGGATAACAATTTACATGAGCTTATTCTCAAACTCTAGCCGGAAAAGGATAAGAAAGTTACAATATACATAAATGATATACATAAAACAAGTTCATACCTCAATCAAATTTGTGATAAAAATTCTCCGATCCAAGTAAAATCAAGGAATAAAATTCAACAAATCTTTGCAAAATTTATTAAATTTGTTTGGACAAAATCACTAAGATCCAAACAGAAAAGTAGAAAAACTATGATAAAAAATAAACTATCACTAGAAATAAAAAGATCTAGAGCTGGAGTCATTTTGGAGTAAAATCTGAACATGCTACAAAGGCGAGTTAGAGAGAGTTTTACCGAGAAGTTTGCACCAATTTAGTGTGTCGTTAAAATATGTTGGCACAGTGACGACTGCGTTTTTCACTGTTGTGCCCAGAATAGCCTTGGCAATTTCCTTCATCTTAATGAGAATCATCGATGAGATTTCTTCGGCCGCAAATTGTTTCTCTTTGCCTTTGTAGTTGACAACAATGATGGGTTTGTCCCCTGGGACGGATATGACCTCGAATGACCAATGTTTCATGTCAGCTTGGACCTGAGGGTCACAAAAATCTCCTACCGATCAAGCGATTGGCATCTGTATAAATCATAGGGGTTGATTAGAAAATTATTCACAAATGAAAGCCCTATAATTTTAAACATATGAAAAAAACACGGGATGAATTTCAATAGCTCTATCATCAACCTTTCGCAGAAGAAAACAAGTACAACACCAGATTTAAATACAAGAACGGTTAAAGTTATACATGTAGATATTCTACTACAAGGAACCAAAATTCATTCATTCTAAAGTCCCAATGAAGTGTTCTTCTAGCAGTCGTCTTCAATCTCAAGGATAAAAAATCCATTCATTCTAAAGTCCCAATGAAGCGTTTTATACTAAAAAAAAAACCCGGCCAATTTTTTACAGATTATATTACATGAAGAATAATTGAACATTCAACAGAAGAACACGAAGTTACCTAACTATAGTATCAAACAAGACTTTAGATTTCCCGTAAAATTGGTATTAAGTAGGGACGTAGACAAATCAAACAACATTCTTATAAATTGGTAGCACAGGGCTACAGAAAATGAACTTAACTAAAGAAACATCTACAATAATTTAATTTATAAAAACTCTGCCTGTAAAATAAAAATACGAACCAACAAATACGTGTTGAAAACAGCGTTGATTGGATTGAAAACAATTACAAACCAAGTATAGAAGTCCATAATATTTATTAATACTACGGGAACATCCGATTAGTTTTTAGTGTTTTGAAATATTGTGACATAAACATAAGAACCTGTATAAGAAAAAAAAAACATTAAGATTAAGCAGGAACAACCCCTGCTAGAAAATTAAGAAAACGAAAATAAGGCCAATTCATTTAAACTATGGTAAACAATTAACACTTTCAAGTTCTAACACCATAAATAAAGGTAAAAAGAAATTAAAAAAAAAAAATATATATATATACATCCATTGGACAACAAATGAGGCAAATTTACTGAAATTAAAAACTAGGACAACAGTATCTTGTACAATTAACCCTCTTCTTGAGTAACTTTTAGGTAGACTCGGTCTACCACATAGGATTTCTTATGTGGTATGGCAAACCAAGCATTACATAAGAAATACTATGTGGTAGGACGGGTCTATCTAAAAGTTACTCTTCTTTGAATGAAAAACACAAAGTAGATATAACTAATTATTCCAAATACATGGCAACCGCAGCTAAAATGGTGAATGAGAATGAACAAAAATGTATCCAAAAAAGCAGTGTTGGTTAAATAAAATAGAATTACAACAGACAAGCGAGAATAATTGTCAAGTGTATGGGAAACAAGATATGGCAGTAAAGTTAAGCCTAATTTATGGGGATATATATATATATATATATATATATATATATATATAAGCGGAGTACTAATTAACAGTGGTATGTATAAAGTGCAAGAATATAAATGAAAGAGGCAATAAAAAAATGAATGAATGAAAAAAAGAAAAGACGGAAAAGGAGTGTTGAGATCCTGAATATTAGCAGGGTCACCTCTCATCGGTAATTATCATCATTCAACATAAACATAAAAGATGGTAGGTGTTGTCCTTGGTGGTACAGAGATAAGAGAGAGAGAGAGGCGTGTTTAATAAAAAGACGGTGAATATATAGATCGATGAAGCTCGTTCCCCCATGCGAACCTGTCATTGCATCCCTCTCTCTCTATCTATCTATCTCTCTCTCTATATATATATAAATGAATTAGTGAAATGTGATGTAATGGGTAGTGATATAAGAGACTTTTAGTGACTTTTATTCGGGTTTCTAAGAAATCAATCCAAACTCAACCAAACTCATCGAAACCCAAAAAACCTCCAATTACATACCATACTAAAAGTGCAACTTTAACAGCTAACAAACCCGACCACGACTGATGAAAAGTGTGTAAAATCAAGTAATCCACTATAAGCAGTAGTATAACAAAAGAGGTTTTCTACATACATACATATATATATATATACATATATAGATAAGACACATACCGTCAAAGATAGGTCAATTTCTACACGTCATCGACGCCGAGATTGATGGCGACGGAGTCCTGAGGAGGGGGTCTGGTCATCGTCTTTTCCGGTGGTCTGATCAAAACCCTAACTGTTCCTTCTCCGATCGGAGTATGAGGACTAGTTCGATCTTGATGATGAGGTGGCACCTCCGTAGAAGTCGCCGGAGACAACAATCCCCTGCTGAAATCCTCATCGTTCCACTAGCCGGAGGAATGATAGGGGTGATAACGTCATCCCTTCAAAGATAGGTCAATTTCTCCATGTCATCGACGCCGAGCTCAATGGCGGAGAAGTTCTGAGGACTGGTTCGATCTTGACGATGAGGTGGGACCGCCGGAGACAACGATCCCCTGCTACAATCGTCATTTCCGGAGGAGAATTGAGGAAACAGCTCCACCGTAAAGAGACTGTGCGTCGGTGGTGGTGATGGAAAGATCGTCGGAGACGGCGCACCAGAGCGGTTTTCCGGCGAGATTTCCATCTTGAGTGGTGGTTTGAGGGAGAGAGAGAGTGGTTTAGATCTGACCACACCAGTTATTTGCATTATGGCAACGACAAATTACATCAGTTAGTTTTGTTGGGTCCACTACTCACTTTCCTTGCACAGTTGCACATAAACGAAATCTTTTGTTATATATTCAGAGAGAAAATAAGTTCCTCAAGTAAGGATTCTAGCCCTAATTTTTCAGCCCAAACTAAAACAAGGAATTCTAAAGAACTAAAAGGATTAAATTTAATCCCCACACAAACCCCAAATTCACACAGTTAGGCACGGAATTTAAATTTGAGATAAGCACACACGAAAACTCTTTTCAGTCCAAACAAAACCAAAGAATCCTAAGAAATTACAAGGGTTAAATTTAAACCCCACAAAATCCCAAATTCACACATTTGGGCACGAAATAAACTAAGACAAGAAAACTCTTTCCAACCCAAACAAAACGAGGAATTCTAAGAAATCAAAAGAAATGAATATATTCCCCACAAAAATCCTAAATTCACACAGTTAGACACCGAGTTTAAATTTGAGATAAAAACATACACAAAATCTGTTTTTAGCCCAAACAAAAACAAGGGGTTAAAAGGAACTAATTAATAATCCCCACTACAAGCCAAATATCACAAAATCTTCTAAATAAGTGTAAAAAAATTACTAACTAGATGAACTTCCCAAGGTAACTATCTTTAGCACAAACTGAATAGAAGAATTATAATAAACTAAAAGGGCTGAACTTAATCCCCAGTATGCTACAAAATTAAAATTTGAGATGTTGATCAAAAAGTAAAAGAGATAATTTTGGGATAAAAGACACATAATTTAAATTTGAGAGATACACACCCAACAAAAGCTGGTTTCTGCCCAAACAAATTTGTGTGTGTGTGTGGGGGGGGGGGGGGGGGATTTCGCTCTTTGTCAGAGATCGGGACATCACCCCTTCTCCATTTGACTAGAATGAACAAATCTCCCATAATTACAAAAAAACATATAGTAATTGATATTTGTACATATAATAATAATAATAATAATGAGTATTATTTAACTAAAACATTAAAAAATATTATGAGTCAGACCTTATTATTTGAATTTGGTTGGGTAGATCTTCTGTATGAATCAATGTCTCTCTTTCTCTCTATATATATATTAGCAGTATGTTTTTAGAGAGAGGGAGAGAATGTAATTTCCGATCACCCATAAGCGATTTAGGCATTTTTGTCTCTCCCTCTCTAAAATGATTTATTGCCACTTATTACTACTAAGGCTTGGTGGGTTACAGCAGTTTAATTATTATCGGCAATCAACTATGGTTTAGTATTGATTTTTGTATTTCTTTGGACCTTAAAAGATATGACTATAAGCACCACCAGTTCACATATAAACATAGCATCAATCAATTACAAAGGGACAAATGATATACGACTTCGAGAAAAGGCGGCTGAAAGTGAATAATTTGGTTGCAAAAAATATAACTTCGTTTTTTTAAAACTCATTTCAAAAAAAAATTACTCTTTTTCAGAAATGCTAGAAATTCAAACCAAAAACCTGTAGGTTATTTGGCCAAAAGTAGATAATAATCTAGCTATTTTCAAAAAAAAATCTAGGCTATTAAGCATGTTTCCCAGATGTCGATTTGATTATAAGCTAGTTTATTTATTATTTAAGCCGAGCAATTCATTCAAATCAAAGAAAGATCTAATCATGTGGATTTTCAAAGACTGGTGTAGTTTGTAGATTGGTGAGTGAACTATGAACTATAGTAGTATGATGTACTAATAGCTCAGTGTAAGAAATATAATTTCCCTATAGATACAGGTACATGGTATAAGTAGAATCTACCCTTGGTGAGATTAATAATGCAATTCAAAATCTATATTAGAAAGTACATAATCACAGCCCTTAGATTAGACTCGGTTCTTGTCCCACGTGACCCTGGGATATCACACAATAAGTCCAAATTTGTAAAAAGAACAAAAAAAAAAAAGATACTTCCACCAATACTTAGGTCTAAAGGTACAAAATACTAAAAGTAGCCCAATCCAAAAAAAAAAAAAGAGCCATGCTAAATATTAATTTAAAAAAAAAACAGAAGACTGTTAGAAACAAAGTACCTGCAAATCATGTTTGTTGTTGCAGCCGGATTATTCATATTGTGGCTACTGTTAAGAGAACAAGAGAATTCCAATAATCCAAACCAACCTGTCAAATAGTTTGGAACAAGTTGATGAGTATGCATGATTTTATTCTTTTCTGAAAATCAGTTTTAAAAAGCCTCTAGGGTGTCTATAAATAAAAGTCAAGTAACAATACATACAAAAACATATCTAAAAGAGTGTCGCTAAAAACCACAAAAAGTTACAGCCTTCTACAAAAACATTACAACAGAAGCTAAGCTACTACCGAAGTTCAGTGAGAGGAAAGCTTCATAATTTGCAAAAAGCCATATTTGGTTGTCCTTTGCTAAAACTAGAGCTATTTGGTTCAAACTGAATGTCATGGACAGACAAAGCATTCAAGCTGTCTTTTAACGTGTTTTTAATGCTATGTGAAAACAACTTAAAAGCTGGGTAGAAAAGTTGTCTTCTGAGTTGTTTTAAAAGCTATGTATGAACAAAATATAAACAAAAAAAATTAGAAAAAGACACAAGTGGGAAAAATGGATTTCTGGGTTTTAAGGTAAACATAAATTTGCACAAACATTTTTGAGAATTAAAATATTTACGAAGCAATACAAATAAACCACCATTCATAAATTACGCAAGTAACCTATTATCACCCCCCGGCTATTGCGTGCACCCTAGCCATAAACATACACATTATAATACCTCACTGTATACTTTAGCAAATTTTATTGCAAGTACAAACTCCCCCTTTCATTTCAAAAGTATATGATCTGCATGTATGCGAGTTTTCTCCTAATCATTTGTATTTTACGTGACAACAAAATATGATGGTCAATTGCAGTTTACTAACATGGAAACCAAAGCTGCAAACAAAACAATCAGTATACGAAGTGATGCAATGGTTCGGTTATTATAGCTTTTTTTCATTTCAGGAATTGTAAAGTTATGTATACAAAGTTAGATTCTCTGTCCACAAACGTGAGTACAAACTTTTAGCATTCAGTGATACATAGACATGAGTTTTGATAAGCAATTAATTATATTACTTACTGAAAAGTGAATGGCTCCATATAAAAAAAACATAATTTGCATGTTTGCAATTAATAACCTTTTAAATGATTGTGAATCTCTTAAATGTTTGTCCTTGGGGTTATTTCAACAAGTAAGCACAAAAAGGATCCAATTTCAAGTTCTGGCAACACTCTAGAAAATATAATCTAATCAATACCTTCAGTGGCAGCACCTGAACTATCAGGAGATGCAAAACAAAGCCTTTCTAGAAGCTCCTTTTGAGACCCACTGGTAGAAAGTCCCAAAGGTGTAGCCTCCTTGCGTAGTTGTCAAACACCCATCTCCCGAAACTTATCAACGCCACGATCTTCTTAGACCCATTTGAATCCCCATTCTCATTTTCCCACTCCATCTTCCTGCTAACTGGATCACTAAATCGACCAACTGCTTAGTTTCTTCTCAAAGAGCTGAGTCGAGCCTTTTAACCTGAAAAGTAGACTAAAAATGTTAAACTTCAACATAAGTGGTGTAATTAGGGCAACTTTTACAATCCAATCATCTATTTATATTGTATAAGCTGCAGTCCATATGGTTGACACTGGACAGTTTTGCAATGGATAACCTTTGGTAATCTGACCTGGAAAAACTTTAACTATAAATAATAAGCAATAGTTAAACCAGGACTTGTTCTGCTAGACGCTAACAACCTAAGATTATTAACATGTGTATATACAACACATTTCAAATAAATAAAAGCAAAGAGCTATGAGCACACACCATCCTAATGCAATTCTGGCAATACCTGACCTTAATAGAAACATATAGATATGTATATACAAAAATAGAGAATGCATTAACATTTTCACCAACAATATCCTCACACAAATTAAGATCAAACATGTATTTAATCGACCTGAACCATACATTAGTGACATTTTTATTCTAATATTTAACTTTATTAACATATTTCAACAGAGAGAAGCATTTCCATCACCAATATTCAACCACTAATCCAGATCTGTTGAAAAAAATCATCCAAATAGGTACAAATCTAGAATACAATCAGATAGATATATACATATAGATACGTAGATACCCTATAGGCAGTCACAAATCCAGGCCTCCTTCCGAACAACGTCAAACACCGAGTCAGTCATATCAGCACCCCCCGTATAAAAACCCCTTGGCGCAATTATTCCCAGCACCAGACTTCCCAAAAGCAGTTACCGGGCCAAATATACCACCTTACAGGCACAATCTAATACCGTGCATTAGATTGGCTAAGGCAGTTCCTATTTCCCACATAAATTTTAAAAAAAAAACCTCAAATATGATAGATTACAGAAAATGGTATACGTGTTTAATTTAGATAAAAAGGGAATTCTATAAATGCATAACGAAAATAGAAAACAAAAGGGAAATTAGTAGGCATTTATCTATAAATTTGTATGCCAACAAAAGAAAAACTCAGTTCCATGCATCCCTTTGTAACAATCTTATTATACTTGAGTGCAATAAATATATGTGGAAATTGCAAAAGTAGCCACAAGTTTGCATAATTGTGGTGGAACTGATAATTGACAATAAAATTCAAAAAAGCCTTTTTGACTCCACTATACCATTCCTTTGTTAAGTCTGTTTATATGAGCTCTTTACTCTTTCAACCAGTAATGCCAAAAACTTTAGTAAGGGGGACATTGAATGTAGTACAAGTCGGTTTAGCTAACACAAAGAATATCTAACAGAATCCACCTTCAAAACTAAAAGACTGCTTCAATCGATGCCTTTATTGGTGCCGGTTCTAATTCATTCTAAGATCTATAACAATTTAGTTACATACACAAACATATATTACATAACCAGATCCATAATAAATAAATAATAAAATTCTAACCGTCTCCATACGCGGATCTAACTAGGATCGGAACCCCCTCAAAAAAACCCTCCCCTCTTATACCTTTCTTCTTCACACAAATCCAACGACTCACGATCCTCCATCCCGAACCCGTACGCCACCTCCGAAGAATGAGGAACGTCGTTGTCGTCGATGCCACCTGACACCGGTGGGTCGAACTAATCATGAGCGATTAAACCCGTAAGAATGAAATTGAGGCAACCCTTCTTCTGGTCTCATAGTAAATTTGAATAAATATGTTTCTATCGCAGAAGCCATGATTAATTAATGAAGGAGAAGACCTAATTCCCCATTACACAGCTAAAGGGGAAGAGAGAGAAATACGACTTGTGTTTTATTATTATTATTATTATGTGAATTTTTGTATGTGTTGTAATACTAAAATATTTTAATCTGCACCGTTGGATGTAACCATTAGTTGGCTCATCCACCATGATGCCATGTCATTCTGCAGCTAAAATGGGAACAATTATTTTAACACCAAATAATCGTCCATGGTTTCACTTTCTTGATATTTAGTATAAATATTTGTGTCTTTGCCCTTTTTTTTTTTTTTTTTTTTTTTATGATTTTGTGGTAGAACATGCTTATATTGAAAATTTATATTATATTTTTTTTTTTTGGATTTATGGCCTAATACAAGTTTTGTGGCGTTCTTTCGTTATTGTCCTTTTTTTTATGGTTTTGTGGCCTATAACACACGCTTTTATTACTATTTTATTTCTTGAATTTATGGTTATAATATACACTTTTTACCTTTTTTTATTCGTCTTTTTTTGCATGATTTTTGGTTTATACTACACCCTTTTCACATTTTTTTGTTTATGCCCTTTTTGCATAATTTTGTTGACGCGCACGCTTTTATTGAGATTTTATATCTTGTATTTATGGCCTATTACACGGTTTTTACCGCTTTTCATTTCAGACATTTTTTACATGATTTTGCGGCATACACACGTATTTATTGAGATCTTAAATTGTCATTTTCTTTCTTGGATTCATGGCCGATACTATATGGTTTTTACTGTTTTTCGTTTCTACCATTTTTTGCTTAATTTAGTTGCGTATAGCTCATGCTTTTATGAATATTTTCATTTTATTTTTTGGATTTATGGCTTATAATATACAGTTTTTATCGTTTTTCGTTTCTGCCTTTTTTTCATGATTTTGTGGCCTATAGCACATGCTTTTATTGAGATTTTATATTTTATTTTCTTAATTAGATTTATGGCGTATAGTACACGTTTTTTTATTCTTTTTTTTAGTACTTTTTTGCTTGGTTTTATGGTCTATATAACACACGCTTTTATTACGATTTTACATTGTCATTTTATTTATCGAATTTATGGTTATAGTATACGCTTTTTACCGTTTTTCGATTCCGCCTTTTTTTCATGCTTTTTGGACCTATATAGCATACGCCTTTATTGAGATTTTAAATTGACATTTTCTTTCTTGTATATATGGCATATGATACACAGTTTCTACCATTTTGCGTTTTCGCCCATTTTTGCATGGTTTTGTGGCCTATAACACACGCTTTTATTTATATTTTACATTGTCATTTTATTTCTTGAATTTATGACTTATAGTAAAACATTTTTTACTGTTTTTTGTTTCCACCCTTTTTTACATGGTTTTGTGGCCTATATAGCATACGCTTTTATTTAGATTTTACATTGTCATTTTATTTCTTGAATTTATGACTTATAGTAAACACTTTTAACTGTTTTTAGTTTCTACTCTTTTTTGCAAGATTTTGTGGCCTATATCACAAGCTTTTATTGAGATTCTACATTGTCATTTTATTTCTTTGATTTATGGCTTATATTACACGGTTTTTACCATTTTTCGTATAAGACATTTTTTGCATAATTTTGTGGCATATAACATGTATTTATTAAGATTTTAAATTGTCGTTTCTTTCTTGAATTCATGGCCTATAGTACATGATTTTTAATGTTTTTCGTTTCTACCATTTTTTGCATGATTTAGTTGCCTATAGCTCATGCTTTTATGGATATTTTCATTTTATTTTTTTAATTTATGGCTCATAAAATACGGTTTTTATCGTTTTTTGTTTCTGCCTTTTTTTTATGATTTTATGGCCTATATCATATGCTTTTATTGAGATTTTATATTGTATTTTTATTAATTAGATTTATCGCCTATAGTACACGTTTTTGGTATTTTTTCGTTTTTGTCCTTATTTGTATGGTTTTGTGGCCTATATAGCACACGCTTTTATTGCGATTTTATATTATCATTTTATTTATTGAATTTATGGTTATAGTATACGTTATTTACCGTTTTTCGATTCCGCATTTTTGCATGATTTTGTGACCTATAACATACGCTTTTATTGAGATTTTAAAATGACATTTTCTTTCTTGTATATATGGACTATAATACACGGAATTTACCATTTTTCGTTTTCGTCAATTTTACATAGTTGTGGCATATAGCACACGCTTTTTACTGTTTTTTTGTTTCCATCCGTTTTTGTATGGTTTTGTGGCCTATAACACACGGTTTTATTTATATTTTACATTGTCATTTTATTTCTTTAATTTATGACTTATAGTAAAACACTTTATACCGTTTTTTGTTTCCACCCTTTTTTGCATGATTTCTGGCCAGCATACGCTTTTATTTATATTTTACATTGTCATTTAATTTTCTTTAATTTATGAATTATAGTAAACACTTTTTACTTTTTTGTTTTCACCTTTTTTTGCATGATTTTTTGTCTATATCACAAGCTTTTATTGAGTTTTACATTGTCGTTTTATTTCTTAGATTTATTGCTTAAATTACACGATTTTTACCATTTTTCTGTTTCTGACATTTTTTGTATGATTTTGTGGACTATAGAACACGCTTTTATTAAGAATTTATATTGTATTTTTTTTTGTCGGATTCATGACATATAATACATTATTTTTGGCACAATCTAATAATATAATATGATAGTGGACTTAATTAGGCGACGGAGGCAGTAGAAATAATAGTATCTCTATTTTTAATACAGTCCATCTCTCTCTCTCTCTCTATTCCTCTCTGCTCTCTCATTTATAGTAATACAAATAATTTATCCAGAGATCAGAAGATTGAGGGTTATGTTACTCTCTCTCTCTCTTTTAACGACGAATAATTTCTAATTTGCTACCTTATACTCCTACGTACTGGCTTAACTGGGACACAAACGTACATTTCTTGCTATTTTTACTTTATTCCTTTTTTAGTTTTGATTACCAAATTATAATGTTTTTTTTACTGTATTGGCTTTCTATTAAAGTATATCAGTAACTTTTTAAACAAAAATCAACAGTAAGACTCTTAAATGAGTAAAACTCAAGTTTAGTGTTTAAGACTCTTGTGTACAAATATAAACATGACACTCGATGTTTAAATTTCTCAATTTAGGGTTTTTTCTACTTTTCAACACCAAAATCACAACTTCAGTTTCAGTTTAGTGTATCTATCGCCTTCGATTCAGTAGTTTACATCTATGAAAAGAAAAAAAAAACATTGTTATGACTAATTTAGTTTAAGGTCTTATATTTGTTGTGTGTTAACAAATTAACAAAATGTAAAAATACTAATGACTCCAGTATTAATGTTTTACCGACTATATTATGGTAGGTGAACATATTTGGGGTATTTCCTAAATGGTTAGAATGATGTAAAAGAGTCTTTAAATCCTGTAGTATTTCTGTCAATACAGTGATTTGACACTCTTATAGTACATTTTAGAGCAGTTTCTGAATTTTCACAACCTTGTAATTGTGATATTCATTGTGTGTATAATTTATTGAATTTTAGGGGCTGCTAACATATATAAGTAGATAGAAATGACACAGATATATTAATTTTCTATTATTCAAGGTCTCACCGATGTTATCATATAAAAACCATTGAAAACTTAGAAGTGGGGAAAACAAAGTTAAAAAGGCAATTTCAGAAAAGAAAATGATAGTTCAACTTCGACGTCCTTAAGAATTTGGGTTTCGCAAATGTTGTGAACCTCTCCATTCCCCTCCCGGAGCCAGTATAATGGGTTTGAGTAGAGCTGATTGACCAACACATATGTAAACGTACTTTCCATACCATTTGTGAGTTGAGCCAGGGCTGTTAACACATATGTAAGCGTACTTTCCATACCCTAAACCCTCAACCCCGAACCCTAAACCCCTAACCCTGAACCCCGAATCCCGAAAACCATGAACCCTCTCAATAAAATCGTGGCCACAAAATCATGGAACCGTGTAAATATAATCTATAAATCTAATAAAGAAATTGACAATTTAAAATCTCAATAAAACTGTATTCTATATCCCCCAAAATCATGCAAAAAATGACTATCATAAGCCATGAATCCAACAAATAAATGGCAATGTAAAATGTTAATAAAAGCGTTTGATATAGGTCACAAAATTATGCAAAAAAAAGCATAAACAAAAAAATGGCCAATAATCGTGTACTATAGGCCATAAATCCAAGAATGAGAAAGACAATATAAAATCTCAATAAAAGCGTATGTTATAGGCCACAAAATCGTAAAAAAAAGGAAAAAATCAAAAAATGGTAAAAATCTTGTAATAGTATCCATAAATTGAAGAAATAAAATGACAATGTAAAATCTCAATAAAAGTGTGTGGGCCACATAATTATGCAAAAAATGGCAGAAACGAAAAACGGTAAAAAGCGACTTTAAGTAATAAATTTAAGAAATCACAAGCAAACCAAATAGGAAGAGTGTGATAAACCAACACTAAAAACATTAATACAAATGACTTAGTATATATTCACCATCAATTTCGATGCATAGTTAAATAACACTCAAATTTAGACAAAATTCATACTGGACGCACCAAATTGAACAAAAAGACAATCATTAAACAAACGAGTAAACGTCCATTTACGCACGTGGAGTACTATAAACCATAAATTAAAGAAATAAAATGACAATGTAAAATATCAATAAAACGGTGTGCTAGGCCACAAAATCATGTAAAAAAAAGTTAAAACGAAAAACAGTAAAAACTGTGTACTATATGCCATAAATTCAAGACTGAAAAAGACAATATAAAAGGTCAATAAAAGTGTGTGATATAGGCGACAAAATCATACAAAAAAGGCAGAAATCAAAAAATGGTAAAAATTGTGTAATGTCAAATATCAATAAAAGCGTGTGCTATAGACCACAAAATCATGCAAAAAAGACAGAAACGAAAAATTGGTTAAAACGGTGTAATATCCATGAATCTAAAAAATAAAATGACAATGTCAAATCTCAATAAAAACATAAGCTATAGGCCACAAAATCATGGAAAAAAGGACGAAAACGAAAAAAATTGAAAAGCATGTACTATAAGCCATAAATTCAAAAAATAAAATCAAAATATAAAATCTCAATAAAAGTGTGTTATAGGGCACAAGACCATGCCAAAAATAACGAAAATGAAAAACGGTAAAAAGCGAGACGACATTAATTCAAGAAAGAAAAACACAATGTAAAATCTCAATAAGAGTGTATTATATATGCTACAAAATCATTAAAAAAAACATAAAAGAAAAACGGTAAAAGCCTGTACTATAAGGCATAAATTCAAGAAATAAAATTACAATATAAAATATCAATAAAATCGTGTGCTGGCCACAAAATCATGAAAAAAAGGGTCGAAACGAAAAAGAGTAAAAACCGTGTAATATATGCCATAAATTCAAGAAAGAAAATGACAATTTAAAATCTCAATAAAAGCGTGTGACCCACAAAATCATGCAAAAATGGCAGAAACAAAAAACAGGAAAAAATGTCTACCATAAGCCATAAATCCAAGAAATAAATGACAATGCAAAATATCAATAAAAGTGTTTGTTATAGGCCACAAAATCATACAAAAAAGGCAGAAATCAAAAACTGATAAAAACCATGTAATATAATCCATAAATCCAAGAAATAAATGGCAATATCATATATCAATAAAAGCGTGTGCTACATGCCATAAAATCATGCAAAAATGGCAAAAACAAAAAATTGGTAAAAACCATGTAATATATAATCCATAAATCCAATAAAGAAATTGACAATTTAAAATCTCAATAAAACTGTGTTCTACCCGCAATATCATGCAAAAAATGACTACAATAAGCCATAAATCCAACAAATAAATGACAATGTAAAATATCAATAAAAGCGTTTGCGGTCACAAAATCATGCAACAAAATGCATAAACAAAAAAATATCAAAAATCGTGTACTATAGGTCATAAATCCAAAAATGAAAAAGACAATATAAAATCTCAATAAAATCGTGTGTTATAGGCCACAAAATCGTACAAAAAATGAAGAAATCAAAAAATGGTAAAAATCTTGTAATAGTATCCATAAATTCAAGAAATAAAATGGCAATATAAAATCTCAATAAAAGTGTGGACCGCAAAATTATGCAAAAAATGGCGGAAACGAAAAACGGTAAAAAATGTGTAATGTAAGTCATAAATTTAAGAAATCTCAAACAAACAAAATAGCAAGAGTGTGATAAACCAACACTAAAAATATTAATACAAATGACTAGTATTTTCATTCATGTAGGTACATATTCACCATCAATTTCGATACATAGTTAAATAACACTCAAATTTAGACAAAATTCATACTTAATGCACCAAATTGAACAAAAAGACAATCATTAAACAAACGAATATACGTCCATTAACCCACGTGGAATTCTAACAAAATATCCTCTATATTTTTATCTTTATTTTCTTCATGTATAATTCACAATTACGGATATAAATTTATTCATGTCTTTAAAATATATACATAGTAGAAATGACAAAAATTTGGAAAAAACTTATTCATGGGTTAAATCTTGGATGTTGGATCAAACAGTGTATTATGTTAAAAACATCTATATCCTTGTTGTTCCAGAAACACTAATATGAACCCGGTGCACTATCAAACTCTACATGTCATAAATCCTAAATTTCATATGCACCAAAAATTTAGAAAAAAACATAAGAACATGTCACTGTTCAAACTTCCCTCATGTGAAATAAGCTAATTAGTTTGGAAGTTTTCTTTTGAAACAAATCTTTCCAATTGAAACTACATATGCCTCGACCCACTTTCTACTTTCACAAATCGCTTTCTACTTTTACAAATCGTTCGACGGGCAATGATATTGATCAATTGTTGAAATTTTTAGAAATCAGAAAAACCCTGTGAAGTTTAAAAGTTGTTTTGTTAAAGTACATTTTACTTATAAGTGACTTATTCATATTTTCTTTAAAAAAAATTGGTTTTTTTTTTTAAAAAAATAGTTCTTTTTAATTCTTCAAAAAATTACTTAATTTTAACAACATTACCCTACTCATTATTCAAATAATCAATTTGCATGTAAAAACACATAATCCTTCTGAAACCCCTAAGGCTTAACCCCTAATCCCTCATAAACCCCCAGGGTTTAACCCCTAAACCATCAAAAACCCTGAGGGCTTAACCCCTAAACCCTCAGAAACCCCAAGGGCTTAACCCCATAAAACACAGAAACCCCGAGGGCTTAACCCTAGAACCCACAGAAACCCCAAAATAATAAAATGTTGATGCTGTGATTTGAACCCAGGTCTCCAACGTGCAAGTCCAGCACTCAACAATTATGCCACTAACCAACTTATACATATATTTACCTCCATTTTTATTTTACTTCTTTTATTTGTCAAATACTTATTTCCCCAATTTCCTAAAACAAATACTTGAATTTTTCCGGAAAAAAATTACGACTTTTTTTTCCTACTTTTTTTTTTGACTTTTTTCCGACTTTTCCCCCCCAATTTCCTAAAACAAATACTTGCATTTTTCCGAATTTTTTTCCGAATTTTTTTTTCGACTTTTTTTTTCGACTTTTTTTTTGCGACCTTTTTATCCGACTTTTTTTCTGACTTTTTTTCCGAAAAAAAATTAGGTCAACATCGGGTCAGCGACGGGTCATGAAGGGAGACCACCAACCAACTTAGCGACTTTGAACTTCATAAGTTCATTCACGTTCCCACAATTTTAAAATATCAATAAAAGCGTGTGCTACAGGCCACAAAATCATGCAAAATAGGGTGAAACGAAAAAAACGGTAAAAAGCGTAATATAAGCCATAAATCCAAGAAATAAAATGAAAAATGTAAAATCTCAATAAAATTGTGTACTATGGGCCACAAAATCATACAAAAAATGGCAAAAACGGAAAACGGTAAAAAGTGTATTGTAAGCCATAAATCCAAGAAATAAAATAAGAAAATAAAATATCAATAAAAGAATGAACTATAGGCCACAAAATTATGCAGAAAAGGGGGGGGAATGAAAAACGGTAAAAATCGTGTACTGTAGGCCATAAATTCAAGGAAGAAAAAGATAATTTAAAATGACAATAAAAGTGTGGTATAGGCCACAAAATAATGAAAAAATGCAGAAACAAAAAAGGTAAAAACCGTATGTTATTAGATATAAATTTAAGATATCAAATGAAAATGTAAAATATCAATAAAAGCGTGTGCTACAATCCATAAAATCATGCAAAATAAGCTGAAACAAAAAAAAGGGTAAAAAAACGTGTACTAAGGCCATAAATCCAAGAAAGAAAAACACGAACTAAAATATCAATAAAAGCGTGAGTTATAGGAGACAAAGTAAAGCAAAAAAGACAAACGAAAAAACATTAAAAACCATAAATACAAGAAATAAAATGACAATGTAAAATCTGAATAAAAGCGTGTGTTATCGGCTATAAAATAATGCAAAAAAAAGGGTAGAAAGTGTACTATAAGCCATAAATAAAATAAATAAATTGAAAAAATAAAAGCGTGTTATATAGGCCACATAATCATGAAAAAAAAAAGAATAAATGAAAAAGGTCAAAACCATGTTATATAATCCATAAATCCAATAAATAAAATGACAGTCAAAAATCTCAATAAAAGTGTGTGCTAAGCCACAAAAACATGCAAAAATTGTTAGAAACGAAAAACGGTAAAAAACGTAATATAAGCCATAAATCTAAGAAATAAAATGACAATGTAAAATCTCAATAAAATCGTGTGCTATAGGCCACAAAATCATGCAAAAAAGGGCAAAACGAAAAACAGTAAAAAGTGTACTGTAAGCCATAAATCCAAGAAATAAAATGAGAAACTAAAATATCAATAAAAGAATGAGCTATAAGCCACAAAATCATGCAGAAAAGGGGCATAACGAAAAACGGTAAAAATATGTACTATAAGCCATAAATCTAAGAAAGAAAAAGGCAATTTAAAATGACAATAAAAGCGTGTGATGGCCACAAAATCATGAAAAAAATGCATAAACCAAAAACGGTAAAACCCATGTATTATTAAATATAACTTCAAGATATAAAATGACAATGTAAAATATCAATAAAAGCGTATGTTACAGGCCAAAAAATCATGCAAAATAGGCAGAAACAAAAAAAAAGGTAAAAAACGTGTACTATAATCCATAAATCCAAGAAAGAAAAACACAAAGTAAAATATCAATAAAAGCGTGAGCTATATACGACGAAATAATGCAAAAAAAGCACAAACGAAAAAACGTTAAAAACCGTGTAATATAAACCATAAATACATTAAATAAAATGACAATCTAAAATCTGAATAAAAGCGTGTGCAATCGGCCACAAAATAATGCAAAAAAAAGGTAGAAACGGAAAACATAAAAAAGTGTAATATAAGCTATAAATCCAAGAAATAAAATGAAAAAAATAAAATCTCAATAAAAACGTGTTATATAGGCCACAAAGGAATAAATGAACACGGTAAAAAAAAAATCAATAAAATCGTGTGCTATTAACCACAAAATCATGCAAAAAATGATAGGAATAAAAAAAAGTAAAAACTTTGTACTATAAGGCATAAATACAAAAAAGAAAAAGACAATTTAAAATTTCAATAAAAGTGTGTGCTATAAGCCACAAAATCATGCAATAAAGGCTGAAACGAAAAACGATAAAAATTGTGTAATATAACCCATAAATTAAAGAAATAAAATGACAATGTAAAATCTCAATAAAAGTGTGAGCATATGCCACAAAATCATGTACAAAAAGGCGGAAACGAAAAATAGTAGAAACCATGTATTATATAGGCCATAAATTGAAAAAATAAAATAACAATTTAAAATCTCAATAAAAACGTGTAGTATGCCACAAAATCATGAAGAAAAAAAAAAGCAAAAACGAAAAACGATAAAAAAAATGTGTAATATAAATCATAAATTTAATAAATAAAATGACAATGTAAAATATCAATAAAAGCATTTGTTATAGTCCATAAAATCATGCAAAAAAGGTCACAAACAAAAAAATGTTAAAAATCGTGTACTATAAGACATAAATCAAAGAAATAAAAAGACAATGTAAAATCTAAATGAAAGTGTGTGCTATAGGCCACAAAATCATGCATAAAAAGATATAAACGAAAAACCACGTACTATAGACCATACATCAAAGAAAGAAAATGATAGTTTAAAAATCTAAATAAAAGTGTGTGCTATATGCCACAAAATCATGCAAAAAATGTTAGAAACGAAAACAGTAAAAATCATGAACTATAGGTCATGAATCGAAAAAAGAAAATAATAATTTAA
Organism: Primula veris; assembly: GCA_963682055.1. Taxonomy (NCBI): domain Eukaryota; kingdom Viridiplantae; phylum Streptophyta; class Magnoliopsida; order Ericales; family Primulaceae; genus Primula; species Primula veris. The sequence goes on from OY821749.1 coordinate 51,994, forward strand.
AATCTCAATAAAATCGTGGCAACAAAATTATGAAAAAAACGCATAAAGGAAAAACCATAAAAATCGTGTATATAATATATAAATTCAAGAAAGAAAATGACAATATAAAATATCAATAAAAACGTGTGTTATAGGCCACAAAATCATGCAAAATAAGCTGAAACGAAAAAAATGTAAAAAGCGTAAATCCAAGAAAGAAAAAGACAAACTAATTTATTAATAAAAGTGTGACCTATAGACGACAAACTAATTCAAAAAAGGGCACAAACGAAAAAACGTTAAAAACCGTGTAATATAAGCCGTAAATCCAAGAAATAAAATGATAATGTAAAATATCAATCAAATCGTGTGCTATAGGTCAATAAAAAGTGTACTGTAAGTCATAAATCCAAGAAAAAAAATATCAATAAAAGAATTGAGCTATAAGCCGCAAAATCATGCAGAAAAGAGGGGAAACGAAAAACGGTAAAAATCGTGTCCTATAGACCATAAATTCAAGTAAGAAAAATACAATTTAAAATGACAATAAAAACGTGTGGTATAGGCCACAAAATCAAGAAAAAAATACATTAACGAAAAAGGTAAAAACCGTGTATTATTAAATATAAATTCAAGATATAAAATGACAATTTAAAATATCAATAAAAGCGTGTGCTACAGGCCATAAAATCATGCAAAATAGGCTGAACAAAAAAAAACACAAAACTAAAATATCAATAAAAACGTGAGCTATAGGGTTTTTAGGCTTTTTTTTGTTAGGGTTTTTATTAGGGTTTAGGGTTTTACAGTTTAGGGTTTTTAGGATTTAGGGTTTATTAGGGTTTTTATTAGGGTTTTACGGTATAGGGTTTTTAGGGTTTATTAGGGTTTCGGGTTTTTAGGGTTTAGGGTTTTACGTTTTAGGATTTTAGGGTTTTAGGGTTTAAAGGTTTTTTTTATTAGTGTTTTTATTAGGGTTTAGGGTTTTACGGTTTAGGGTTTTAGGGTTTATTAGGGTTTTAATTATTATTTTTGTTGGTTTTTTTTTTTGGGTTTAGGGTTTTAGGGTTTATTAGGGCTTAGGGTTCACGGTTCATGGTTTAGGGTTTAGGGTTTAGGGATTTAGGGATTTAGGGTCTAGGGTTCACGGTTCATGGTTTAGGGTTTAGGGTCTTTTAGGGTTCAGGGTTCACGGTTCAGGGTTTATTGGGGGTTTTTAGGGTTCAGGGTTCACGGTTTAGGGTTTAGGGTCTAGTGTTTAGGGTTCAGGGTTTATTAGGGTTCATGGTTTATTAGGGTTTAGGGTTCACGGTTTAGGGTTTAGGGTCAGGGTTTATGGTTTATCAGGGTTTTTTAGGGTTCAGAGTTCACGGTTTAGGGTGTATCAAGGTTTTTTAGGGTTCAGGGTTCAGGGTTCACGGTTCACGGTTTAGGGTTTTCTTTTCTTTGTTTTTTCCTAAACCCGTAAAACCCTAAAACCGAAACCCTAGACCCTAAAACCCTAAACCCTAAACCCTAAACCCTCTCAATAAAATCGGTTTTTTTATTAGTGTTTTTATTAGTGTTTTTATTAGGGTTTTACGGTTTAGGGTTTTAGGGTTTATTTGGGTTTTAATTATTATTTTTGTTGGTTTTTTTTGGGTTTAGGGTTTTAGGGTTTAGGGTTCACGGTTCACGGTTTAGGGTTTAGGGTATTTTAGGGTTTAGGGTTCACGGTTCAGGGTTTAGGGTTCAGGGTTTAGGGTTTATCAGGGTTTTCTAGGGTTCAGGGTTCACGGTTTAGGGTTTATCAAGGTTTTTTAGGGTTCAGGGTTCACGGTTTAGGGTTTATCAAGATTTTTTAGGGTTCAGGGTTCACGGTTTAGGGTTTTTTTTTCTTTGTTTTTTCCTAAACCCTAAAACCGTAAAACCCTAAAACCGAAACCCTAGACCCTAAAACCCGAACCCCGAACCCCTAAACCCTAAACCCCGAACCCTACACCCTAAACCCTAAACCTGAACCCTAAACTCCGAACCCTAAATCATGAACCCCGAACCCTAAACCCCTAAAACCATGAACCCTCTCAATAAAATCGTGGCCACAAAATCATGGAACCGTGTAAATATAATCTATAAATCCAATAAAGAAATTAACAATTTAAAATCTCAATAAAACCGTGTTCTATATCACCTCAAAATCATGCAAAAAATGACTACCATAAGCCATAAATCCAACAAATAAATGACAATGTAAAATGTTAATAAAAGCGTTTGATATAGGTCACAAAATCTTGCAAAAAAAGGAAGAAACAAAAAAAAATACCAAAAATCGTGTACTATATGTCATAAATCCAAGAATGAAAAAGACAATATAAAATCTCAATAAAAGTGCGTGTTATAGGCCACAAAATCGTACAAAAAAAGGAAGAAATCAAAAAATGGTAAAAATCTTGTAATAGTATCCATAAATTCAAGAAATAAAATGACAATGTAAAATCTCAATAAAAGTGTGTGGGCCACAAAGTTATGCAAAAAATGGCGGAAACGAAAAACGGTAAAAAGCGACTTTAAGTAATAAATTTAAGAAATCACAAGCAAACCAAATAGGAAGAGTGTGATAAACCAACACTAAAAACATTAATACAAATGACTAGTATTTTCATTCATGTATGTACATATTCACCATCAATTTCGATACATAGTTAAATAACACTCAAATTTAGACAAAATTCATATTGGACGCACAAAATTGAACAAAAAGACAATCATTAAACAAACGAGTAAACGTCCATTTACGCACGTGGAGTACTATAAACCATAAATTAAAGAAATAAAATGACAATGTAAAATATCAATAAAACGGTGTGCTATAGGCCACAAAATCATGTAAAAAAATTTAAACGAAAAACAGTAAAAACTATGTACTATATGCCATAAATTCAATACTGAAAAAGACAATATAAAAGGTCAATAAAAGTGTGATATAGGCGACAAAATCATACAAGAAAGGCAGAGATCAAAATATGGTAAAAATCGTGCAATGTCAAATATCAATAAAAGCGTGTGCTATAGGCCACAAAATTATGCAAAAAAGGCAGAAACGAAAAATTGGTTAAAACGGTGTAATATCCATGAATCTAAAAAATAAAATGACTGTAAAATATCAATAAAAACATAAGCTATAGGCCACAAAATCATGCAAAAAAGGTCACAAACGAAAAAATGTTAAAAACCGTGTACTATAAGACATAAATAAAAGAAATAAAAACACAATGTAAAATCTAAATAAAAGTGTGCTATATGCCACAAAATCATGCATAAAAAGATATAACCGAAAAACCACGTACTATAGACCATACATCAAAGAATGAAAATGATAATTTAAAATTCTAAATAAAAGCGTATGTTATAGGCCACAAAATCATGCAAAAAATGTTAGAAACGAAAAGAGTAAAAATCATGAACTATAGCTCATGAATCGAAAAAAGAAAATAATAATTTAAAATCTCAATAAAATCGTGGCCACAAAATCATGAAAAAAACGCATAAACGAAAAACCGTAAAAATCGTGTATTATAATATATAAATTCAAGAAATAAAATGACAATATAAAATATCAATAAAAACGTGTGTTATAGGCCACAAAATCATGCAAAATAAGTTGAAACCAAAAAAAATGTAAAAAGCGTAAATCCAAGAAAGAAAAAAACAAACTAAAATATTAATAAAAGTGTGAGCTATAAACGACAAACTAATTCAAAAAAGGGCACAAACGAAAAAACGCTAAAAACCGTGTAATATAAGCCGTAAATCCAAGAAATAAAATGACAATATAAAATATCAATCAAATCGTGTGCTATAGGTCAATAAAAAGTGTACTGTAAGTCATAAATCCAAGAAATAAAATATCAATAAAAGAATTGAGCTATAAGCCACAAAATCATGCAGAAAATCGTGTACTATAGACCATAAATTCAAGTAAGAAAAAGACAATTTAAAATGACAATAAAAACGTGTGGTATAGTCCACAAAATCAAGAAAAAAATACATTAACGAAAAAGGTAAAAACCGTGTATTATTATATATAAATTCAAGATATAAAATGACAATTTAAAATATCAATAAAAGCGTGTGAAGCGTGTGCTACATGCCATAAAATCATGCAAAATAGGCTGAACAAAATAAAACGGTAAAAAGCGTGTAGTAAGGCCATAAATTCAAGAAAGAAAAACACAAACTAAAATATCAATAAAAACGTGAGCTATATGCGAAAAAATAATGCCAGAAAGGCAGAAACGAAAAAACATTAAAAATCGTGTAATATAAACCATAAATTAAAGAAATAAAATGATAATGTAAAATCTGAATAAAAGCGTGTTCTATTGGCCACAAAATAATGCAAAAAAAGTTAGAAACGGAAAACGGTAAAAAAGTGTCCTAAGCCATACATCAAAGAAATAAAATGAAAAAATAAAATCTCAATAAAAATGTGTTGTATAGGCCACAAAATCATGAAAAACGGTAAAAACCGTGTTGTATATAATCCATAAATCCAAGAAATAAAATGACAATAAAAAATCTCAATAAAAGTGTGTTATAAGCCCCAAAATCATATAAAAAATGGTAGAATCGAAAAACAGTAAAAAAAAAAAAAAAACATGTATTATAGACCATAGATCGAAGAAAGAAAATAACAATTTAAAATCTCAATAAAATTGTGGCCACAAAATCATGAAAAAAACGCATAAACGAAAAACGGTAAAAACCTTATATTATAATATATAAATTCAAGAAATAAAATAACAATTTAAAATATCAATAAAAATGTGTGCTATAGGCCACAAAATCATGCAAAATAGGGTGAAACGAAAAAAACGGTAGAAAGCGTAATATTAACCATAAATCCAAGAAATAAAATGACAATGTAAAATCTCAATAAAATTGTGTGCCATGGGCCACAAAATCATACAAAAATAGGCAAAAACGGAAAACGGTAAAAAGTGTACTGTAAGCCATAAATCCAAGAAATAAAATGAGAAAATAAAATATCAATAAAAGGATCAACTATAAGCCACAAAATCATGCAGAAAAGGGGTGAAACGAAAAACGGTAAAAATCGTGTGTACTATAGGCCATAAATTTAAGAAAGAAAAAAACAATTTAAAATGACAATAAAAACATGTGGTATAGGCCACAAAATCATGAAAAAAATGATAAACAAAAAAGGTAAAAACCGTGTATTATTAGATATAAATTCAAGATATAAAATGACAATATAAAATATCAATAAAAGCGTGTGCTACATGCCACAAAATCATGCAGAATAGGATAAACAAAAAAAACGTGTACTAAGGCCATAAATTCAAGAAAGAAAAACACGAACTAAAATATCAATAAAAGCGTGAGCTAAAGGTCATAAAATCATGCAAAATCGGGTGAACAAAATAAAACGTTAAAAACCATGTACTATAAGCCATAAATCAAAAAAATAAAATGAAAAAATAAAATCTCAATAAAAGCGTGTTATATAGGCCACAAAATCACGAAAAAAATGAATAAATGAAAAAGGTCAAAATCATGTTGTATAATCCATAAATCCAAGAAATAAAATGACAGTCAAATATCTCAATAAAAGTGTGTTAGCCACAAAATCATGCAAAAAATGTTATAAACGAAAAATAGTAAAAAAAAAAAACCATGTATTATAGGTCATAGATCGAAGAAAGAAATTAACAATTTAAAATCTCAATAAAATCGTGGTCACAAAATCATGAAAAAAAAAAAAAGGAATAAATGAAAAACGGTAAAAAAAAAATTGTAAAATAATCCATAAATCCAATAAAATAAAATGACAATGTAAAATATCAATAAAATCGTGTGCTATTAACCACAAAATCATGCAAAAAATGATAGGAACGAAAAAAAGTAAAAAATTTGTATAAGGCATAAATACAAGAAAGAAAAAGACAATTTAAATTTTCAATAAAAGCGTATACTATAGGGCACAAAATCATGCAAGAAAGGCAAAAACAAAAAACGATAAAAAAAAATGTAATATAAGTCATAAATTTAAGAAATAAAATGACAACGTAAAATCTCAATAATAGTATGAGCATAGGCCACAAAATCATGTACAAAAAGGCGAAAATAAAAAACAGTAAAAATCATGTACTATATATAGGCCATAAATCGAAAAAACAAAATAACAATTTAAAATCTCAATAAAAACGTTTGGTAGGCCACAAAATCAGGAAAAAAAAAACGAAAAACGGTAAAAATCGTGTAATATAAACCATAAATTTAATAAATAAATGACAATGTAAAATATCAATAAAAGCATGTGTTATATAAGTCCATTAAATCATGCAAAAAATGGCACAAACGAAACAATGGTAAAAATCGTGTACTATAAGACATAAAATCAAAGAAATAAAAAGACAATGTAAAATCTAAATAAAATTGTGTGATATAGGCCACAAAATCATACATAAAAAGATATAAATGAAAAACCGTGTACTATAGGCCATACATCAAAGAAAGAAAATGATAATTTAAAATCTCAATAAAATCGTGTGTTATAGGCCACAAAATCATTCAAAAAATGGTAGAAACGAAAACAGTAAAAACCATGAACTATAGGCATGAATCGAAAAAAGAAAATAATAATTTAAAATCTCAATAAAATCGTGGCCACAAAATCATGAAAAAAATGGCATAAACGGAAAACTGTAAAAAAATTGTACTTTAAGCCATAAATCCAAGAAATAAAATAAAATAAAAAAAATAAGCTATAAGCCACAAAATCATGCAGAAAAGGGGGAAAACAAATAACGGTAAAAATCGTATACTATAGGCCATAAATCCAAGTAAGAAAAAGAAAAAAAGAAAATATCAATAAAGGCGTGTTATATAAGCCACGAAATCATGAAAAACGGTTAAAAAAAAAGGTGTAAAAAAATCCATAAATCCAATAAAATAAAATGACAATGTAAAATGTCAATAAAATCGTGTACTATTAACCACAAAATCATGCAAAAAATGATAGGAACGAAAAAAAGTAAAAACCTTGCACTATAAGGCATAAATCCAAAAAAGAAAAAGACAATTTAAAATTTCAATAAAAGCGTGTGATATAGACCATAAAACCATGCAAGAAAGAAAGAAACGACAAAAATTGTGTAATATAAGCCATAAATTTAAGAAATAAAATGACAATGTAAAATCTCAAAAAAAGTGTGAGCATAGGCCACAAAATCATGTACAAAAAGGAGGAAACGAAAAACAGTAAAAAAAACCATGTACTATACAGGCCATAAATCGAAAAAACAAAATAACAATTTAAAATCTCAATAAAAACGCGTGGTAGGCCATAAAATCATGAAGAAAAAAAAAGCAAAAACAAAAAACGGTAAAAATTGTGTAATATAAGCCATAAATTTAAGAAATAAAATAACAATATAAAATATCAATAAAATCGTGTGCTATTAACCATAAAATCATGAAAAAAGGATAGGAACGAAAAAAAGTAAAAACATTGTACTATAAGTCATAAATACAAAAAAGAAAAAGACAATTTAAAATTTCAATAAAAATGTGTGTTATAGGAGGCAGAAACAAAAAAACGATAAAAAAAATTGTGTAATATAAACCATAAATTTAAGAAATAAAATGACAATGTAAAATCTCAATAAAAGTGTGAGCATAGGCCACAAAATCATGTACAAAAAGGCGAAAACGAAAAACAGTAAAAACCATGTACTATATAGGCCATAAATTGAAAAAATAAAATAACAATTTAAAATCTCAATAAAAACGTGTGGTGGGCCACAAAATCATGAAGAAAAAAAAAGCAAAAACGAAAAACGGTAAAAATTGTGTAATATAAACCATAAATTTAATAAATAAAATGACAATGTAAAATATTAATAAAAGCATGTGTTATAGTCCATAAAATCATGCAAAAAAGACAAAAGAAAAAATGGTAAAAATCATGTACTATAAGACATAAATCAAAGAAATAAAAAGACAAATGTAAAATCTAAATAAAAACGTGTGCTATAGAAACGAAAATTGTGTAGTATAGGCCAAACATCAAAGAAAGAAAATGACAATTTAAAATCTCAATAAAAGCAAGCATATGCTAATAGGTCATGAATCGAAGAAAGAAAATAATAATTTAAAATCTCAATAAAATCGTGGCCTAAAAATCATGAAAAAAACGCATAACCGAAAAACTGTAAAAATCGTGTATTAAAATATATAAATTCAAGAAATAAAATGACAATGTAAAATATCAATAAAAACGTGTGATATAGGCCACAAAATCATGCAAAATAAGCTGAAACGAAAAAAGGTAAAAAGTGTAATACCAAGAAAGAAAAAGACAAACTAAAATATTAATAAAAGCGTGAGCTATAGGCGACAAACTAATGCAAAAAAGGACAAACGAAAAAATGTTAAAAATCGTGTAATATAAGCCATAAATCCAAGAAATAAAATGACAATGTAAAATCTCAATAAAATCGTGTATTATATATAGGTCACAAAATCATGCAAAAAATGTCAAAAACGAAAAACGGTAAAAAAAAGTGTACTGTAAGCTATAAATCTAAGAAATAAAATAAAATAATAAAATAATGAGTTATAAGCCACAAAATCATACAGAAAATGGGGGAAACGAAAAACAGTAAAAATGACAATAAAATTGTGATATATGCCACAAAATCATGAAAAAAAATGCATAAACGAAAAAACATTAAAAACCGTGTAATATAAACGAAAAAACGTTAAAAACCGTATAAACCATAAATACAAGAAATAAAATGACAATGTAAAATCTCAATAAAAGTGTGCTATGAGCCACAAAATCATGCAAAAAATGGTAGAAACGAAAAACAGTAAAAATCATGTATTATAGGTCATAGATCGAAGAAAGAAATTAACAATTTAAAATCTTAATAAAATCGTGGCCACAAAATTATGAAAAAAACACATAAACGAAAAACAGTAAAAACCGTGTATTATAATATATAAATTCAAGAAATAAAATAACAACGTAAAATATCAATAAAAGCGTGTGTTATGGCCACAAAATCATGCAAAAATGGTAAAAACCGTGTAACATTAGCCATAAATTTAAGAAATAAAATAACAATGTAAAATCTCAATAAAAGAGTGTGTTATAGGTCACAATCATGCAAAAAAGGGGAAATCGCAAAAAACGCAAAAAAAAAAAAAAAAAAAAAAATCGTTTACTATGACATAAATCCAAGAAAAAAAATAACAATGTAAAATATCAATAAAAGCATGTGTATGCCACGAAAGCATGCAAAAAAGGGCACAAACAAAAAACGGTAAAAACCGTGTAATATAAGCCATAAATCCAAGAAATAAACTGATAATGTAAAATCTCAATAAAAGTGTGCTATATAGGCCACAAAATCATGCAAAAAATGTTAAAAACGAAAAACATAAAAACTATGTAATATAGGTCATAAATCCAAGAAAGAAAAGAAAATTTTAAAATATCAATAAAAAGCGTGTTCTAGACCACAAAATTATGCAAAAAATGACCGAAACAAAAAGACGGTAAAAACCGTGTATTATAGGGGATAAATCAAATAAAGAAAATGATCATTCAAAATCTCAATAAAAATGTGTTATAGGTCCCAAAATCATGAAAAAAATGCATAATCGAAAAACGGTAAAAATCATATACTATAAGTCATAAATTTAAGAAATAAAATGACAATGTAAAATCTCAATAAAATTGTGTTATAGGCCAGAAAATTATGCAAAAATGGTGGAAACAAAAAATGTTAAAAACGTGTGACAGTTAAATCTCAATAAAAGCGTGTTATAGGCCACAAAATTATGAAAAAAAGGGAAATTTTAAAATATCAATAAAAAGCGTGTTCTAGACCACAAAATTATGCAAAAAATAACCGAAACAAAAAACGGTAAAAACCGTATATTATAGGGGATAAATCAAATAAAGAAAATGATAATTCAAAATCTCAATAAAAATGTGTGCTACAGGTCCCAAAATCATGAAAAAAATGCAGAATCGAAAAACGGTAAAAATCATATACTATAAGCCATAAATTTAAGAAATAAAATGACTATAAAATCTCAATAAAAGTGTGCTATAGACCAGAAAATTATGCAAAAATGGTGAAAACAAAAAATGTTAAAAAGCGTGACAGTTAAATCTCAATAAAAGCGTGTGTTATAGGCCACAAAATCATGCAAAAAAGGGCTTATGTACTTATTTGCTCCATATAAACTAAAACCAGAAAAGTCCTTTTACATATGTATTTGTACACTTTAGTTGCAACTTATAAACACGTCAACTTAATTATTTAAAAAGTTGCACCTCTTAAGGTGTATCCAAGCAAGCAGAGGATTGTGTGGCTGCACCTTTAAAGCAAAGAAGGCGTAAACCCCATAATAAGGGCCTACGGTGAAATAAGCTATACATCCAAATGGATTGTAGCCTTTCAAGCCAAAACATTTTTTACTTATCAAAGAAGCAACAAACTGTACATGTGTGATCAAGAATGAATCAAGAAACACGTGAAGAAACAATAGTCAGAGAACGAGAATAAACAAAGCAAACTACAATCAAATTGTTTTTTAAACCTTCATTGAATGAATTTAAATACAATAGCTTGACTAAGCATACATAGCATTCATCAATTACAAAGGAACACAAATTATATGCAATCAGCCATAACTTGACGATCAAACCTATCTTCTCACATTGATCGGACAAATCAATTAATGAATTAGGAGTATTATTTCCCGATCTAGTTAAGATGCACACAAAAAAAGAGTTTTCAAAACATTAAATTTTCCCTAGGGTATACAAAATTCTTTCACATACATATACATATAAAATACTGAATAAAGAAAGACTTTAAAACCTTTTGCAACACAATTATCCACTACAGGCAATATTCAACAAAAAGGTGAAAGTAACTTTGTAATAAATACATCCGAACAATTAAATTATCATCTAGTACCAATTACAAATAGGTTGTGTCAAAGATCAAGAATATAATTTCAAAAAATTATAGTTAAAACGCCAAATAGTTTATATTAACCCGGTCTACACAGTTACATCTAACTGATTGAAAGATAAAAATAAAATACACATTATCCCTGATAGCTTAAAACTACTTTCGTCTTCATTTTTTATTCAAGGAAAGGAAAAACAAAGGAATTTAAAATTTAATTTTCAATATAAATTCCCCAAGTTAAGATGGAAAGAACAAGTAGAATTTGGTATAGTTTTAATGAAAAGAGGTCCGTAGAAAATCATTTTATATTCAAAATTCCAAGTTTTTTGGTGTTTGTTTGGCTGCAGTATTGAAGCAAATTAAGAGGGTTATCTTTTAGAAAGGGAGAAATAACTGGTTCATTATGTTTACAACTTGCTTGATTTATAGAACAGAAGTAAATATTACCCTTTATCTGCTCCAGCGAGAACTTTACAAGTTACTAGAAACCAAAACTTCTGAGCTTAAACTACAAGCAGTAATTTGATTCTTATGAACCTTTCAATTCATTTTGGAAGGCCGAGGTGCTGTACATCGGGTATTTAGGATTTTGTAAATATGAGCTTTTGCAGTTTCAGTTTTTAGTATTTGCAGAAACCCAGACCTTAACAAAAACATGCAATATCTGGGGGGAAATATTCACTCTTTGTCAGAGATCGGGGGACATCACCCCCTCTCCATTTGACTAGAATGAAAAAATCTCCCATAATTACAAAAAACATATAGTAATTGATATTTGTACATATATAATAATAATAATAATGAGTATTATTTAACTAAGACATTAAAAAATATTAGGAGTCGACCTTATTATTTGAATTTGGTTGGGTATATCTTCTGTATGAATCAATGTCTCTCTCTTTATATATATTAGGAGTATGTTTTTAGAGAGAGAGAATGTAATTTCCGATCTGTTCACAATCACATATAACACAGACATACCTTATTGTAGCACGTCTGACAGTAAGAGTCTTTCCCCCCATTTTCAATCCATTAAGAGCACAAGCAATGTCTGAAACCGCGGGATCCTGATAAATTTAACTTCAGATTATTATGTAAAATAAAAAGTTGTATAATTTTTTCTACCTCATGAAAGGCTAAAAGCCGTATGACCATCAGTAAACTATTACTATAGATGCCTTCAGTTAGTTTCCTAATGAAATTATGATAGTAAGCTGGTAGATGTGGCCTTATCTTTTCTTATAACTTTAACAACGTGCTATCCTATCATTCATATATTCCCAACATTTAGAGCATAAAACATAATTAAGCTAAAATGAGTTAAAAACCTTATGTTTTTTTATCATGAAAAACAATGCTAAGAAGCAACAGACCATGATTAAAGGTTCATTAACATATTTAATCACCTGATACATGCAGAACCCATATCCCTTGAATTTTTTGTGTCTCTATCCTTGACGATATCAAAATCACGCAAAGCTCTGTAATAGATTAATAAATTCATGGTAAGCAACTTGAAAACAGATTTATATATTGCAAGATAAAAGACAACAAAAGATAAAAAAAAAAAAAAAAAAAAAACTAAGTTTTAAAAAGGTGGAGATTAAAAATCAAGAGAACTGGATATCTGATGTGTATTTCAAATGATATCTACTTCATGAATACCATTAGGACTTTAACATTGTTTATTTGAAATGAGTAGTAAAAAGCACCGATTTAAATATCTCACATTCTTTACACAACACAAGCACCTTCATAGTCAATTCTTAAATTTAAAGCCATTTCGATTTCGCAAATCACAGAATCATTATAAGGAAATTATTGGATAGCAAGAAGATTAGTGCATAAGTTTATGCATTTCATACTTTTAGAAAAAGCTTCTCTCAGAGAAAGTTATATACATAAGAAAATAGGGGATTAAGTTGATTATCAATATAGCCAAATGAGTATTATACCCAAACGACTCCAGCAGCTCTCTTATTTGAGTTTCAGTAAAATAGGAAGGCAAACCACCAACAAAAAGACGATCTGGACCCTCTATTCCACCAATTGTGTTGCACATGTATAAAGCCGCAAAATCACAAGAACTGACATATATAAGCAACCCAAACTAGAACTTTCTGAACTAAAGACCCAGTAGAGAAAGATCAAAATTTGCTATTACACAGCTTCATTCGCACACCACACAGCTTTCCGATTTTTTTCAAGTTAAGCTTTTACAGCTTGAGATAGGAGCTCCTAAGAGCTCGCAAAAAGCAATCAACCACTAAATATTTAAATGGACATGTTTTATCACCATTAGCAATTGCATTCATTATTTGATTTGTTCCTGGTTTTTGATAAACTCGGTTCCCCCTGTATCTGGAATTCTAGCAAAAAAAACAACTAAAAGTGTCTCTAATGACTTTTCTTGCAGAATTTCTGTTCATTTAGCATCTCTACAGTCAACAGAAAAGTAACTAAAAATTCATTCAAGCCTCTCATTGGCATTAACATTTTACTGCTGATTCATCTCTTTTCTAACTGCCAGTTCTAGCCTCTAGGATCGGTCAATATGTATACAAATAGCTAAACAGGTGACTCCTTCCAAGAGTCTAAAAAATTAAATAAATAAAAAATCATTACTTCTGAATTTTAATATGAGCCTGATAACCAAATTAAGGAATTGTTTGGTTGCAGCTTCTAAGCAAATAAGATAAACTTTTCAATGTTGAAAAGAGTTGGGTACATCAAGCTTAAGGATTCTAGCCTTTTCAATCTACGAAACCATAAAACCTCGCTGTTCGACCAATTGCGTCCAGCTTTTAAGAAAAAAAATGCAACAAACAAGGTTTAAATAACAAGTTTTATAGGCTTACCCGGCAGATAATCCGACAATAGATAAGTTAAGCCGAAGATTAGGCTGACTAGGCCCAAGTGCTGCAGCTAATGAGGGGTTATAATCACCAGGTCTACGAACGCTCACAGCAACTCCCTAAGAACAAAAAAATGTAAAAAGTTATACATGGATATGATAATTAGCACACTAAAGTACTTTCTACAAAAATTGAAGGCTCTTATCTCTAATCTTCTTAAACATCCCAGACGGATATTAGCAACAAAAGGTACTCTTAAAGGAACCTACAAGTTGCAGTGCTCACTCCTCACGTGGGCTTGTATGTGCAGAATAATACAGAAAAATATCACTTGTGTACACTATCCTATCAACATTGATTAATCAAAAATTACTATACCAACCTATCAAAATTCACAATCTAAACCAGATGCAAGATTTTTTTGCAGATTGGTGTCTAAAACATGAAATTCAGAATTTTAGTCAACTCCTAAAATATCTAGCATAGTTGCTTAACCTAACAAAAAGTGTAGCAACCAAAAATATATTTACATATTTTTTATTTTTTTTACTTTCTTGAAGTTTAATATAACATACTTCTTTCAGATAAATACTCCTAATTCTCATCTATTTTATACTTGAACTAATCAGTGTTCTTTACTCCAAGTACAAAAAGAATACAATTTTTTTCACCAAGCACATGAGAAAAAAACTAATGAATTTACAAGTATACCTCTAATATATAATCCAACAAAACATATAAATTTGCAATTATATGGCATCCAATTAGCATACCTTGACAGCTTCATCAGCGGCCTTGCAAGCCGCAGCAGTGGCATTAATGTCACTTGTATGGCCCACCATATCAAGGTTGGGTAGATTCACACGTACCTATAAAAAGGGTAGAAAGTGAATATATGACATAGGTACAAAATTTTATAGTTGATTTGAGGAGTGACTCGAATTCATAAATAACCTGACTGGAATTTAGCTATTTGCACGGCTTCATCTTTGGTTGAACGTTGAATGGAATTCCATCTCAGTTTCGAAATAACCAGAGCGGTTGCATAAGAAAGTGACATGGCCAAATTTAACAGTTTCACTGTTGAGGGAATGCAAAGGAAAAGCTTGAAAGTTAAATAAAAACGTAGTTCTATCAGGGTTAATCTTTAATATTTCAGTATTTATCTAGATAAGCACATGAAATAGTAAAACCCTGAGATTGATTAATAAGAGATACAACCTAGAGGATAGATATTATTTGGTCAGTATATAAATTCTTTCTTCACAAACTAAACGTAAGGCGAGATAAAAACATAGTTATATCAAATTGATTTACTATATTTCAGTATATATTTAGAAAAACAACACATGAAATTTTATAACCCTTAGATAAATTCCTAAGAGACTAAGAGAGACAACCTAGAGAGGATAAATTCTTTTGAATAACGCTAATTCAGGCCTCATTCTTTAAGCTTATTCAGGCCTCATCCAGTTGCAACTTCTAGTTTATTCAGGACTTAGTTGGTTGTTTCTTTTAGGCTCAGTTTTGTATTTTATTGCGCACAAGAAGGGCTACTCTTGGTTGGCCACATCAAATGCTTTGTTGTTTTGCTCAAAATCTGGATAACATTTGGTTACAACTTAGTGTTATCCTAATATTTGGACTGGATTTGTTTGTCCAACTAAAAAAGTAAATGATAAAACTACATAACATGCGTCAAACAGTAAGAAAAAGAATTCAAAGGGAAACCTTTTTTTCCGAAACCAGCATTGTGAGGGTGATAGTAATATATTTTACAAGTTTGGGTCGGGAACGGGGAAATGTTTCCAAACTAATCCGTGGGGATTCCTATACATCCATTTGAATGCTAATTTACGCAAATTGTTGAAGAAAGAGAAAAACAACTTGTTCTCAAAAGGGGTATCATCAGCCCAAGAAAAAGGCGAGAAATTATAGATTTAAGACTTTGCCCTAGCGAAGATTTGAAATCAACTTTGAGTTTTTAGACGGAATCTAACACATGCCAAATTTTCTTTTAATAAATACAGGCTAAAAATTGGGGTTTGTTTCAGTGCAGATTTTACCAAATAAGTCAGTCTATTCTCTAGTTTTTTAAGGTAAATGTTAAAAAACCCATCTTTTAAGCCAGTCATCTCAATGCAGTGCAACTTATTGAGTTTAAACGTTGCAACCAACAAACCTTATACGCAATTACTAAAATTCGTTAAAAGAAAATGTAAATAAAAATCCAAATGAACTTTTTCCCCCTGAAAACACCTTCTCATAGAACCTACTTTTCAGAAAATACCTAAAAAGCAAAAATAAAAAAACTTGACGACACAAGTAGAACCTACCTTCTCATGGAATATGCAAAAAGTACAAGAAACTGTTGTGCATGTCCTGTCATTTTTAAAATAACACAAACTTAAACAGCCAAGAGCGGAAAGCAACAATAAACTTGAAAAGTATGTGCCAGCATACACTGTAAGAGATCGGGAGAAATTCACTCTTTGTTAAGTTGCAGTTAATAAAGATAGGAAAACATATAATATCTCGGGGGAAATTCACTCTTTGTCAGAGATCGGGACATTTTGAATAGAATGAAAAAATCTCCCATAATTACAAAAAACATATAGTAATTGATATTTGTACATATAATAATACTAATAATAATGAGTATTATTTAACTAAGACATTAAAAAAATATTAAGAGTCAGAACTTATTATTTGAATTTGGTTGGGTAGATCTTATGAATCAATGTCTCTCTCTCCCTATATATATATATATATTAGGAGTATGTTTTTAGAGAGAGGGAGAGAATGTAATTTCCGATCACCCATAAGCGATTTAGGCTTTTTTTTGTCTCTCTCTCTAATGATTTATTGCCACTTATTACTACTGAGGCTTGGTGGGTTAAAACAGCCAGCAGTTTAATTATTATCGGCAATCATTAGTATTGATTTTTGTATTTCTTTCGACCTTAAAAGATATGACTATAAGCACCACCAATCAACCATGTAAGATTCTTTATAAATTGTTAGATACAGAAACATGATAATAGTGATAAAGGAACAACACTCTGAAGGATTTTCCTTCATGATTTCAAATCATACCTCATGTAGATGAAACTTTGTTTCCCCAACCCTCACAACAATATCAGTTGCCAATTCACTGGCCACATACCTGTAAAACCATAAGTATTTTTTCAGCATTGTTATTACCATCAAACTGCAAATGGTCAACTGAACACCAATACAAATTACATTGTTTCTCTGAACTAAAAAAAAAAAAACAGAAAACAATGTTAAAAAAATGCTTCATAAACAATGTGCCTCTATATAATTCTTACACAACAGGGACATGCACTAGTAAGAATGACAGTGCCGGTAGACTTCATTTAAGATCGTTTGGCTTTTTACTTTTTTAGGCAAATAAGCGGGATTGTGATAGGCAAGAAAAAAATTATTATTTAATTGAGCATAAAAGTTCGAACTTTTTCTAGGCCAAACAACACACACAAAGATCAGGTTTTAAGCAGTCAACAAAATGAAGTACAAGTTGTAGGCAAAAGAGAAAATCTTGAGCTTAAAAGTTGCACTAAAACAAACATATACTACATAACTAGGTTATTACATAGTCATTGATGATATAACTTCAAACATCTTTGTCCATGAAAATTCTACAAAAATTATAGGAAATGGACTAAGAAACACACATAAAAAATCAGACTTGTCACTAATTTTAAATGAAGCAAAACAAGAACCGGCAAGTCAACATTATATTATAGGATCAAACAACTTGTAATTTAAAATTTTAAAAATCAAGTAACGAGTAAGTTAGTTTTCAAGCCGACAAAGTGCATATTAGAATATACTCTACATACATTTCTCGGAACAGAATAAGCGAACACAACCTTGACTGGATCTAGCAGAGAAATGCATTGGCCTGTGCAATCTTATCTCTCAAGGTAAAACAGAATATTAGTTTTATAGATTTTAGGGGCAATTCCCTATAGGTATAGCAATTTTTTTTACCACAAGTTACCTCCATAAGTTCACATCCCCCATCGCTACCACTTTTTAAAAACACTCTATTTCTCTCTCTACAAACTCAAAAAACTAGTATTAAAAATAAAAAGTATATATAAATATTCTATAAAATCAAAATAAATACATAAAAAAATATAAAATTATAAAAATTGTAAAAATTGTAAAAGGGCTCTTTCTGCCAAAAAGCGGCTTTTTCGCTGGTAGTTTTTTCAAAAAAAAACAGTTTTTCCCCATTAACATCCCTTTCACCAAATAAGCAGTTTTCCCCCCAAAAAGCAGTTTTTTCCGCACAAAAAAACAGCATTTTCATCAAAAGCGGTTTTTCCGGCAATTTTAATACAAGTTATAAGCCGGTCAAAATTGCACGTAGTTTCGTAATGAACAATTAAATGAGAACGGAGGGAGTGTTATCGTACATAGAAAAATAATAATATAAAACAAAACAATAAGGAAAGAAGGGGAGATGGGTTAGCAACAATCGGATATTTGAAAAGATAAATATTGAAAAACTTAATATAAAGGCTGCGCTGCCACAATTTAACTTTCCCCTAATAAGATTTTCAAAAATAAATTAAAAGTATTGCTTTAAATCTATAATAAAAAAAACCTCAGATCCAAGTAATCATGGAATAAAAGTCACCAAATAATCACAAAAATGTATTAAAAAAGTGCATCATCGATGCTTATGAATGAATTATTGGTGTAAGTTCAAATTTCTTATAAAATTTACTATTATAATAAGGATAAATTAACAAAACATTTACATACACATAACACAAATTAAATAACCAAATCCATAATAAATAATAAATAATAACAGTCTCCATTGGCGGATATGAGTAGGATAGGATAGGATAGGATCCCCTCGAAAAAACAATATATCCAATTAATATACAAAAATAGTTCGATCTATCTTCTTATTCTTAACCCAAAATCCAACGGATGCTCCGTCCCAAACCCGTATGCGGCCTCCGAAAAATGTGGAACGCCGTCGTCATCTCACGCCGGTGGGTCCAACTGCTACTCCTCGTCCTACATATTGTCCACATTTCTGTATCTATATCTATATATATATATATATCATGTAGCTCGAGCTCTCTCTCTCTCTCTATATATATATATATATATTTCTCACTAAGTCATTGAGCTACTTGGTGAGACCGTGTACTAAACATAAAAAAATGATGTAAAATATGATAAAGGTAAAATTTCAATAAAAATACGTGTTAACCACAAAATCATGAGGAAAAAAAAAAAAGGCATAAAAGAAAAACGGTAAAAGTCTGGATTATAAGATATAAATTCAAAAAATAAAATGAAAATGTAAAATATAAATAAAAGTGTGCGCTATAAGTCATAAAATCATGCAAAAAAGGCATAAACGAAAAAACGGTAAAAACAATGTAATATAAGATGTGAATATTTGAAGAGATGATATGTTTTATTATATGTAATTCTCACTTAATTCAAATGAATACATACACATCTTTTATAAACGGTTAGTACAAGATTCTACATAATTCCATATTAAATGTTAACTAATAAACTTAATACTAGTCAACTACTAACTAATACTACCAAAGAACTAATTAGATAATTAATCTCTTCTAACGGTAAAGTCATGTAATTCTATATAAGACATAAATTAAATAAATATAATGACATTGTAAAATCTCAATAAAAACGTGTACTATATGACACAAAATCATGCAAAAAAGGGCATAAACGAAAAATGGTAAAAAAATGTGTATTATAAGCCAGAAATTCAAGAAATAAAATTAGAATGCAAAATCTCAATAAAAGTGTGTGCTACGCCACAAAATCATGAAAAAAATATGTGAAAATGAAAAAAGGTAAAAAGCGAGTACTATAATACATAAATTAAAGAAATAAAATGACAATATAAAATTTCAATAAAAGTGTGTATTATATTATATAGGCCATCAAATCATGAAAAAATACATAAACCAAAAACAGTAAAAACCGTGTACTAGCAATAAATTGAAGAAATAAAATGACTATGTGAAATATTAATAAAAGCGTGAGCTATATACCATAAAATCATCCTAAATATGGCAGAAACAAAAAAACGGTAAAAACGGTATAATATAGGCCATAAATATAATAATGAAAAGGAAAATTTAAAATATCAATAAAAGTGTGTATAAGTAAAAAAAAAAAAAATGGTAAAAACCGTATAATGCAAGTTATGAAAATCGAACATTCTACTTTTAGCATCTAATGTAAGCACTCTACGTATAAGATACAATCATTTTTGTTTCATATTTTAGTTATAATTAAATAAGTATAATATAAATTTGTAGTTTTCAATATCTGAAACTATTAAAATAAAAAATATACTTAAATTAAAAAGTTATATTGTTACTTTAAAAAAAAAATGATCATTATTTTTCGATTATAAAAATTATAATAATAATGTATCTCATTCAGTATGATAATTGTTGTTTGTGTGAATAAAACAAAATACTAAAATAATCTGATAAAAAAATTATTAATTTTTTTATCTACGTCATTATAGTTTCACACTATTTTTTCTATTATATATATATATTTTTTTTGCATTTATTATAAGTGTTATTTTTAAACTAGGATTATGTTTCATGTTAATAACATGTTTAGACTTATCAAATAAAAATTGTTAATAAAAATAACATTATCGTAAAATAAAAAAGATACGTCGGGAGATTCGGGATAAACATATCCCGACCCTATGGGATACCGAAAATTCGGATCCTGACTTTTGTTAGATCGGAATTTTTTTTCAGTTTAAAAAGTAATGGGGTCGGGTCTAGTGATCAGAAACAGACCGTAATAGTAACCAGTATGTTTGTTTGTGTTGTTTGTGAGGGATAATAATAATAATGATGGTGGGCAAGTATTATTGCGCAATCTTTTGAGGAAATTATTTTGTCCTAACTCTAGACGTTTATCTACTCTAGACGTTTATCAACTTAGAGATATATATGTATTTAGAGAGAGAGAGAGAGAGAGAGTAATTAAATAGAGTGTTCCATTTAGTAAATGTATGTTGAGAAGATAGGATACAAAACATACCAATTACTTTGTTCCTTCCCATTCCCAGGTACACTCTCTTGTTTTACTCATATTCACCCATTTTTATTTATTTATTTATATATATATATATATATTTCTGTTTTGTTTTTAATTGATTTCTGTATTTAGATTATTGGTGATGCATGTAGTAGTAATTAAATATCTCTTGAGTTGAATTCTCAACTATATATGAATATGAATATGAATATGAATATGAATATGAATATGAATATGAATATGAATATGAATATGAATATGAATATGAATATGATCGCCAAAGAGTTTTAGTCCTTGAGATGTAAGTAAGTAATTATCATTGAATATGAATATGATTGGGTTTTTATGGAGTGGAGTGGAGTGCTGCATATAGATAGAGATAGAGATAGAGATAGAAATAGAAATAGTTAGTCCATAAATATTAGTATTACTTCACCATATCCGCAACCGTTCTATCTTAATATACATAATACTCTTATTTAGGTCCTATCCATGACACCAAGAGGTGTAACATGACAAAATACGATACCACTACCGTTGCATATTTATTTTCTCCTTCTAAGGATGTTACGACAAACATTCCGAAAGACCCAATTCTTGTCTACATACTTAACCCAACATTTTTTCTTTCAACTTACAAATCTCTTTATA
Source organism: Primula veris (assembly GCA_963682055.1). Classification (NCBI taxonomy): domain Eukaryota; kingdom Viridiplantae; phylum Streptophyta; class Magnoliopsida; order Ericales; family Primulaceae; genus Primula; species Primula veris. Next base: position 73,583 of record OY821749.1, read on the forward strand.
ATGGAAAATTGTGTTCATCACTAACCATTTTGATTTGTTTAAGTTACCTCCAGGCCCTGGACAACCATCTCTATTTTTCTCTTACCATATATATGTAATCCCCACAATCATCTACTTAATTCGCCAAATGAAAAATAGCCATTTGATTTTGTCTTCTTGTATATTAAATGAGTTTGCTTCTACTTTTGCTTGCTTTTGCATATTTCAGAGGTTAAAAAAAGAGAATCGTAGTTGAGTTAAACGTTAATTACCGGTTCCAAATGGAGGGTGGCATTCACAAGGCCGAAAAAACTGAATTCACAGAATGCTGGAAGACAAGTTGGAAAACACCATATATTATGCGTCTTGCCCTTTCAGCTGGTCTCGGAGGGCTGCTATTTGGTTATGACACAGGTTATGCTTTTTTTCATAAAAATAGTTTCTTTTTCCTAATAACATATACAAACTATTCAAGTCACAATAGTGGAAGGAATCACGAGTTACTTTTGCGTTGTATGTTTGAATTGCTGAAATACTTTTGCATTTGTTCTAGGTGTCATATCTGGTGCCCTTTTATACATTCGGGATGATTTCAAATCAGTCGAAAAGCAAACATGGCTACAGGCAAGTTTATATTTTTAATTCTCCCTAAATAGTTTTCCAGTTTTTTTTTTTATTCTTAATATTTGTGGACAAACTACAGGAGACGATAGTGAGTATGGCAGTAGCTGGGGCTATAATCGGAGCAGCACTTGGTGGATGGATGAACGACAGATTTGGGAGAAGAAAATCGATCCTGGTTGCTGATTTTCTGTTTTTTGTGGGTGCAATTGTTATGGCATTTGCACCAACACCGTGGGTTATAATAATTGGACGAATTTTTGTTGGTCTTGGGGTTGGCATGGCATCTATGACATCACCTCTCTATATATCAGAAGCTTCTCCTGCTAGAATCAGAGGTGCACTTGTCAGCACGAATGGTTTGCTGATCACCGGAGGACAGTTTATCTCGTACCTCATCAACCTCGCGTTCACAAATGTATGAATTTTCAATGCCCATTCATCTAAATTTCTTTTGTTTTGTGTATAAATAAAGGAATTGCTAATGAGGTTTACTTTGATTCTATTCGAATGAGTTATATAGGTAAAAGGGACATGGAGATGGATGTTAGGAGTAGCTGGTATTCCAGCTTTGCTTCAGTTTGTTCTGATGTTGTCACTTCCCGAGTCCCCCAGATGGCTGTATAGACAGGTTATCTTTTGTTTAGGATGAATGTATTAAGACCCTCGTTTTGTTTCTTTCTGTCATTTATATATATATATACATACAAAAATATATAAATACTCTCACCCGTGTTTGACCTAATTAGACGACATGAATAATAAACTTGACAGCAGTTAAACATTCAGTACATTGTTAAGCTCCACTGTCGTATTTTATGTGCAAATTTATATGGGTTTGGTTAAAAGTTCAATAATATCTCCAAATAATGTTGATGGGAGGTTTTTAAAGTAATCAAATTCTTATTTTTCTCAAAATTGCTACTTTAAGTAGCATAAAGAGTGGACTTGTTTCTGTAGTTTCACCATTCAGGTAAGTGATTCAATGGCATGTAAAAACAAGGAGAGAACAAAATGGAAATATTTTGCAACAGATATCACTCAAACTCCCAAAATTACTTAGGTAAATCGACTAGTTTTAAACTTTCGGCAGTTTCTTTGGTTTCCAGACTGAGGAATTAAAATTTTCTTTCTTATAGACAATCCTTACTTGCTAGTCTTAGATCCTCTAATCAAAGCATGTGATGCAGGAATCTTTGATTTGTACAGTTGTTTTCAACTTGGATGAATATTCGTTAGGCATAGAAATACTATATAAGAAAATTAACAACAAATTTGTGCTTTCCTTTCTTTAATATCAGAATAGGATAGATGAGGCGAGGGACATCTTAGAAAAGATCTATCCAGACGACGAAGTTGAAGACGAAATGAACGCCTTGCAAAAATCCATACAGGTTGAGAAAACAGAAGAAGCCTCTATCGGAAAAGGCATGCTAGCAAAACTAAAAAACGTTTGGAGCAACGACGTGGTCCGTAGAGGCCTATACGCTGGTACTGTTAATTCGCCAGTTAAATTAAAAACTCAAACCATTAACCGTATATCTTTTTTAATCACAAATATTAATCTCCAACAGGTATCACTGTCCAAGTGGCTCAGCAGTTTGTTGGAATTAACACGGTCATGTATTATAGCCCGACAATAGTCCAACTTGCCGGATTTGCTTCCAACAAGACGGCTTTAGCTCTCTCTCTCATCACATCCGGACTTAACGCTTTCGGCTCGATTATAAGTATGGTTACGGTTGATAGATATGGGAGGAGAAGACTCATGATATTGTCTATGATTGGTATTATTGTTTGTCTTGTGGCATTATCCGTGGTGTTTTACCAAGCTTCTGCTCAATCTCCGAGAATTGGCTTCTCCGAGTCGATGCACTTTGGTGCGAATGGTACTTGCCCGAGTTATCGAATGGCTGGTGTGGGCGCGTCTTGGAATTGTATGAAGTGCTTGAAGGCATCGTCTGATTGTGCTTTCTGTGCTAATGCTCCCAACAAAGTAAGTTGAAAGAATACATAATTATTTTATCACACAAAAAAAAAAACATATCTTAGAGTACCATGGTTCATATTATAATACATATTCATTATTCCTTTTAAGAAAGGCATCATTGTCTCTATATTTTAGTGTTCCCTTTAACTTTTTCACACCTGTTCCCAAGTATTAAACAGAAGATATAAACAAAACAATTTGCAGTGACACATAATTTGCATGTGAAATTTATCTGTGGATTAGAGAAATATTTGAGTTAGGCATTTCAAATTAGGCTAAGAAACTATGTTAACATATTGCGGACAGATGCGGTAAGTCATCGAAAACTAGGAAAATAAAATAAAAGGATTCGGTGACGTGAACTGAGGTTTTGTATACCCTTTCAATGTATAGGACATTATGTTTTTGGTTCTAGGGTATTCTAAATTTCTTATGTGTTATCATGTTAAATACTTAGGAGACATGCCCTGAACATTATTATTAGCTCAAGATTATGTAATATATGCCGAACAAAGTCAGAAACAGATCTTAAAGTGATTTGCTAAATTAAGGGTTTAAAACTATCCTTTTCAGGTATATGACATTTTACTGTCTTAGAGAACTCTTTTCCTCTTGATTGCGGTAATTAGATTAATACGACTATGAACACGAGCCCGACGTGGCACTACTCTCCGAATATAAGTCCGTGTCAATAGTGACAAAGCGTTAAACGACAAAGTTATGTGATGATATATCTCCGACCAATTTTTCCTTTCCTTATAGTTTCTAATTGTGACTATTAATTTTGGAACCAGTATCGTCCGGGAGCATGTGTAGCAGCAACGGACACAATAAAAGGAGTATGTAAGAATGAAGCTCGGACATGGTACACCAAAGGCTGTCCAAGCAGGTTCGGTATATTTGCTGTCCTTCTATTGGGACTATACATAATACTCTACTCACCTGGCATGGGTACTGTACCATGGATTGTCAACTCTGAGATTTATCCACTCAGATACAGAGGCATTGGCGGGGGAATAGCTGCGGTAAGCAATTGGTGCTCGAATCTAATCGTCAGCGAATCGTTTCTATCTCTAACAGAGGTGCTGGGTTCTTCCGGGACTTTCCTCCTTTTCGCTGGGATATCATGCATAAGTCTTATCGCGATATATCTTCTTGTACCAGAGACTAAAGGATTGCCCTTTGAGGAAGTTGAGAAGTTACTTGAAAAAGGATATAAACCGAGTTTCTTCAGGAGAAAGAAAAAAGACATTGATTCCATTGAAATGCCTAAGAAATAAGTTTTCGTTTGATTAGTTTTAAGGTATTAGTTGGTTGAAAATATGGAGGCACCGCAATTAAAGGCGAATGACTTGTTTAAGAAGAAGTTCGCCCATGTTAACTCAAGACTTTGGACATAGTTTTACATTTTCGCTGAGCCAAAATGGTGGTTTCGTTATTAAATCCTATCTACTTTTGTTGATGTCGTGATTGGTTATCTACTCTTGATGGAATATGAATTTTGTAGAAAAACAAAATTTGGTATCGTATTGATTACCATATGAATGAAAAATAAGTAAATTTGCTGGGTCATAGGAGCCTCTGGTGAATTGTTTGTCTACTATGTATGTTTGAATTGTGGTACTAGAAGATGATGCAAAAACCAGAAATTTCTGCGCACAATTGTTTAATAAACTGTTTTTAGTTTCAAGACAGAAGTGAAGGGCACATATTAGTTGTTGGTTAAAAGTTGAAACAGCAATATGGAACGAAACAATTGATTTAGGGAAACTGATCATGAAACAAATGATTGCTAATCAAAAACTTCCCAAGGAAAAACTTACCAGATCAAAATAGAGAGAACATAGTTGTCACATCCACCATATGCATCATTTCCATTGCACCGATTTTCGAAAGGTCTGTTAATTACCAGAGACGATCGAGTCACACCAAGCTTGATACTCTCCTTGAGGAATGGTTTTGCTAAAAAAATAATTGGCACTTTACGTGTGAAAACAGTGAGTGGGTCGCATAATAAAAAGAGGTGAAATCAAGTATACATACACGTCTCAAAATCAAGACTAACATGTAGCAACAAGGGATACGAGATTGGAGGGCGAGCCTATATTTGATTGATGTATTAGTGTATGGTGTTTTTCCAAATAAAATCCGTAATACTTTTTTTTCTCAAGTACTGAAAAGTAAAGATAAAAACTAGTAATGGACATGGAGTGCAAGAATACTAGTAATGAATGAATGGAGTAATTTTACCCAAATTAAAGAAAAAAGCAAAGCACAAGATACCAAAGCCTATAAAAAAAAATAGTTCCACTAAAAGGCACCGACACATACACACAGGTTTGGCATGAAGTGACGAGAAAGAGTTACTTACTACTTAGTACTAGTAGAATGGATTTGGATGGCTTTCTTTTTAAAGTTCTGTTTTTGGCTATTTTTTACTCCTAATTTTACTTACTCGTATTTATTTATTTTAATTCATTTAAAACACCGGGTACCATCATCATTACTACTAATTCATAATCATAAACTTAAAACTACTGCTGATCCCACATCCAGCTAAATGCACTCACTCACTATGACGACAAATGCTTATACAACATTAATTAATATATTACTAGTAATTTCACCAACTAAACTATGTTATGTCATGTGTGGATTAGTGGCTAGCTATCTTTGTCTCCGTTTTGCTTTGTATACAATACAGTACATTTATTTTTATGTGGATTAGTGAACCACTTTACACCCCACCCCACACGTGATTTGCATTTTTCAGTGACACCCCCCTACAATTTCACCCCTCCTTTACACTCATACATGGCCGATTCACACTTTTTTCAAGATATTACAAAGAAATTAAATTGTTATATGGTAGTGAAGGAGGTGTAAAATCTTTCACCATATCACGTCAATAAACATAAAATACATTTGTCTTGTTATTCTTTTCAAAAAACAAGAAGGATTATTATGGATATAACTGATGATTACAGTCTCCATTGGATGAATGATATTTCTAATCAGCTTTTATACAAGCCATCACAATTATCTAAAATACTTGCACATAAACGTCTTTCACAAGTTGAGAACACATGAATCACCAAACACTCTTGATAAAAAAAAAAATGTATATATATAAAAAATAACATATGAAGCAGCGTTAGCTTTTGGTATCGGAAATCGGATATAGCACAATCTACAGATCGAAACTACCAAAACCAAAAATTAACATTCTACGGAGATAAAAGAGAATAAAGATTGAGTCAGAATTTGGATTATGCCAAAAGAAATATCTCCCTGAACAAGAAAAGAACAGCAACTGAGGAAGAGAAGAAGAAAAATGATATATATATATATATATAAGCCTAGTCAAATAATCACACACATTACTGAGAAAGGTCAGCTCATCCTTTGATTGACCTTCATAACTACTACCTATTGTAATCACTACTTAGTAACAAGCCTCAAAAACAAGCTATACAAACCACCTATGAAACCCTTACTACACAGTCAAAAACCCTGAGTTCTTTCGGCAGTAAAATACTAGTAACACACACTAGCTAGTCATAATACAGTATTGAAGAGAAGCCTAATTTAATCTGATTGATTTAGAGTCCGACTCAAGCGAGTGAGTGAAATGCGTGGCATCATCGCACTCTTACAGTAAGTAGTATCTATCTTCTTCTTCTTCTTCTAAGGATTTGCTGATGTAGAAGCCTCTTGTCTTGGTTCCCTCAAATACCTCAGTAGAGTCTCAGCCTGCAACCCATTATATAAAACAATTTAGTTTGTCCTTCATTAAAGGCAGTGAAAATTTTCTAACAGTAAGGGAAAAAAAGAAGAAAATGTCGCCTGAACAATCTTCCTATAAACATTATACATTCAACAAATACGAATTCAAAGTCACCTGTGATCCACTGTAAATTGATTGTTCTTGGTAAAAGCACACAGTTGCATTTGTAAACGTATAGTGCAATTATTCTTCAACCACTACTTTTATGATTTTATCTACTTTGCCCAATTCTGCTAAATTAATGTAGACACTGCTGAAAAAGGACCTTCTAACAACCATACAAACATTAACTAGAGGGGTACACACTATTTATTGAAATCAGTGAAATGAAAAGACAGCCCAACAAAATGTTAGTCAGATGAAATATTTATTGGAATTTAGGATAAGAAGGAATAATCTGCGGATCCTTTGGAATTTGTGGATTAGAAGGAGAAAATAATGTACTCTTCAAAATATAAAAATAAAATAGAAGAAAGAAAGAAAATTCCATATCAACAGAGGATTGAAGGTGGAAAATAAGGAAATCAAGCCAACGAAATATACACTTGCCTAGCTTTTGGGGATCAAGCTTTATATTAATCAATATTACAATAAAGCTAATCAAAAGCTAGGTTTGGCTAATGAAGATTCAACAAAATAAGCAAAACAGGCAAAGATAAACCAAAGCAGCTAATAACTTGCAATCTAGAAAACTAGTCCATCTCTTGTCCAATTTTAAGACCTCTAAAAGTTGAAGAAATTGTAAAACTAACTAACAGCAGCTAATTAATACAGAAGATGATGCAAGAAGGTAGTAATATTAATACTAGTAATATCAAATTCAAATATATACCCAGATGGAGATATCAAACAAGGAGTCAATCTCATCTGCATAGCTACCACTTGATAACTTAGCAGTGTATCAGCATACATATGTACAATCAATGTAGATAGAGCGAGTTCTGTAGGCTACCTTGTGTTTGGCCTTGAGAGTGCCAGACTGGGAGAGGGCAGCAAGAGGTGGTATCCCGCCTTCTCTTATTAATAGCCCTCGGTTCCTTCTTACGCTCTCATCGTCACCGACGCACAGCTGCAACAGGGTCATGACTGCAAACTCCTTGACTTTATGAGACCTGGAGACCTCCTCGTCATGGTCTATGGCCTCCACCAAAACCGCTATCCCACCTTCCTCCACTATCGCTTCCCTCCCTTCTCCTATCCCTGCCAGGCTGCTCAGCACCACCATCGCCTTCTCCATCAGACCCTCACACTGCTGTTCGGCCATCATCATCCCCACTAACGGCCCCACGGCCCCCGCACTGACCGCCCTCTCCTTGTTCACCCTCCCTCCACTACACAGCTTGTACAGTGTCGTCAACGCGTCCTTCTTTCCCCTCGTCGACCCGTTTATCAGCAGAGACACCAAAGGCGGGATCGCCCCGCAGGCACCTATGGTCATCCTGGTGCCCTCGTCCGTCAACGAAAGGTTTAGCAAGGCGCACGCAGCGTTCTGCTTGGACGTCTCTGTCCCCGTCTTCAAGACGTAGATCAGGGACTTCACTGCCACGGGGTCGGACATGAGGTCCCTGTTTCGGTCGTGTAGGGATAGGTTTAGCAGAGCGGTGACTGAGTGTTCCTGGGTGCGGGGGTCGGTGGAGCGGAGGAGGTGGATGAGGGAGGGGACTGCACCAGTGCACTCTCCGATGAGGGCGCGGTTGTCGGGCCTGTTCTTGGCAAGGAGCCTGAGCTTGGCAGCGGCGGAGCGTCTGATGGAGGTAGATGGAGAAGAGAGGCTGTGAACGCAGAGCTTGACGGTGGGAAGAAGGTCATCGGGGGAGATGGTGTCGATGATGTCGGTGGAGAATGAGTCCCTATCTAGAAACGCAGGACAGGGTTCGTCCTCCTCATGATCATCATGATCATGGTGATGGTGGGTAGGGTCGTCATTGGTGGTGGTGGCAGCAAGGCGACGGAGTTCACCAGAGATGTCAGAGCAGCTGGAGGAGGCAGAGAAGGCAAGTGAATGGTCGTCGAGTTGGAGGAGTTTGAAGAGGAAAGAAGATGATTGGGAGTTGTTGTCTGATTGAGAACCAGCATCAATATTATTATTATTATTATTAAGATGAAGGTCTGATTTGTGGGCAGCGAGCTCATGTAGGCGGAGGTCGATGATGACGGAATCAGTAAGGAAATCGAAGGAGGAATATTGGTAATTATTATTATTATTATTATTATTATTATTAATATTAACAATAGAAGAAGAAGAAGAAGAGGAAGAAGGAGGGATGGAGGGGGAAGGGAAGAGGTTGGATCGGACGGTACGCATAGAGCGACCCATCAACCAGCTCTGCGATTTAGAAGAAGAATTAGAAGATATATTATTAAACCGATGGTTTGAGTTGTAACACTGTGAAGATGGGGGGGTTTCCTGTGAAGACACCATCCTGTTTATTATCTTTACCCAATTTCCCAATTTCAACAACAAATATATATATATATCTTACCCAAACAACCTGTCCTTCCTCTTTTATAGATATATAATAATATACAGAGAGTGTGTATGTATGTATGTATGTATGTATGTATGTATGTGGAACTGAAAATAAAGAGAAATAGTATTATACTTTACTACTACTACTACTACTACTGCTGCTGTGTCTGTCTGTCTGTGTTACTTATCAATCATCTTTTTATCCCCTTTCTCCTTTTCACTTTACATTTCGCTCCCTTTATTTTTTTTTTATTAGTATCACCACTTTCTAAACTCTTTCTTTTGTGTTTTTTTCCTTTCTAATTTTACCGTAAAACTCCCAAAAACACATAATTAAGCAATCAATCTGGTTTTGTTTGCTTACGGCTATTAAACCAAATAAGCTTTTTTCTATGGTTGAATAAATGTTTTACGTAACCTTTTTAGGGTTGCTGGCCTGCACAACTTAAATACTAGTAACTAATAGTATTACTTATCACATGGAGTAATTAAGCTAATAAATAAACCACATTTTCTTCATTTTTCCTAGGCAAAAAAAAATACAAAGTACTCCATATTGAAGCTAAACTTTTAAGTCGGTATGTGGTCCAGTTTGTTTCTAGGCCAGAAAAATACACAGTAAGATAAAAAGCTGGTAAGGGGGGGGTTGAGATCTGGCACCAACCAAACAAGGCCTTAAAAGTGAGAGTGAGTGAGTGAGTTGTCATTTTTTAACTTTTACTAGTAATAATAATAATAATAGCAAATAATAGTCTGAGAGAGTTTAGACAAACCATTTTGTCGGCAGTGACCATGTTTGGGACACGTGTCATGCCTACTCACTACTTACATCCGTACAAAACACTCTTCTTCGTTCTCTTAATATAATAGAGTAAGTAATAAAATAAATAACCCTTTTTTACTCCTATTTATTTTATTTTTATACTATTAGCTTTGCTACCTGAACTGTTATAAATTTGATGGCTACTTATTTACTCTTTTGACTCTACGAAATTTACCAGACCGTCGATTTATTGGGTAACATACTACTAGTATTTTCAAAGTCTAGTCAAAAACCTTTCAGGCATTTTTTATAAGATGCTTTGTACTACTAAATACTAGTACTATTTTGATTCATATGATTACAACAACAACAACAAACAAATAAACAAACAAACAAACAAACAAGAAGAAGAAATGATTCATATGCCTTCTTCCTTTTACCTTATGCTGGGATATATCAGGAACCGACTTAGTGACTTTGTGGACTTTTTTTTTACCTTTCTAGCATTGACTCATCATGAATAATTAAATTTGACTTAACTATATATATATATATATAATTATATAATATAATGCATGAGTTTCCAATCCATTCGTACGGTAGGACGACATATATAATCTATTAGTACTACTATAAAAATGGGTACATTCAATGGGAACATATATATATATATACTAATAAGTTACTAATAACGAGTCCCCACTGCAATTATAGTATAGAATATGCAGTGTTTATGTCCTTTAATAATAGTAAATAGTAAATAGTAATACGACACGGTGAGTTGGTTCTCCATTCCTACTCTTCATTTTCTATCTAATACTAGTAATATATATAATAAAGAGATTATGTTTGTCTCCTTGTCTGTTCCACTAATTAGAATTAGTAGTTAATAATTAATTTAATAACGTACGTGAAAGGCTTATACCAACCATTGCTTCCCCACACGAAACTGCAAATCACATGACATTGATGTGGCATTTTGTACTACATATTCTCTCTTTTTCTTGATAATTATAAATACTACTCCTATTATATAGGGTTCCTAATCATGTTTTTAACTTTTTAAGTGTCAATTAGAAAGGTAATACAATTAACACTTATTAAGAAACTAGAGAAAACGACATTCCACAAACTTTCAAATGCCAATAATAAAGCACAAAACGAATGGCATAAGCTCAAATTGAATGAGAAAAACAATTCAACAACCAACAACTCAAAGTCAAACGACGGAGAAAACGCTATAAACAGCAGAGATAGAAACAGATAAAACTCCTCAACATGCTATTTTTAAGAGAACTTCGAAGCTAGCACGCTTAATAATTCACCGATTACAATTACAAAATCTAATATCGGTTTGTTTCTTTTTCACATGTCGCTTCATTTGTACATATTACTATTACCTTCAGTAAGACTAGGGACATCATAGGAAAACCGTTTTTGACACAATCACTATGATTATAAGATAATCTTCTTTTCAAAAGTTTCATTTCAAAGACAAGTAAAAGATCATGTTCTTTTAAGTTTTATAAACCATTACCTTTGTAGCACTAACAGTTATTTTTTGAAGTGTAAACTGTAAATAGTCGTAATAATTTATAAAGTAACTTGAATATCTTTTGTTTGCTTGGCTATATTTTTCTCATTTCTTCTGTAATTTCAGGGAAGGTTTTGTGTATAGCTGTAAACAAACTAGTACGATGGTACCCGAACCTGTTCTTAATAGTGACAGCACCTTAAGAAAGGCATATACACATACTTAGCAAGTTGGAAATGGTGACGATTAAGGATCCTATATATATATATATATATATATAACCGGCTTAATCTCTAACCTTAGAAAAGAAATTCCACTAAATAATTATTCATTCTAAAATTGTAAGGCTCACACTCCGTCCATTTCAAGACTTCTCCACTCCAAGTTATACACCATGTCACATCAGAAAATGGGTTTCATTAGACAGACCAGCTTCATTACTTAATAGGTTCCGTAAGTCATATACGATTCTTTCGAGTTCACCCATCTATCAGTATCAAGCCAGCTATATAACATTTTAATTAAATATCATTATGAGATTCGGAGTTATAACATCATTAAATTTAATGAAATTGGTCTAAAAGATGATCCAACTATCACGTTGACGTCTACAAAAAAAACAAAAACGAAAGAAACGAATGCCTATAGTTGTGATGGGTAGCTTCATCACCTGATATAATTTTACTCAGTTACTGATGAGATATACTTCTAACAACAACAAAAAAACATTACATCACTATTCAGCAACTGTTACGATTAAATAACAAAAATATAATTACAGTATATCTAAGTTCATAAGTAACTAACTACTATGTGATTGTGCATGGGTCTGTGTATATAATTATGCAGATAGAAAGGTATTTCCCACACTGTGGTCGACAGTCACTCACACCTAATAAATGAAAATAGATACAATGTGCTAGTGTGAAAATAGATTGGTTCCGAATAAATTAATACATCATTCTTTGAATCTTAAACCGATCCGTTTGCTAGCCTGTTCATCACCGTAGTATAATTTTTTTTTAAAAATACACATTCCCCATATAGCAACCCAAAAAAAATGACCCAATAATTATGAAATATTTAAGAATCGATACTCTTTTAAAGGTGAACCTAGGGGTGTTTGCATTTTTCCTAAGATAGGAAAAGAATCCAAATACATACTTATTCCAAAATCTACCACAAACTCATCAAATACGTTATAGCGATCATGACCGTAGTTGAAAATTCAACTTACTACATCCGGTTAGAAAATGGATGACAACAACTACACTGGCCCCAAAAAAATTTTTGACCTCCAAAGGTCTAGTTTCTAACTTAAGCACATAAATCTTGTGGAAAAAAGAGGACAAGATGATGCCAGGATGGACATGGGGTGTATATCAGTATATTTATTTTCTTGTCGACATTCATACCACCTCTCCTAATGTATTTGCAGCACCAGTTTACATAAATGGGAATGTTTTCCATGCATACTTTAGGGTATCTATAAGCATAGCGTAGGACGGATAACCATCGATGTGGTATAATATTCAATAAGTATTAATGGTGACATCAGAAACATCAATACTATATTTTAGCTAAAAAATATGAACAACATACCAACGTCCGCCAAAGCCGACTCCACAGGAAAGGTCAAGTCTCCCACATGCAATGCCACAAAGGACTAATACACACGAGCCACCCATTCTGAGGGATCTTACCTAATAACATTAGGCAAAACTATTGTTAAAGACAAAATTTTATGAATGCCACAGCTATTATCTACGGTTTTCAGAATTTGTACTCGAGGCCTGAATTTTGGGAAATTTTAATTATGTTACCTTGTACAGTAAACTATTGATTATGTTTGTGGATGCGTCAAAGGAAACTTTGCCACGCTTTATTCCAGCCTGTCAGAAATAAAACAAACGCACGTACAAAAATATGATCTTCATGAATCAGTTAAAGACCAAACAACCCCCCACCCCAACAAATAAAATATGAAGTTGAATTGGGGTTATTTCGATAATTGAACAATAGCTGCATGTACATGCTAATTATATCATTTATAAATACCATAACGAGAGAGAGAGAGAAAGAGAGAGAGAAAGACAGCTCACAAATCAGAAGTTCGTAGTAGTTTACATATCCATATGAATACATCGATTGCTATAGGAACTGGAGGAAGGAACTTCAAAGCATTTATTTCCCTCAGATTGGGAATACACCGTAAACCAGAAACATACAATATAATGAGAAGAAATTCAGAAAGGAAAAAGCAACTAATTGATACCATATGGAAGCATGTCAGGGAAAAGACTGATAGACTAAAGCAATGATTCATTGAATGCACCTTTTACGGGTTTTCGTTCAGACAAGCACCTCCTCTGCTGATACCAGTGAATAACTACGAGAAACCATTAAAATTGACTTTCGGGCTGATAAGAATCACCTAGCCTACATAAATCTATATGGCAATAGGCAACAAGGAAGGAACAAAAATTCCTGAGTTTCATTCTACGTACAGTGGCACTTTCAGTAAGTTTATCATGATGCTGGCCTATGAAATTTTCCACCAATGAAAAAGGCCATATAGAATTGTAAAAGGCTAAATATACATAAATAAATAAAACACTCGGGTTTATAAAATTCTGACCTAACCCATTATCGGATTGTAGACAATACCAACAGTGGGTACCGTTCCAATTGTTAAGCCAAGGACGCAGACGAGTGAAACCTACAAGCCAGAAGGTACAGATAACAGCTTCAGCCATTAAGTAATATGTGTAATGATAGCTAAAATCATTTACCATTTCGAGTTAGAACTTTTGTAACTAACCCATGAACAAAATTAGTAGTTCCATTGAGAGGATCAACAATCCATGTCAGGTCATCAGTCAGCTATATAACACCACAAGCAGCAAGTTGTCTCCTCCCCGATAAACTGATTAAAAAAACAAGAACACATGAATTTATAAATAACTAAATGGAGTATATAATTGTTGAAGACAAATATGTTAAAAATTCACATACATAATACTGTCAACAAGCAAAAAAATGGTCAACCTTATGATTTGGGAAATGCAGCTTAAGATGAGATCTTCACATGACTTGTACATTTCAGTGACCAAATCAACATGAACTAGCAAACAGAAGGAGCTAACAGTTTGTTTTACTATTATTACACTATCACAGTTTTACTTACCAATACCATATTATGAGGAGAAGAAAAATGATCAGGTATACTTTTGATTTCCCATTGAATGTAAAATTTCAAGTGGGCATCGAACAATTATGAGTTATCCATATATATATATATATATATACATAAGGAAGCACTCAAGTACTAGTCAACATTCCTATAATATATGTGGCAATTAACTGAACATTATTATCTTATATCTACATACGTAATTCTGTGATGTATGATTACCAATTTTGTAATTTTGCAGGTGTGACGTGTGAGGGCTCGTTTGGTGCTATACTTTTTTTGCTAAAAGCCTCTTAAAAAGAAAATGGGAAACAAAAATAGGTTAATCAGTGTGGTTGATTGGAGGTAAAAAAAAGAAGCACAATTAGCGTTAATATATATATATATATATATAGTGCGAGTTGGTAGATAATTTTATGAAATTTCATAAAATTAGTAGCAATGTGTATAGAGTAGATTAGTGTATGTAATGTATAGGGTTAAAAATGGGTTAGTTATTTGTAAAGAGTATGGCAGTAGTTGCAGTTGGATGAATGGAAATTGGGATAGATAAATAGATAGATAGATATAGGTGGTGGTGGAAGAGGGTCGTTTGGCGCTAGAATATTAAGCTAAGAATAAGTGGGGAAAATGCATGGGTTGAATAGTGTATGAAATGAAAACAGAGTTTGTTAGAAGATGGAGAAATAAACTTATAAATATGTAGAGCTGTAATTAAGGGGTTAAATTAAATGAAATGCCAGAGTAGTAGAGTGATATAGTAGTTAGTAAATAACAAATTAGGTCCGTCAAATATCTTCTCCTCTACATTATATCACTAAAGTAATAATAATATGGAGGGAATCAAATGAAAAAAGCCGGGGTCCCTGGGAGTGGCATAATAATACTAATAATAATAATAATAATAATAATAATAAAAAAGGAACCTGGCTGAGGTTTGCCATTTGTGCGTGCCCTGGGGATTTCCCCTTCCTTCCTTTTTAAACAAATAAAATTAATACTAAATAAATAATACTAAGTAGCGGATTGATTGATACACCGGAGGGAGTGATGTAATAAATATATCATTTAATTTAATTTAATTTTGGTATATTATACAGTAGTATATAGTAAGATAATAAATCAATATGAGAGTATAGTACTAGTCCATATTTAATAATAAGGAGAGATATGAAAATAGTGAGCAGCGAGATTAGTATTTAGAGTTTAGAGAGAGAAGAAGAAGAAGATGATGATGATAGATGCGATTAATTGAACATTATTATTATTATGTACGTAACGTTACCTCTCCACCTTCATCATCACCTTCATGACAGAGAGAGAGTGAAAGAAACTAATACTAGCAAACATAATAATACTAATATTAGTATGTCAATTCACATACTAATCGTCTTAAATACATAGTCGTAGAAGTGTGTTCTAAAAAGTGTTCAAGGGCCATCATCCTCTAGACCTGCAATTTCCCTCACCACTTGAGCCTTGTCTACCTCAAATTGTTCATCTTCTGCACTATTAGATTAATAGTTTAGAAACATATCCAAGGCTTAGATAGTCGTTCTAAGTTTTAAAGCCAGGAAATGCAGTAGAGAAAGGACCTTTATCTGTCTTGAAATCAGCAAATAGACGAAGAAGCTTGCTTCTATTTGCGACAGGTATGCTTACAATTTCAGGAGGCTTGTTTTGATTTGCTGCAAATAACAGCCACAAGAAAGGTAGATTAAAATAATAACAAAAGCCACAAATTACATAACATACAGCAATCATAAAGAGAGGAGAAGTGAAGCAACTGTCTAAAGCATATTGTACCTTAAATACATGAAACGCTTCTATCTGGATGCTCTTACTTGACTCCTACAAAAACAGACTCAGCAAACGAACGGAAAGTGGGCAACAAAAGAGAGGAGTAAGGAAGAAGACAACAAGAGAAAAGACGAAAAAAGTGAAAGACCTAACATGTCAAAGAATGAAATTTACCGAATGAAGAATAAATATTAACTTACTCTGAGAAGGTTCATTAGAATTCTCAAGTTATTCCTCGAAGTCACGTATCGTGTCATGACAACAGCATTGGAGCGATCCAGCAGCATGTCTCCCAAGAGATGTAAGTATTGAGATTCGTATGATCCAGAATGTGACATAAAAAGGTAAACTATAAACCATTTTATGCTCTTGAAGTAATTAAACACCAATAAGGGGTGAAAATTATGCAGATAGGCTGAATTTCAATAGTGTTAAATCGCTGGTTCCTACCTTGACAGCCTGTCTTCTCGTGATGTAATTGGTTGATTCCAGCAGCTTCGAGTTGTACTCAGAAAAAAACTGAAACCAAAGATATCTATTAAATAATAGATTGATAGATAACCCGATAACATTTATCAAACAGACAGTAAGAATGGACTTCATTCTGCATGCAAACAGTTTACATTAAAACAAATAAACCAAGCTCAATGAAGTTTCCGAAACAGAACATTTGTTTAGCATTTACTCTCAACAACATTTATTATGATGCCTCTATCAATATGATTCATTAAGCAGAAAACAGAGTTCTTCTTCATTCAATGTGTAAACAAATACTAATGTAAGACAAAACTACGTCTCTGCAAATTACACAAAAAAAAAACTATCTTACCCAGTCATAATTTTTAAATAGAAATTCAGCTACAGTTGATTTATGCCTCGTCTAGAGTTCCTGCAGCAAAAATCACACACACACATCTCTTAAGGTCAAGTTCGACTGTCCGAGTACATGAAAGAACGACAAGATTTTCACTCTCATTCCTAGATGCCTATATATAGTAAACTCTATTATGGCGGAATAGTGATACAAATGGACAAACAGTGGTGAACACTAGTATAATCAAAGGTACCAACCTTGAAAGTTTGCTGCTGCATTCGCTGCAATGTCGAAATTCGGAAATTGAATCAATTCAAAAAACTTCCTCATGTGCTCCGACTCCAAAACATATCTACAGAAGTAAAAGATGTACATTTAATTTCATTTCACGGTGTTTTGCAAACAGCTAAGAAGTTCCATTTGTATTGATGGAATTCCAGTGTAGCCATAAAAAAATGGGAACAAGAAAGTGCATTAGCGATTAACAAATGTGCTTGAGTTTCAAACAAAGAATCAATAAAACCAAATTAAAGCAAGAAATACTAAATAACCTTGCTACAATCTGATGGCGCATACACTCTCTCAGCATAGCTCCATAATACAAAGCCAGCTCTGTGTTCTCATAACTACATAAAACAGCAAGACAAAGAACACAGTTAAATAGACAATAAACCGTAGCATTGTGCATAGTAGCTAACACCAGACACACTACCAAATGACTCATAGCAAGTTCATACTATATTAGTCAAGACAAGCAAATAATTTCTAGATCTGGCAATTAAAAAAAAAAAATTTATTGTCAACTTCACCAATGTCCTACTACCATAACTTAAAAAAATAGAAAAACAAACTTTTGGTAGCAACCGCTCTTCCGAGTAAAAGCAAAGCCAAGAGCTCAGACAGGAAATCGAAAATGCAGCAAAGTACAAAGGCACAAATATAATAAAATCATAAGCACAGCTCATTAGTAATTATGTG
Source organism: Primula veris (assembly GCA_963682055.1). NCBI lineage: Eukaryota > Viridiplantae > Streptophyta > Magnoliopsida > Ericales > Primulaceae > Primula > Primula veris. The sequence continues at coordinate 91,512 of OY821749.1, forward strand.
TTGCAGTTTACCCCAAAATCAAGATATCCAATAAATCTAAGTTAGCTTGGAGATAATCACAAGCAATCAAACGTGAGTGGACTTGCTGCCTCTGTAGATTAGCAACAACTTGGGTGGCATCTTTACGAGTCTGCAAAAATGTTGTTGTTGGCAATAAGTAACAAGGTCTGGGAAAAAACCGAAATGACACTAACCTAACATCTAAGGCAGGAAATGGTGTAAATTGCAGAACACCTATAATGAAATTTGTAGTTTAAGACACAGAAAAGAGATGGGGGTTTGATGTACCTCCAAGTTGAGGTACGGGAGAGAGTTGATGAGAAGGCGGAGAGAGTGTTGTGTTTGAAGAACTCTTGGATGAGTTGTGCACAGGCTTCTGAAACAGGCTCAGCTTCACTGTTCCCGTAAAGAACCAACTTCAGCTCCCAAATCAGCTTGCTTAGCTCCAACGTTATTATTATTATTATTATTATTATTAATAATTCAACAGAAATCAGAAAAAGGAGATGTTTAAGGGAGAGGTATAAGCTAAAAAATGAATCAAGCAACATGTCTATATGAACAGAAAATGCAGGGTCCAATATTTGATCAATTTAGAAAAAAGAAGGTAATATGAGTATAATCGTTAAAATATATATATATATATATATATATATATATATATATAGAGAGAGAGAGAGAGAGATCCCCCATAGAATTGGATTAACATTGCAAACTTATCCGTGTCATTAAGGCAAAGGCCGGTCCGGCGCCTTTTTACTCTTAAACCAAACGTTATCTTAGGCGCCTTTTAATTTTATCAGATAGTTTTTTTTTACAAAAGAGAGATTCCATAGAAAATTATAAAGTATCTGCAAACATCATATTGAAATTACAAAATAAACAAGAAACTAGTAAGGAAGTAGTTGATGCCTCTTGCATATTAGTTGAAGCCTAACTAGTAATTAATATTTCAACAGTATTTAAATTAATATATAGGATCTTATTCAATTGGAAGAACAAATAATTATAAGAAGATAATTTGTTTACGGAAGGTCGTAAAAGAAGGTAAATGGGTAAGAAATCAAAAGTTATCAGAACAGAATGGTGTTTGTGTATAAATTGTGTTGGATCATATTATGGGAAGTGAATTAGATTTTGAGTGTGTTATGTTTTTAATGCAACAAAACAAGTGGATATTTTGATGGGTGTAGTTATTATTAATGTCACTGATTAATATGTGCAAAGGGAGGGGAGGGGGGGGCTAAACAGAAGAAATAAACTTATTTATAATATTATCCACCCCCTAAAAACCATAAAACCCAACAATGTCAATAATGATAGTAATAGTTGAAATGGAGAGTAATAATAATAAAAGAATAATAGTTAAAAGAAGAAGAAGAAGAAATAGTACCCTAATTATATTATCAACGTTGTTCAAGTTGTAGCTGAAGGAGAACAAGACTCGACCGTACCATCTCTTTCTCTCTCTCTCTCTATATATATATATATTATTTATCTCTACTACAATTACAGTCTACAATACAATACAATACAATACAATACGAAAAAATACGGAAATACAGACTCCACCCCCATCCCATAACATTATGGATCCATATTTTCGGTACAGAGTTGCGGCTCGGATGACAATTTTGATTTCGTCGGGTGTCCCGACCCGATTCGATCCGAATTTTTAATTAATTTATATTTTATATAAAAATATAAATTAATTTATATCAAGTGATGAGAATCGAACATTTTACCTCTAGCTTATAATGTAATCACTCTATCATATGAGATATTGTTTTATATATTAGTTATAATTATATAAGTATAATATAAATTTATAGTTTTGAATATATGAAACTATTAAAATAAAAAATATACTTAAATTATAAAATTATATTGTTATTTTCAAGAAAGTTAAATAATTATTATTTTTCGATTATAAAAATTATAATGATAATGTATTTCATTTAGTATGATAATTGTTGTTTATGTGAATAAAAATAAATACTAAAAGAATTTGATAAAAAACGTATCAATTTTTTTATCTACTCAATTATTTATAGTTTCACACTATTTTTTCTACTATATGTTAATTTCTTTTTTCATTTATTAAGAATGTGATTTTTAAACTAGGATTATGTTTCGTGTTAGTAACATGCTTAGACTTCAGATGAAAATTGTTAATAAAAAATGACGTATTCCTAAAATAAAAAAATATGTCGGGAGATTCGGGATAAACTTATCCCGATCCTACGGGATCCCGGAAATTCGGATCCCAAAAAAGTCGGATCCCGACTTTTGTCGGGTCGGGATACGGATTGAGCGGTTACGGGTCGGTTACGGACTTTAACACACTCCTACAATACACTACAGTAGTGTGTAAGTATCACTTAGTACTGATATTTTTACCCATCACCCTTCAATTTTTTATTCTTCCAATAAGCTCCCGTTTCTTCTTTTGTTTGCATCGCTAGTCCCCCTCCTTCTTTTCTACACCTAATTCCCCCACCCCACACACACACCCCTCGTCTCCTCGTACTCTTGTTGCTCCCCTCTTCTATCATCTTTCCCAATATCTATCACTTTACTAATCCAATTACAATTTACACTATTATCAAATTATACTACAAAATCACTAACAAATCACACCCAAATCTCAAATATGTTACCATCATGTTTCAAATGTGTATACGCAATACTTTTATTTACATGTTATCTTCTAAATCTACTTAAATTGTTACTGTTTCAATTCCACAAGGTTTTAAGTGTATTTTTTTCACAATTTTATTAACAAAAATCTTATTGTTTCTAACAATTGAAACCGAATTGCAAATTATTTAAATAATCAAAGATCATACTGAGAGAAAACAACTTCGTACATATTTTACACATCAACTCCCTCATTCTGAAACATTCCGCTCCGGTTTGACAAGGACCCGCAGCCGTCAAACCAGATCATCTCCGACAATGAGGACAAAGACGACAAACGAGTTGAGAGATCGAGCCCTCGTTTAATATAATTGTATGAATACTAATTACTTTCGCATCTTTAATAGTATAATGTATGGTTACTTACCCAAAAATAATAATATAATGTATGGTTTTATTGACTAAAAAATGTCAAGAGTTCGTTTGGAACTCGCTCTCTGGGCTTCAAAATGACTTGAGATGGGTATGACAACTTAAACGTGATGCACATATACAATGTATATCGAGTATTTCACTGATTGCGTACAAATTTATTAATTTATTTTAGTTTGATTAAGTTAAAAATTCATATTGCGAAAATTCATGAAGTATATTGACGCATTTATTTTAAACTATAATTAGATAATTAAATAAGGAATCAAAACAACTCATCATTTTATTAATTCTCTGAAAATCTAATAACACATGCGCATGCCCAACATATGAGATCTGGTTTGATCGACCAAAAAATAAATGAGGCACACTCACTTAAATCACATTTAGATAGATTATTTATAACTTTCTAAAAGATAAAAGTTCCTGGGCGTGGTAAAAATTACCATCCCAAACAACAGCCTCGTAATCACCATCAACACTTTTATCCGTGGCGGTGATTATGAGACGGTAGTTAATACCCTCGACCACTTGTTGGTATGCACTCTTGACAGACTTAAACACTAACTTAGATTCTGTTTCATCGTTGTGTTCTAACACTGCAAAATGAGCCGCGTCTTGGATCTTTTTTGATTTCAGGTCTTCAATCGGACTCCAACCTCCGGGGATGGCTGATATGCTACAAACAATGAGCGAGATGATGATGATGATGAGTGATGAGATTGATTTCAGAGCCATTTCTTTTACTTTTTAGTATTATTTTTCGGAATAACGCAAAGTTGAGTAAGTAGTGAGAATATGAAATAGTAAGTGCTCGATTTTAAGGCTATTTAAGGAGGTAGTGTGACACTAGATGATGTGAGACGTGTTTCTTGATATTTGAAATGGAAGATTTACTTTATTTCATTTATTAATATGGAATAAATGTTGACTATCATATTTATGATAGATATATTCATGTTGAACTTTGAATGACGATCTTCGCAAATTAATTGTTTTTTTTATTAATTCAATAAATCAAATTAAGTCTATTGATTTTATCAATTCAATTATTCAATGGTAAGTGTCTTGGTACTCTGTACATCTACATTTCATATCGGTCATATAATTAATTTTGTAAGTTACATACTTTTTACTAAAATTGAAATCATTTTTAACTTTGAATGATGATCTTTGAGAATTAATTATTTTTTGATTAATTCAGTAAATCAAATTAAAGTCTACGGATTTTATCAATTCAATCATTTAATGGAAAGTGTCTTGGTACTCTGTACATCTACATTTGATATGGGTCCTATAATGATTTTGTAAGTTACATATTTTTTTACTAAAATTAAAATCATTTTTAACTTTGAATGACTAACTTTGTGAATTAATTATTTTTTGATTAATTCAACGAATCAAATTAAAGTCTACTAAATTTATCAATTCAATCGATTCATGAATGTTATATATTTTCCATTTGCACAAAGTGTCTTGGTACCTTGTACCTCTACATTTCATACCATACCGGTCCTGTAATTAATTTGGTAAGTTGAATAATTTTTACTAAAATTAAAATAGTTTTGCCTGGCCCTACACTTTCCTTTCTATCACATTTTGGACAATGTTAATAATATTTCAAAAACTAATTTTTAAATAAATAAATAATCCCGATACATTATACTGTTTGATAGAGCGTCCATAATATTCACAAACTCAAATTATTGATACTTGTACTAATACATGTAATTTGCTCACGAGCTATATATCAAAGGTTGAGAGCACCCCCAACGGGCGATGCCTTAAAATCTTTAAATACAAACCAACTACTTTTGAAAACAATAAGAAAAAAAAAAATAAAAAAACAAATACAAATAAGCAAATCTGATGTTATAATATAATTAGTTAGCAATGCCGCATCTGTAATCTCCAGTTTATCACTGCTTTATCTGTTCCAAAAACAATTGCTCCTGCAAAAACCAAATACAGTATTAACCTTTAAGCAACACAATTTATCAATTTACTCCTTAAAAACTTTAAAATTTTATTGCTAAATTCACGTTTCAAGTTAATTTCAAACTTTCAGTAACTAGCTTAATGATCTACTTCACCTCTAATTTATTGAATTAATGTAACATTCAAGGTAAATAACATAAGCACTTACCCAGTGTTGGCATGATTAAGGACAAGGCTGCGGTCCCAGCAATCTTAAGTGGCACCCCTGTCTTGAGCATATCTCGAATATCAATATGCCCCGTTGTAAATCCAACAACATTCGAGGGCGTTCCTGTCGGAAGCAAAAAAGCAAACTGTGCCCCGATTGCCCCTGGAATCATCAGCAACAAAGGGTGTACGTTCATAGTCTGTGCTATTTGTATCAATAATGGCACAAGTAAAGTCGTCGTGGCATTATTAGACGTAAATTCCGTAATGGTGCTACTTATTAGGCATACAATAGGGGCTATGGCCAAGTAAGGGGCTGTTTCAAGAAACCCGAGGGTCTCGGATAATACATCAGCGAGGCCGCTCGTCCTGACTCCATCGGCTATGGCAAAACCCGCACCTAGTAGCAATATGATATTCCAAGGTAACTTTTTGCACTTGTTCCAATCCATAAGTTTCTCTCCGTTTTGCTTCTTATTTGGAATTATAAACAAAAGGGTAGCCATCATCACCTATGTGTATATAGAACTGGTATTATTTGCAAGCCTTTCAAATTGTTATATTTTTGTATATATTGATGAATCGGGGATGAACTTACACTGACAGTTCCATCACCAGCTCGGCCCTTGAAAAGAACTCCCCAACCAGGAATATCGTCGGTTATGCTTCTCGTCATCCACAGTACAATTAGCATCTGCACAAATTCTAACCATTAGTTCCCGTACATACTTTTAAGAGAATTTTGGCATCACCAAAGGCAAAGGACGTACTCTAGATTTCTGTCTTCTTTAGTCAATTGTACAAGAATTCAAGTTACTCAAAACAAAGTATAGGGACAAAAAAAAGGTAAATTGTGAAATACTTACTGAAAACACAGCCAAAATCATCTTTTCAGCGAAAGCCATCGGCCCTGCACATGGTAAATGTCAAATACAAGTATCTAATTTTTAGGTAAGCAGTGACAAACAATTGATGGATGCTTAATTTGTAGTAAATAATTTTTGTGTGGTGAAACCAAACAATACCTAATTCTTGCTTTATCAAGTATAAAAACATGTGTTTGGAAAACACTCCAGATGTAAACTCTTTTCCGATGATGGGACACCTAATTAATATATAGCCTAATACTCAAAACTGATACCGTGCATTATATATTTTTATTTATTTTGCATGTGTGGTATTTTCCTTAAAAAAACATAAACATACCCAACAATTCAAGTTCCCTCTTCAAGTGAGATTTATCTAAATAAGCAGATAACACGTTCCCAGAGTCCTTGGGACAATACAGTATGCATAGTATAGACCAAAGAGCAACGAAAATAACGAGGGCTAATGGAACCCCAAAAAGCATCCAGTTGCTGAAACTGATAGGATTGGCTTCAGGGTAATAACTTTTCCACATCCCAACCAATATGAGGTTGACACCTGTCCCTGTCAACGTACTCATCCCTCCAACTGCTGCTGAGTATATAACCCCGAGTACAACCGCCCTGCAGAAGTTCTTGATTATCACGGTTTCATGTTGTGTTGATCCTGTCGTTGGTAGACGTTGGAGGATTCCAGTGGCCACAGGCATCATCATCACAGCTGTCGCCACGTTATGCATCCACATACTGATGAATGCCGTCGTGGCGCAGATCCCAAGGAGGAGTAGACGCGGACTCAGTGGTTCCCCACAGAACACCATAGTTATCTGCAGTAATTACTAATTAGGGACATGACCACACCCGCCCAAGTTATAATTGAAATATATTATTTTAATATTGAGTAATTAGTCCACGTCAATATTTGTATTATTTGAGATGATTTGTTCACATCAGATTTGGTACTGTATATTATTGAAATAAGTCCACATCAAATTTGGTGGTTATATAGAATGATAGAATTTCGAAATATATGAGACTGATCAGGGACTTATAATTCCGATATTTAGATAGTTGGATTAAATTATTTTATTGCATATAGTCCTCACCCAGTGGAGATTGATGAAAGTTTCAAATAGTGTCATTGATGTTAATGTGCGCCATCTCATATTTAATAATGTCGTGTAATGTAAAAAGTATAGAAATTCAGCAATTAATATTATATGGTAAAGGTAGGAGTAGGACACCAGTACATTTAATGGAACATATATCATATATATATATATATATATATATATATATATATATATATATATATATATATATATATATATATATATATATATACTATTATAATAATCCAACCCAAAATTTTTTGAGATTGTCAAATTTTACCACTTTTTTCTAAAAATACCCTTACACTTTTTTTATTAATTACCACAATACTATATTCTCATAAAAAATAGAGAAAAATTAATAAATAATAACACTTTTTATCCCTATTTAAACTCTCAAAATTCTTTTGAGTTTTATTATCTTATACTCTTATCTTTTTTTTATTCTCCAACTATTTGTATCATAACTACACTTATTTTTTAAATTTTATGACATTACGCGTCTCACACGCAAAACGTGGGACACGATTACTAGTATATATATATTCAACCGGAAATGGCACTTAATTTGGTGGAATTTTGATTCGTTATGATAAGTTATTCGTCCAATAATACAAAACTATATTTTTGTAACGTGTACCATACGTATCAATAGTAGTTGTGCAAATTAATATGCACGTGCTTTAGGTGTAAGTCATGTATCATTGTTCAACATGATTCATGATCAATTTTCTAGCTACTAGTTTAGTATTTTACTATTTCACGATGTCTAATATTGTCATTGTTTCGTTTAATTTTTTGTAAAGTTGAAATCTATCCTTTTTTTCAGATAAAGTCAGAGAAAAGAGCAAGTTTATTTGTAGGAGCTTACATTCAAGGCTAGTCTCCTATGGATGTTGTAATGTTCAACCGCAAGAGCAAGTATAAAGCTACCAAGAACAAGGGCAATGACATCATCCATGTACGACTTTGCCACGTCATCAGCTGCCGCTATCCCGAACATTGGGAAGAGAAACAATGGCGTCATGGAGGTGATGGGCATAGGCACCGCCTCCGTAAGCCACCATGTGAAAACCCACGTCAACACCGCTAGCATGTTCCTGCCAGTACTCGGGCCATTTAAATTCACACTTAAACAAATTATGGTACATAACAAGGGTCCTAATAAGATGAAAAAGTTGTTTAGCGTGAAAACTGATTTGATTTTTGAATTGAAGCTTAAGTTTCTGTGGATTTGGCTTAGGGGAAGAAGAGGGGAACTTGGGTCATCAAAAGATTGATGATCTCCCATGTACTATTATTAGTTAAGAGAGATGAGATGAGATGAGATAGATAATAAACAATATATATATATATGTCTGTTATGTGTTTACGAATTCTAAAGGTGCATGGTTAAATAGAAAGAAAACTTGTACACATGTTGCCAAATTTTCAAATATCTTTTTAAGGAAATTTTATTAGTAATAAATTGTTTGTTTTGTTTCGTCAAAAAAATACCAATTAGTTCATAAACTAAACGTGTACAAATAATTGATTGCAAACGAAAAGTTGTACTCCTCCATCCTGTATATTTTATATTATTTCTTAAATTCGGAGTATATTTTGGGAATATTATAATGAAAGTGGATAAATGTTTTGTGACAGAGATAATATTAAAAAGTTGTTCTATTAATTAGAATTATACTTCTTCCGTTCCAATTTAATTGTCTATTACGAAACTACGTGCAATTTTGACCGGCTTATACTTGTATTAAAATTGTCAAAATGATTTTTTTTTTAAAATCTAATTATAAAATTTAACATTTGAACTATATGATTAGCTTTTGAAAATTTTCATTCCGACAATTTTGATACAAGTTATTGACCGATAAAAAATGCATGTAATTTCGTAATGAACAATTAAATAGGAACGGAAAGAGTACTTAAGGCGAGGCATATGACTCGGCATGTAAAGAAGTTAACAAATTTGATATTCTTTTTTCAATAAGTAGTAATCAATGTTCTTGAACTAACCTTCATTAATTAGTGTTTCAGATTACTTAAGAACATAACCGATCGATAGAATAGGTCTATTCTCATGTCTATCCACTTTTTCTTTGTCTATTTTCATTATTGATATTTTTATAGGCCCGAATTATAAACCACATGAGTTAGGCTGTTAGCCACGTACGCTAGGTGTCTTCTTTTTGGAAATTCTGAATCTAATACTAAAAATAAGAGTTGGATGAAAACATATATAAATACATTTTGTGATTATACGATATTTAATTACTATAACCTATATATTCACCAAAAAATCACACAGCTTATTGGTGCAGTCTTTCATATATATTTTATAATAATAATAGATGAGGTTGAATGTCTTCAATCACCATGAACTTTTTCCGATAAAATAATGGAGAAATTGGCAATTAAATACATACATTAATAATATCTTCAATCACATATGAGAAACGTACAATAAATTATTGCACAAAATAATGCAGATAAGGATGATGTGTCAAGTATTTATAAGTCGATGATAAGATTTTTCCATAGACCAAATATTATTACTACTAAATTACCAGTATTAATCAATTGAAACGTGGATGGATACGATCGGTGATGTCATTTGCCACGTTGGAGCTAAGATTAAGTGTTTAACAATAATACAAATAGTTTAGAAACAAAGATTTACTATTGAGATTTGAATATTATATATTTTATGTGTATAAGAGAAGATTTTAGCTGCAAATTCTATTTAATATACTATAATAAGTATGAAGAAATAAATAAAATACAGGCTTGTAAGCAAAGTTGAGAATTACTTGGAAGTATTTACGAAACATAACTTCCAATAAGTATTTCACTTAATTAGCTTGTATATATGTACGTACGTAGTTCTATCTTTCTGACAAGACCACACAAAACCCTAATTCTTAACCATTAATACTGAAACACAAAGTTTAGCTCCACTACTTTTCTTTGGCTATTATTAATCGACAGGTGGATATAATAACAATAATTAGAGAAAAGAATTCGACAGGTGGATATATATATATATATATAATGAATGATTGTATTACTATTCAAATTAGTCATGTTCATTCAACAATAATGTAATGAATGGGTCATGACACTTCATGTTAAGACACAGACATTTGCCTCAAATAAAGTTGGCCAAGTGGCAATATATATATATATATATATATATATATATACATACTATTTCACCTGTATCTCACTCTTAAGACTATTGGATATTAATTTGACAGGTGGATTATAAAGCTTACAAATATTAATTGGAGAATATTACCGTCCACTTTTTGCATTTCGTGATTGCCAATTATAATATGGCCTCATGTAATTGACAGGTTGTACATATGTACAATAACATATGGACTGAATATTTCTAGTCCCAAATAACAAATATATGTTATATCACTGTTTTGATAATTAATTTGATCAATTAACAAGAAGCCCCGTGTTCTAATTTATTAATATTATATTATGTCATAACTTATTCCAATATATATTCTCAATTCTAGACCGTAATTTTTAACAAAAAAGACTTGTGCGGTGTACTCTGGCCGGTATAAACGAACACATTTTATACTAAAAACAAAACTAACTAAATTCACATTTCACAAAGAGACATGCAAGCTCAAAATGTAAAACTAAATACATTTAATAACTTTCCATTATACACAAGGTTCTGCTGTTTATACAGATTCAAGTTGATGGTGTAGGAAAGTGAATTAATCTAGAAATGAAATGAAGAAAATGAATGGGTGCGTATGTGTATATGTATAAGCTCAACGGTTTGTTAATAAATTGCCTTGAATTTGGATTTGCATAGTTGAACACAAACTCATGAGTTGCACTAAAAAAAATTGGCAGATTATAAGAAACTGTCTTGCTATTCTGATGTTTAAGTCATCCTTATGGCTAAGATTTTGCTCATTATCTATATTTCCCTAAAAAGAAAACTGCTTCTTTGTTAATGAATAGTTAAGGTATCTTGATACACCATGGTTCATTGTTTAGCAGACAACCCAGGCTTGTAATCATGCCACAAAAAAACTCCGTTTCTTGGGCCTAGTATTGTTTGCCAGGCATTCAATTATTTCATTGATATGGTAGAAAAAAAACTTAAGCTATACGGAATCAACTTTTTAGTCCCTACTTTATGCTTGATGTCATTCTGGGTTAGTCGCAGATGGTCCAAATTTACATAAGAACGAATAATAAATTCGGTGTTAGTGCACGAATGAATCATTATGTTTGCTTTGTGAGGCTTACTGTAATTGATTTGAAATTGGAATAGGCTTTGAGTAACTAAGTCCCCCCAATCTTTGTCTAAACCAGTTGTTTCTAGTGTTTGGCAAGCACTTCTATCAAGTATTGTAGCGAGTCTTTTGAAAGTTGGAACTCTGCATATTGGTCGCTGGAAAGATCATTACGGATGATGACCTGGAGCAGATTGAATCCGTAGGATGATGATGATGGAAAGCGGGGTTAAGAGAAAACATTGGGAAATTGTTAAAAAATAATTCAGAAGAAACCCGAGATAGCTCGATCAAGAATATCTGATTTTGATATCAGTGTTTGGCTACAAGTCTAAAATGAAATGTGGAAACTGATTGACATAACTTTCAAGCTACATAATTGTGACATTATTGTTACAGTACTTGTCATGTCATACATCTCCAATATCAGAAATACTTTTCTCATCCGGACCAAGTAAACATAGTACGCAGTTGCTTATATTGCAAAATGAATCCGATAATTTGTGCCATATATTTACGTACGTCGACTAGAACACAAGTTTGCAATGCATACAGTTTTTTTTTATATGCAACTAAACTCTGACAATTGTGCACTTAAAAGTTAAAATTACATCTACATCACTACATCATCTTGTTGAATATGAATAGATGATCTTGTATCAGCAGCATTTTCCAGACTTAATTGCCTCTTGATGCCTTGACTATGAACTAGAAACCACATTTTTTCCCTTTCTTTTGCAATTCCAAAAACACTTCAGTATTAATTGTCAATTTAAAGGCTTGAATACTGCTTTTGAATGTAACTCACAGAACATTGTGATTTTCGGATGTTGTATAGTAATTTAATCTGTTGCTGTATCTATATTTGTTGTTGATTCCCCCCAACCCAAAGCTGTGATGATTTTAATTTGCAAGAGCTTTGTAATACGGGTACAATCATACAACCTGCTAATGTTGATTTTTTTTTTTAACGTGTGGTTGGTTTTTATTTTTTATAGAATGACATTGTTATTTTTCTGTTTATTTTGAAACATGCAATCAAGATTAGACTTCATGTAGCTATATAAAAGATTCAACCCACAACCTGATATATAATGCCTAGGAGATTAGAAACTAGAGAGTTTGAAATATATTTATTAATATTTTCCACCACAACCTTATAAATGGAAAAAAGGAAGACCATCTATTCTCTGCTTAAGTATTTAAGTCCACATACTCTATAGGAGCTAAATGAAAGACAATCCTGGTAAGGATTGAACCAAAATCCACACATTTGCGTCATACACTGTGTATAATAAGCAAAAATGAACAACTTAAGATTTATTTGGTTCCAGTTCAAGCTAATTAATCTTGGTCTTATTTTGTTTTTCTGCTTATTAGTAATAAATATTGGGAAATTTTCAAAAAAAGTAATAAATATTGGGTAGTTTAAGATCGATTCAAAAGCTTTGTTTTCTAATTATAAAAGACTTAATTGTAATAGTTAGCCAAACTAAATTAATTATTCCGGGCTTCGAATGACCAGATCATTTGCTTAAAGGCTGTAAAGAAACCCCTTGACAAAGTCTAGCTGGAAAAAGTAAATTCATGTTCCTACAAAAATGAATTGTCAGTTTTCATCGTGTTCGAGATATAATTGACGAGCTTCTTAATCAAGGGATAGGGGGATACATGCATGCCCTTCTTGTGGATTGTTTAAGAAGCGTCATGATGTAGAAAAAATAAAATAAAAAGTAATATTGACGTTGCCAAACTGTTACTAGTAAATAATAGTAGTAATATATGTAGTTGTTAAAGTATGATAGATGAGTGGCAAGAATGTAAACATTCAGAAAATAGAGTCTTGGCTGCAAAAATTTTCAAATCATGGGGCTAAATTAGGGAAACAAGGTAATAGTTTATATATGCAACGTTTCGAATATTTAGACTACGTAGTACGTTTATTGTTTTGTTTGTTTCTCTTCAAACCCTAACGAACTAAAAAGAGATAGATTTAGAATTAGAGAGGCATCTCAATGGTAGACATCCCAGGTGAAGTGATGATGATCATATTTATTCATCTATCCGTCAAGTCCCTTGTTCGTTTTTTATGTCTTTCGAAAGGGTTTTGTGCAGTACTTATCAATGATCCTGATTTCATTACAAACCATCTCAATCACTCCCTCCTCACCAAAACCAATCATAAACTCTTACTGGCGAGGGAATGTCAGCATCCCCTCGTCCGGGGCAATAACACCCCCAAAGCGGGCCGTCCGGGCCTCATCAACCCTGAATGATGCGACGCCCCGGATTGGGAGGGCCGAGCCGTGCTGAGGCCGGCCCAAAGAAGCGTGTCGAGTACGCTTCCCCAATTAATGCTGCTGCTCCCTTGGGGGACCCTCCTGACGTTTCACCGACGTGGCCCAATCACAGGACACCTCCTGTGGGCCCCGGGAAAGGACAGTACTCTTGTCAGAGTCATAAATGACCTAACGCCGTTGGATCAGCATCTCCCAGTACAGCGATCCAAGGGTTAATACACCTCTGAACCTCACTATAAATACCCCCCTAATCCTACTTAGGAAGGGGAGAGAAAAAGAGTGAGTAGAGAGATAAAACTGAAACAGCCCGTACCAAAGCAACATAATCCCCGGCATCAGACATCACCTCCTGTACCTGGTCCGACCCCCCCTCCCTACACTTTGTACTTTCAGTCTTCCGAATACTGACTTGACCGTTGGAGAGGTAAAACCCGGCAACAACCCCGGGCCCCTGTTTGGTCCTTGTGCAGGCACGAAGACCACCTGACCGCCGGAGCATACCTGACCGCCTCGGAAGATCGGAGCCAACGCGAAGTTGATTAAGTCGAGCTTGGGAAGAAAATCAGGCTCGCCACTTACTACTCCCTTGAGGTCAGTATTGTGATGATTATGGGTTCCATTCCGTAGACCTCTACTCTCTCGGTGGTGATCATGATCATGATTGTGATCCTCCGTTTATTGTTAAACTTTTTGGCCAAACCAACTAGCTTGACTATATATGAAACAGATATTCAAGGATCTGTTAACGGCCTGCTATGTTTCTCCAGAAAAAACAACCCACAAGGCATCACTATCTGTAACCCATCCACTCGAGATTTCCATGATCAGCTACCCCTTACGGACATCTCGTTAAATCACCATGGCTTACCCGAATATAGCACGGCCACAAGCTTCGGTTTTGGTTATGACCCAGTTTCAGATGATTATAAGGTCCTCAGCCTGATTCAGCTTATTTGTTAAGATATGGGCAATTTTATATGGTATCTACAAGATTATACACTCAAATTATACCCATCATGTTTTCAATTCTTGTTTACTAAGGGCACCTTCAGATTTTAATTTGTGGGTTAAAAACCAGAACTCGGAGTTAGTAATTTGCAACAACTACTAGGAAAGTAGGCAAGATTAAATCTTTTCTCTATCTGTGGATAGTACGAGAGCTCAATTTATGTTTTTCCCCTACTTTCTTAGGCCGGAACCTTTTTTATTTCGGTTGGTATTTGCTTATGCCTTGACTGGTTGTAGCTTTTAAGCTCGCTCTTTTCTTCAAAAGCTGAACTGAGTTTGGTTGGTTGGCAAGAGAAGTGAGATACGATTCTTCCAACTTTATGATTCGGGTATGCTTTCTTTGGATTGCGTATTGATTGGTCTTGTTTGGTAGCAGCAGCTTTTAAGCTCAGCTGTTTTGATTCTCACTTAGCCTATATCTGGTTCATCATATATTAATTTAAGCTTTTACCGGTTACTTATTTGTTGCAAGACCTCGAATCTGGGTTTGTTTGGTTGCAGCTTGTAAGCAAAGAAACTTGGGTCCTTCACAGTTGAGAGAAAAGTTTGGTTTATCCTGTTTATAGCTTCTAGTTTTTCCCCTCCAAAAAAATATAAATCTCGGTTTTTTAATCTGGTTAATATTATACCATCTAGCATTTCCGCAAACTTTTAAGCTGCAAACGAACATCGCCAGTGTTATTCGTAAGCTCAGGCTTACTGGTATTCACAAAATCACAATGTTATCCAAACGTGTATCTTCTTATACACGCAAGCAATTAGGGAATGAAACCAAGGGTCATAGCTTGATGAAAAATTTATTTCCATATTCCACCATTTATTTTTGTCAAAATCCCCCAGTTATAAAGAATAGCTTCTTCCGACCCCTCCGAAATGATGACTGAGCTTCTGCTTCTTTTTTTCCTTTTTTTTTGAGCAATGATGACCACTGAGCTCAAGTATGCAAACCTACTAAAAAGGTGGGAAATATCATCCCTTTCTCTACATGCAAAGAATTGGAGAAGATAAAGTTGATTCTTTTCTATAGTTTAGGAGACAAAAAAAAATCATAGAGATTGTTAGTTGCAGATTTTAAAAGCTAATATGCCTATCTATACCAGACTGTGAAAACTTGGTCAATTCCGGTTAGAACTTCTTCCGGCATATTTATGCTAAAAGAATTCTTTTAAAGAAAGCCTGCTTTAAAAATTGTACAACCAATTGTACAGCGACTTAAAATGAAAATTGAGCTCTAGAGCTGCAGCCAAACAAAACATAAGCAAAGGGAAATTCTGAGTATTTCTGACAGAAAAATTTGTAATGCTTTTGAATTACTTGCATAGTTTGAAACCAGCCTAGTTGCTAAAATCACTCATTTTGGCCTTTCCCCCTTCTTGTCGTCTGTATATCCAAAGATAGGAAAGTTCTAACGCTTTCCTAGTAAAGATCTGTATTTAAGATGATACTCGAGATAGTAGCTTATGTTGAGTAGTATCTTGAATTAACATGTCACGTGCTCAGGGTGATTTATTTTAAATTATCTAGCTGTTCTATACTTCCATAAATATATGTTTTATGTTAAATCTTAGTTAAAGAATTAAAAATTCAAACTTTTAATAGCTTTGATGCATGACGAGGTTACAAGAATGAGTCCCTTTGCCCCTCAACAAGAAATGTTTTGATTAACTCAATAATTATTGGATTCTTATGTATGTTTTCCTTGCCTTGGTTACAGGAAGAATTGGAAAAGCTTGGCAAACTAAAAAAGCCGCAAAAGCCTATATACTCTAGATTGTTGGCCAAGGCTGATCATGCCCTGGCAGAGGTAGGATAAACTACGACTTTCAAGTTTGCTACTTTGAATCTTCTCGTGAATCGAATAAGTTTCAATTTCATGTATAGCCTTTTGCAACAATGTCAGGGTCAAAATAAACCAGAGCCTAGAGATCTGTGGGTAGAACCTTATGTCCTTGCTTCTACATGGAAATCCTGTGCTGATCAACGGAATTGGGACCTAACGGTAATTGTCTCATACTCCGGTTGTGTATACATGTATGTATGCGTATTACAAGATCTAAGCTGACGTTCATTTTACATTTGTTTATTGTCAGAGGGGGAAAATGGATACATTATGATGAGTGCAAACGGCAGCATTAACCAGCAGAGAGTTGCTGTAAGTTGTTCTTGATGTAAATCTTAAGATTATTTTTTCTCAATCAAGCTTTGTTTTTTTTTAATAATCACGGTCCAACTTTTATTAATAATTCAAAATGTCTTACAAACGTCAATACAATAAAAATTACAACCATCTAACCGGAAACGATCAAAGACAAAGATGGGAAAAATAATTTTAACTGAAACTTTGTTTTGAAAGACCTTTCTAATGCAATTCTCACCTCTTATCATATTCAGTAAACAAATCGAATGCGGATAAGCAAAATTCTCAAGATTTTAAACTTGCCAAATCAGAGGTGTCTTGAGACACTTTGTAAATCACCAACAAAGGTTGGTTTGCACATTTACCAAACAGAGGAAACGCAAGGGGATTATTCCAGTAAATTCAAAAATAAGATCACTTAAAAACACAAAAACCCAGCAATATAATGTATACAACACCAGAGCTTGTCATTCCAAAATGAAATGCAAGTAAAACTTTAAAAAGCTTCTAATTTCTTCTTCTCTTTAACTGCTCTAATTATCATATATTTTGTTGGTTATTGCACCAAGTAACTCAATCAAGCTTTGTTGTTATTAGATGAGATGTTAAAACTTAGCTCAATAATGTTTGGTTTTTCATGACAGGTATGCAATGCCGTGGCAGTTGCTAGGCTGCTTAATGCGACTCTTGTTGTCCCCAAATTTATTTACTTGACACACTTCTTTATGCTGCTTAAAGATAGTTTGACGGACTGTTTTTTTTAACTATTTTAACTGATAATATGACCAACAAACTGTTGAATTCCAGTCAATTCATGGATATCTATCAAGAAGAGCACTTTATCAACTACTTGAAAGCTGACATCCAGATAGTGAAGGAGCTTCCTAATGAGCTACAGTCGTTAGATCTGGAGGCAGTTGGTAGCTTGGTAAGATTTGTCCAATTTTGGATATTAATTTGACAAGTGGATACCCTTCAGAAAGACTTAGAAATTTTGGAGAATATTATCATCCAATTTTTGCATTTCTAGCTTGTTAATAATATGGCCTCATTTCGTTACAGGTTGTATGTACAGTAACATATGAACTGAATATTTCTAGACCATGTAACAAAATATGTATATTACTATTAGATGATTATTTGGTTAAATTAACAGGAATCCCCATGTTCTAATTTATTTATATTATTATTATGTGCATATATAAGCTGATCAATGGCTTGTTTAATTAGTTGCCTTGAATTTGGATTTGCATAATTGAGTTCAACTCAGTTGCACTAAAAAATGGCAGGTTATAAGAAACGGTCTGTTGCTATTATGATGTTAAAGTGGATGTGTCGTTAATAGTCCTCCTTATGGCTAGGATTTTTCTCATTATCTATATTTCCCTAAAAAGAAAATTGCTTCCTTGTTAATGAATAGTTTAGGTATCTTGATATACCATAATTCGTTGTTTAGCAGACAACACAGGCTTGCAATCAAGCCACAAAAAACTCCTTTTCTTGGGTCCTATGGCATTTAAATATTTCCGAAAGCTTGAATCCTTATAATTTTCAAATGTTATGGTTTGCTGATAGCATGTATTTCTACTAAATATTCGATATTAACTTGTGGTTGGTTTTGTAGAATGCATGATACTATGATTGCTTTTCTCTCACATTCTTGAATACCTGCTTAGCCAAAGTTGCAAGTTTTGCACATAGTAAACAATCGTAAAGGCTATCAATTCGTTAAAATTTGAAAAAAGTACAATGAATATAATCAAGGTATCATTAAAATGAGTGATTTGTTTTCCCCACATTTTTATTTATGTTGACTCGTACTTAATGACTAGAAATGAATTTTAAGTGTTGAACAGTTTTAACTTAATCTCTTAAAACTACCAAGAAAGGTTGTTTAGAACCTTATACTTTGAAAATATACCAGGATCACACCACTGTTAATATAATATACAAATAAAGTGATGCCTTAGACGTATTTCGGATGCACAATATGTCAAAGTACTTGCAGTTTCTCAGTTGGCTGTCGAAAGTGCAAGTCCAATCAGATGAGAACGCATAGTCGTGACAGAGTTTGGTAGTCAGGCAACTTTTGTATCAAATACTTTTGGTTTCCAGTAACACGACTTTCTAATTTGCAGCAGTATATCATATTTGCTCAAGGTGAAGTGATGCTTGTTCCTTTGTTCAGTCCAATGCTGTTTGTTTTAGAGAAAAAATGAAAAATGTACTCATTCTCATAACGTCATGGATCTTGCTAAAGGTAGCTACTACTGCTTATTCTAGTTTTGAGAATACTTGTAGAATGGATGCATACACTAGTATTTCAGCAAGTAAGAAGTGATTGGTGTTTTCAGATGTAAAAACGGTGTCACATTTTCATCTTTGTATGCAAAACGCAGATTTTTTAGACTAATTCCTTATATGGAGTATGTTGATTCCTCCAATTTCTGGAAATCGTTTTTAAAGATTATATCATGTGTGAAGCGTACAGATTTGGGGTACCTTTGTTGATGATTTATTCAGAAAAGTTACAGTTCAAAAATGTTTATCCCACAAAGAAGCTCTGGTTCTCTGTTTAGAGACTTTTATCATGAATTTGTTCAATCTGGTTGGGTTTTCCCTCTTACCATAGTTTTGAGAGGCTTATTTGGTTTGATCTTTTTTAAGTTCAGCTTTTTTTTGTGTGAGTATATGAAGTCCACCGCATTTGTTTGGCCAGGTGGTCTTAGAAAGCTAGAGAATAGATGAACTTTTTTTCTATTACTCTTATACTCAAATTAAAGCTGCAGTCAAAAAAAAATTATTGAATGTGTGATATCTTCTTGTGCTTGCGATCTTTCCACTTTATGTGCCAACATGGAAAATAAGTTCACACGGGGAACATGGCAGGACGATCCACCTGAAATTGTTCTGTGTGCCGAGGCCAATTTTAGTGGAAAAGTACCAAGTTTCCTACATTTGAGGAGTGAGACGTCAACCATATGCTTTCCAGTTTGGTTCTTTATCTACAGCTATCAGTGACCCTATATTGTCATGATGATATTACTTTCCTGGAAATGATTCATTTGTTTTATTAAAGTCATCTACCCTCTAAGATTATAAGAGAGCGATTTCACACGAGTTATGGGAAAATCATTTTGTGCTTCCTTCATCAGTTCTCCTGGCAACATTATTTGATCATTTATATGTAAAGCAAATTGTTACAGGGTTTTTTAGTGATGCAACGTCATGTTTAATTATTCAATTTGTGAACATGGAGTCGCATATGTTCCCTTATTTGTGGCTTATTGTCCTATCAGAAACTTGGGTAAATCTCTAATCATAAAACCTTTGATTCATTTAATCATTTCTAATTTTTTATTTTAAAATAAAACGACAAAACTTTTCATTATAATGATGAGTATAATGTGAAGCAACAAGCTTTGGGATCATTGTCTCTTTTGCATGGCTACTGCGTCTTGTTCTTGATTCAGTTTGACACAATTCATCACTGTAAATTCATTAAAATAACTGTAGGGCTTGTTTGTCTATAGCTTTTAAGCTCGTATTATTTGATATTTTTTTTAATAAATGAAATTAAGAATTATATATGAATCTTAATAATTTTGGAATTTTGGAATTTTGGTATGATAAATTATAAAACTAGAAGTTGAAGCCGGATAATTAAAGCTTAGATCAGCAAATTTATTTGTCTGGTAAACCTGCAGCAAGATGCCCCTAGTCTTTGCCAGGAAAATTAATTATTTTTGTTTTGGTGAATTGTTTTGAATTGTAATTTGTAATTGCGTTTAAATTGGGTGAAATATATCAAGTATATTGTAATGATGAACTAGTTAATAAAAACTACTGTTTATACACCCATGGGTAAGCTGTTTGATAGAATAAAATATATTAATTGTTTTGGACATTCCCTTTGTGGTGTGGTCTTCACGATCTCACCACCCTCTCTTTCTTTCTTTTTATTTACAATTCTATTCTAGATCACCACTTAAACCATTTCTATTTCTCTTTTTTTCATTAACCCCTTTTGTTACAATTCTTTTCTTGTTTGGCTATATTGCAAGTTTGTCATCTT
Source organism: Primula veris (assembly GCA_963682055.1). NCBI lineage: Eukaryota > Viridiplantae > Streptophyta > Magnoliopsida > Ericales > Primulaceae > Primula > Primula veris. The sequence goes on from OY821749.1 coordinate 112,495, forward strand.
TTCACTTGGAAGTGTCTTCTTATTTTGTTGCATTTGTATTTATTGCATTGCCCCCTCCTCTCTCATTTCTATCTTTGTACATCTCGTGACCCTTTCTTGGTTGGTCTCTCTTAATCTATCCACATCTCCCTCTATGTTGAATGATATTCTGTTAATCTCGTCGGCAGTGGAATTTGTTGTTCCGAATCCTAAAAGCATGTCTCTTCATGATAATAAAAATGGAATTAAGGATAAAAAGGATAAAGAAACAGTGGAAATTGAGGAAAAGATTGAGAAAACAGGGAGAAAGATAAGTGAGAGTTCATTAGGGGGAACCGAAGATGATAACGATGCTAGTGATGATGACGAACAGAATCTTGAGCTAGGCCCTCAATGCTCACTCAAAGATCAGCTTGAAAAGGATAAGGTTTGTTTTCTTTAATTCTTTTGTGCTTAGCTTAATTACTTTATTTATTTGTGATTTTGATTTAGTTAAATTAAATTTTTAGGACGATGAGAGTTTAAGGAAGTGGAAAGAGCAGCTTCTTGGGAGTGTGGATATTACTTCCATTGGAGGTGTTTTCTACTATCTTAATCAATTTCTCTCCATTCGAGTAGTATTTTATTTTTTTCTTGTTTCCTAGTATATCCATGGAAAAGCTTTATTTTCAGCTTCTATAATCTTCTTTACCTTGCACCGAGATCCCGTCTGAGGTTTGGTAGTTTTAGTACACCTTATGTTGGTTCATGTCCATTAATTGACTACGTAAAATTTGAGAGTGAGATCTTACTACATAAATATACAGTGTATACAAAATATCGTTGTAAGTTGTAACCATAGAGTTTGGTATTTTTTTTTCTTCTTCCCTCTTACAGTTTCCATATAAAAGCTCCTAATCTTATTAACCAGTTACTCATCCTATTCTTGCCTATGCTAATCTTAATTAATGCCTAAAAGCAAAGAACTCATTACACATAATTTATGCTCCTTGTGTCCCCTTTTGCCTCTCATTGCACCACAAATCATGGTTAAATATTCCACATTTCCATTATCTCTAAACTGTCAATTTTTAATATTATACCCCCACATAATGACTTGGATCCAAACAAATCCTTTTCAACTGGAGATTAGTTTTTACGGTATTGGACTCCTACATATATTGACAACTTCTGTAGCTAAACCTCTGCCAAGTTAATTATGTTTGTTTAACTCTTTGAGAAAATGTAATGACGATCTGAAAGTATTGTTTAAATTTTTGCTGGCATACATTATACTACTCGCATGACTTTAGTTAAAAAGCTGATCTTGCTTACCTATTTACAAACAACTGAGTTGCATTTTTACTTATATACAATTGTAGAATTTCTAGAACCAGACGTTAAAATCTTGAGTTTGGCGATTAAATCCCCTGGTAGACCAGACGTTTTCCTCACAATCCCAGAATCTGGAAAACCAAAGGGCTTATGGTTTACTTTGAAAGAAGGTAGTCATTACAACCTCAGTTTCACCTTCCAGGTCAGCAACAACATTGTCTCAGGCTTCAAATATACCAACACCGTTTGGAAAACCGGAGTTAAAGGTAATTCCTTAATTAGTTATTTATAGTCCACAGGTAGTAAAACGAAAGAAACTGATTTAGCAGAACATGTATGCTAATATAGATTCTTATTTGATGTAGTTGATACCGCGAAAGAAATGCTTGGAACGTTTAGCCCGCAGGTAGAACCTTACACTCATGAAATGCCAGAGGAAACTACGCCATCTGGTTTTTTCGCTAGAGGAAATTATTCTGCTAAATCAAAGGTATAGCTCGACTACTCAGTTAATTATTTGGGCTTATTCGTAGGTTTTCGATACCTAAAAGTAAGGCTAAGCCAAGAGCTCTTCTATGTTAGGATCTAGAGACCTTATTTAAGCCGCACCAATTCATTTCTACCTCCAATGAAAAGAGCAGGCTGCCAATTTGCCAATTATCTAGAAATCAAGTAAAAAAGAAGAATTAAAAAAGCTGTGAAGCACGAGTCCTTTCTTAAGAAAGCTCTTTTATGTTGATTGATGATCATATGAATGATGTGGCTAATCTCTTCAACCTTAAAAAAGAAAATAACTCCTCTGTGGCTCTCTTTTTGCTGTGAACTCCACATTTATATTTTTTACTATGTGACAATTTACTGATCTTTGCACATAAGGAGTGAGGACCACATTTTTGTCTTTAAATATAGATAAGGAAATTTATAGGTAGGAATCACGGTCACCGAGTATTGACAGATATATTTGAATTGGGAAAATTAATGTTAATTACACCGACCTATTGGTGGTTAAAAATTTGCATGCTTACCTTTCAATATTAACAATTTACATACTCACCTATAAAAAAATCTATCAATCAACACACTTTAGTTGATTTATATTAACTTTTTAAGATAAGTTTGATCACGTGTGATCACGTTACCGCTTCCAATTATGATTTAAAAGTAAACTAACATCGCATATGACCAAAAATCGGCTAAAAAGTTGACATAAATCAACTAAAGTGTGTTGATTGATAGATCTCTTATAGGTGAGTATGTAAATTGTTAATCTTATAAGATGAGTATGTAAATTTTTAACAACCAATAAATTGATGTAATAAACTATAATCATCCCATTTGAATGTGTCAAAGAAGGTAGTTAAAATGCCATGGCAATACTGCAGAATTAGAATTAAAAACTGATGGTCACATGTAAAACAGCAGTACGCATGTGAAATTTTATCTAGTGGAGCATTCTTGTAGAAAGAAACAACACAAAAGATGCTACTTGTGTGTATATTCATCAGATCAATCTTCAGCTTATCAATTTTTCACCTATAAACTACTGGTAATAAGCTACTATCACATTCTACGTTATTTTGGCCAAACGGCCAAACCAGATAAAAATGATACTCTCTGGAATACATCATGTTTTGCTAGCCAGAATAATTTCCATCTCCCATCTCCCATAAATCATAATTAATTTTTAATATTTGTTAATATTTGTTTTTGTAGTTCCTTGATGATGACAACAAGTGCTATTTGGAGATCAGCTATACATTTGATATCAGGAAGGACTGGTAGCTAGGGACACCTATCATCTCTCGAATTGTTATCGTGAAAATTTACAATTTGTCGGTTCTTCTTAATTCTTCTAGTTGTTTCCAAGTTATAATGTAAACTGAGAAGGGTTACAAAATACGATATACATCTAGATGGATTTGCATTTTATGTCAATCTAGTTAATTTGGTAGATGAATTTAGATTTTACTTAAATTTACTTTCTCAGGTTCCTTTCCCCACATCTCTGCAACATAAAACTGCAGTAGTGTAATACTGTAAACATTTGAATCTTTATTGCCGTAACGTAAACCAGCTAAATAAAATGGGAAAAAGCTTTCTTAACGGTAAAATTTTGGCTCGTTTTTCTTATTTAGCCTACCTGTGTACATAATCTATGCTCGAGCCAATAATTGTCAAAGACTCAAATGCTGACTTGGCATATCTTATACTCGTTCGTTTTTCTTTTTATAACATTAAGTTAGAGCTTAATATCATTTTCAAGGAATATTGTCCTGTTTTTGTAAAAAACTATCGTTTTTAAAGAACAATTTGTCATCGAGCTGCCTTCTACCCTCTATAGAAACTTCATCTAGTACCGATTATTGAGAGCAATGTTATCTTTTTCAGGACTATATGAAAATAGCCGCTTACAAATATCAGATAATACGGTAGCGGATAAAAATGATCAGAATTCACTATAATAATTTTCAATGACAGGCATGCGTTTCGAAATGTAACTGTTTTATTTTATTGACTGCATTTTTTTTTTAATATTCTATAGTTCTATATCCAATTGGTTGGACATTTGGGGTAAACTTATGCATGAACAACAATCCCGACAGATAGCAGCATAGACTATCCGATTTTTAAATTTCCACCTAAAGATTTTTAAGCTGTCCTCTCGATATGTTTGTACTTAATTTGTAGCTAAGCTTATGTAATGCGACAAATGCATCTTAATTCCCCCAACATTTTCACAACGGTAATCCTATGTACACCACTCCTTACACATATCCATCCACTCACATATAGAATAGGTGTCACCTTTTAATTAGAAAATCTGGTAAGAACGAAGTGGATAGATTGTTTCACTGGTTTATTCATTATTGTCATGAGGAAGAGTATTGTACAATTAATTTAGCTGATTAGCAACTAAGATGGAATGTTTGTTTTTTGCTAATTAATTTCCCAATTTGTACTTTTTTAGCTTAATTTTCCATTCAAATATATACCATCATCACTAGTGTCCAGATTTACTTGAATATTCTTTTCTTGTTTTTATATATGTGGATTGTCTCGTGTTGACATTCTAGAACACGCCCTGCTTATGTTTCTTAATTTATAATACTTATAACATCAGACACTTTGCAACCAACACCCACAAATCTATTTTATTTCCATGTTTTTAATTTTCATTATAAAGAACGTAATCAAATATAACAACCCTAGTTCTTTATATGCTGTGTATAAGCTAATAAATTCTGCTTCATACCGGGCCGAATCAACCTAAGAAAGAAAGCAAGAACAATAATGGAAGGTGAGATCAAAAACTTCATTCTTGTATGGATAACAGTTATTGCATCTCTTTGCTATTGTCACACCATAGCCAAGTTTATATACCCTATTTGAAGTTATCACTCCAAGAAAGCCTACTGACAATAAGGACCCCTTGTGATGCATTTGTTCGTCGTTATATAATTAATAAATTGATTTGTTTCTCCACTAATTAAAGTTAACTGTCTAACACACACACACACACACACACACACACCGGAGAAGTCAAATAGTAATTAACAGATCACTTATATCATACGATTACCAGTTGAGTTCAGAATGCCGAACGAATGCCCCAGCTGCTAAGATGGTTAAGAAAGAACACTGGTGGCACCCTACTACAATAAACTTGTAATTATTAAGTTTAGCCTGCTGATCATTTGTCGCCTATATTGCTCTATCAAACAGTTCTCGTTTAAAAAAAAAAAAGGAGCATTCGAACTTGGTAAAATGAAATGTATAATCTTGTAGTACGCCAACGTTAACACAGTACTGATTATTCGGAAATAAACAGTTCACATGTTAGTGTATAATATCAGGTCAGGTTAGTCTGTTTAAGAACGACTAAGAAGAACCATTTAGCAAAGGGACGGCCTACACCGACTTTTAAAGTTTCAAACTGAACCAAATTAATCAAATATATGCATGGTAGTAAAGTATTTCAGCTCCTATTACATTTGTTTGGCTTGGTTCGTTATGTTCAATTCATTATGTTTAGTTTTAAGTGTTTTATTCTTAGGTACAAAGAAAACATAGGTCCAATTTTTATCCCAGTTGTCAAACTATTATTATGAAAAGTGATGAAATATGTGGACAATTATATAGATACACTATAACGTGGCAATCAACGTGTGGATGTGAGGAACTATGCAATTTTGATCGGTCAATAACTTGTATCAAAATTGTCGGAATGAAAATTTTTAAAAATTAATCATATAGTTCAAACATTAAATTATATGATTTAGTTTTAAAAAATTTCATTTCGACAATTATAATACATATTATAAACTGATTAAAATTATACATAATAGTAAAGTATAATTTACTACTGAAAACGGAGGGAGAGAGTAATAATTAAGTAAATGTAATAATGTAGTGAGAAGAAAACCCAAAGAAGGAGGAAGGAATTATATATATATATAGTAAAACGACGCGTGTCACTCACAAATATAATATTATTGAATTGGTTGCAACAAGACACATGAGTCATGACATTAAGTGTAACGAGTTAAGAAAAATGCCAGAAATAAATAGGTTTATTTTACTGTAATATATTGAATATCACAACAAAACAATGCATGTGAGTACGTGGTATGGGTATCCAAATTAACCGGTGAAAACTCTAGATTCCATTTTTAATGTCTGTTTCACACGGGTTAGTTACAACTCACTAAATCCATCTTCATATTAAATTACTACTATTATTTGATTCCCATCTCCACAATCATACCCCCCAACACATATTTTACTTTAATTCATTTCTCTCTTTTCCACTCGTCTCCACGGCTCACCTACTCAATTTACGTTAACAAACTATATATATATATATAATCAATTATTAATTCAAACATCTCAATCAATTATACGAATCCAGTAAAAACAAAACATGCATGTCATGAGCTATTTAGCAGTATTCCATTAGTATTAATTAGCCAAAGTGTCATATATATTATCTGATAATTTCAGACATATTCAATGTTCAACTTAATTAAAATGGAATCATGAAAAAGATTCACGTTCTTGATATTTGTCAAGTATAAATTTTAACAGTGTCATGTTGTGCGAATGCACTAATCACGAGAAAAAAAAACGTATCAACCTTTAATTTTTATAAAACAACTATACTTTGCAAGAAAAAATAATTATTAAACTCAACTAATTAAATGACAAGTATTACTTCAATTAATGCTACCAATTCTTCATGAAATGGAGTATTGTATAAAAGGGCGGGCCCACACGGTAACGACACCTATATCAATCGGTCAACCAACCCTCGTCTATTTTTAACAAAACAAAAAATACCATATTCTATTATTATTATTATTATTATTATTATGTAACATTATAAACTAGTTTGGTACTTCTACAACTCTTCCACCTCTCTTTTCTTTTCTTCATTACATTACATTGCCTATGCCTATATATATATATATATATACAATATTATTGCTCCATCATCATCTAGATCTCTCTCTCTTTCTTTCTCAAAACATATTTTCTCATTTACAATAATTTCTAGTATTGTAATTGACAAAAACAACCTAACAAGTATATATATATATATACATTTACGAGAATAGATACAATGGGAAATTGTCAGGGAAGAAATTCGTCTAGTGTGTGGGCAGGAGATGACTGGGAGAATATCACGGATTATGAGTCACATCATGACGAAAACGAGGATTTGTTAAATGAAACCAATATTCATAGGAGAGTATCTTCGTCGCCGGTATCGTCTAGAAGAGAGGTGAAAATCAAAATAACAAAGAGACAGCTAGAGGAGTTGCTCGGAAAGGTCGAGATCGATGACAATATTCATGTGGACCAATTCTTGTCTTCTTTGATCAACGCTAGCGATCGCTTCGAGATTCAGCATCATAGGTCGTGGAGGCCCAGTTTAAAGAGCATATCGGAACTCGAATAGTATTCTATTTGGATACCCTTATTTTTTTTTACCACTCATGGATGTTTTGCCGTGCAAGCAAATTAATTCTAATGTACTTTGGTTATAATTTGTTGTCAAGACAGATATTTTTCTAATTTTCATGTTTTTGTTGTGCATAGAAATTATTGTCTATGTAAATGATGTTAAGTTGGTATATTTATATGTTGTTCAGAAAAATACATTCGTTTCTAATACTTGTGTTATACGCGTATTAAATTTAGGAGATATTAATGGGGGTGCAAGGACTAAGAAGCTAGTCATGCAAATATGCAATGGTATGTATAAGTTTCATATCCACTTATCTCTATACCTATCAGTCAAAAGGCAATCTAGTTGTAGATAGATCATTATAAAGAAATTGCAAATAGCTGACCTAACTTTGGGGTGTTTCGTCTCTTATAACTCGGTTAATATTTTAGTTATCAAGAAGTTGATGAATAGAGACTCGACTTAAAAGTGAAATTGTGGTATAGCAACTAAGCATGTATAGCTTCCAAACTGTTATTCATCATCACCTATTGGTGATATCGACCCACCCTTGTCACCATCTTCCATACACACAAAGTCCTTTAATTAGTGTATGCATGAATTAATCCACCCTCCAACCAACAACATGTACATGCAGTACGTCTCGTTTGAATTAAAGTCGAATTTGAATGGCATTTTCAAAAACAAGATTAGCCCAAAGTTCTATCGACAAATAAATCAACTACTATGAAATTTCATACAATATACTGCTAGCTATGGAAATCCCTCAAAGCTCAAGTAATCTTAGCTCGATTGTTGTTTTTCTGGGTCACGCGTGGTTGTCGAGTAAGGCAGTAAGCGCTTGCTTGGGTTTTCTTACCTTTTGCCATATCAATGCTAAAAAAAACAAGTCGATCATTATTAATTAACACACGTAATTGATTGTCTTGCATAATCTATTTTAGTAAAAAATTACAGTATGTCAGTGAATAATATTAGACGCGAACTCAAACCAGGACTAGCATTTCTTCTTTTAAAAGTCAGAAATGGATCCAAGTCATAAGATAAAAGATAGTATATATATATATATATCATTTAAATTCTAGATGCGCAACCCAAGGAAAGGCCAACCGTAAGAAGTAAATGCAAAATTAATGAAAGCAAACACTAATTAATAATCCGACACACCACCACATGCATTACTAGGTGACCCAAATCCAACAAAAAGTCAATAAAAATATAATTGCATACTAGTGCTACCTAATTAGTTCTTCCGTGTCCAAATTATTCGGATTTTAACCGATTTTCATAAATCATACCCCAAACCAAAACCAGATTGAATTGTGAAATTTTGTATTTAAACCAAATAATTTATTTTCTCAATCCAAAACAAATCAAACCTAACGGATCGGTTTTGATTGGTTTTATGGATCCAATGATTTCGGTGTAAATTCGGATCGAATTTGAGTTTTAATAATGCTTCTCATTCGTTTTTTAATCTAAATTAATACATATTTTAATCACAATTATTTACAAACAAAAATAATTTCAAACAATATATAACCAAACTATTAAGTACAAATATTTTTCACATGCTCTCCTCAATTAATGCATAATAATATATTAATTTGATTAGAAAATACTCATATAAGTATTAGTTTGAGAATATAAAAATTAATATATTTAAAATCTATCGCACAGTTATTATTGTTCATTAGATTAAAGAGTATATATATGCTCGTTTATTATTACTTATATATTTGGAATGAGTTATAGGTTTTTTTTTTCATAAGTAGGATAAATAATAATGCTTGTTTTTAATGGGTATAACGGATTGAATTTACTGGTTTTGATTGGATTCAATGGTTTGGATCGGATTGGTATGGTTCGGATTAACATAATTGAAATCTAAACCAAACAATTAACAACGGATTTGAAATTTTTGAATTCAAAACCAAACCATTAGTATTCAAAAACTAAATCAAATCTAACCAAACCAGCGGTTCAGATCGGGTTCACGGATTCACGTATTTTACTTAAATCCTCATACTAAGTTGGGAGAGTAATTTATTTGAATCTTACAAATAAAAAAAAAAATGAAGAAATCAAATTTGTACAATGTATAGTACTCCAGTATTAGATTTTACCACAAACATAATATGCACAATGTAACAAGCAATATTTGTGCTTAATTAGATGCAAACATGAAATCATGACTTATTGCACTCCCAACAAAAAGCTTATCATATAAGCACAAAAGTAAAGGAAAAATGCATGTGTATAACATTGACAAGAATACAACTATACAAATTATAATACTACTCTATAATATGTAGAATTCACATTTATTGACTCATTAGGAGTTGGGAGTATTATATAAACGGACCCTCGTGTATCTCATCCCAACACCACCATTTCCAAGCAAAGAGACCATGAAGAAAACAAGCAGAACCTTGTTCTCTCTCTATATCACTCTAGCCCTCATCCTGTACTACACTTTCACCATCCCGACCCTACTAGCTTGCCCATCAGACGGAAAGCAATGCAGGAGCTGCATAACGGAGCGGTTCAAGGCTGATTGCCCACCCTGTGCTCCTATGCTTAGGTGTATGGCTAAATGCCTTTGGGGCGGTAAGTCGAGGGCCAAGTGTACCGCCAAATGCGACTGTGACGATAACAAGTATCCGAGGCTAGCAGATTGTAAAAAATGTATGTCTAAGTGCAAGTGTAGCTGCTCTGCTGAGTCTACTTAAAAGCTAATTCAAGATATCATCATTCACCTCCTTTCTATGTCACAAGTGAATAATAATACTGGAATCTTCAGTTGTTGGAGATTTTGCATGTGGTTTAATTGATGATCATCTTTAACTGCCTTGTTTATTTGTTTGTTTCTTTTCTTAAATACGGTTATTAAGATGGTTGGGATTCATGTGTTTTTTTAAAGACGTGCTACTGATATGTAATACATCTTTGCTTAATCAAATGGCCTGTGTTAAAAGATCAGGAAAGGGACTTTGCCATAAAAATGAAATTTCCATGCTGTGGGTGCAATTCTTAAGAGTATATTAATTGACGGCTGCTATTTATGTTATAGAGTTATTAGTTATCAACTCGAGCCCCCGTTTTGAAGAGTTGAGGCTCATAAAATTTGTTCTTTTCCCGTTTACAAAAAGAAGGCTTTGAGGGAAAAAGCTTAAAATCCTTACGCTTTTTAAGCTAACAGAGTTTAAGCTAGCTCTACTGAATATTATGTAAATACGCTTTAGGTATACTTTCACGTTTTAAAACAATGATTTCGAGCTGATTGGAAACAAAAATCGCTGGTAGCCCGGTAACTTTGTAACAAAGGCAGAAACTTTTTAACAGCACTCCAATATCCTAATTTCTAATTGAAGCCATTAATATATAAAAGCATAGTATATCAAGAATATATGCAATATTCAGAAAGAAACACAATTCTTTATTTCCTGAAGCGAGTTACACTGTCTAAGTAATAAGACCCACGACCTACAGAACTTATACCTAGTCGGTAATTTTGTCATACCAGTCCTCACTGTGGTGATGGAAGTATTTTCCCTGAACATGTTCCAAATCCAACATTGTAACCAGTCCCCTGTAAAAATGGACCGCAGAAAACCATTAAACTGTGGGACCGGCCTAGTCGGTAATTTTGTCATACCTAAAAAAAGCCTCTTCTACTGAATTAGAAATATGTTGCACCACGAAAAACAGATAATATATGGTTCAGCCGTGTACAAGTATTTAAAGATTATTGAGGGAAATTGGTCAGTAATGTGCTTCCTTAATAAACTTATAGATTATGGTGTTTGAAACTCATAGTCGACGAGCTTTTTTTCTATTCAAAAGAAAAGGTAGAAAAAACAAAATGGGAGTTGAAGTAATAAAACCCGCGACCTACAGAACGCAGGCCTTAACCAATCTACCAAACAATGTTATTTGCCTTGGAATAAATATATATCAATCCTAGAACAGGAAAACATATGCTCTAGATTTTTTTTCGCCCTTCACTGGAATACAGAAAAGTCAGAAAGATAAAATGGAGGTGACAATGGTATTTAGGTTGTTATTAAACACTACATATGGTTTGTTTATTTCTGTCTAGCTAATCACTGCATAGAATACAGGATACCAAGGAAATTTTCTGTTTCTAACTTAATAGTTTGTAAGAATTTATCCTTAATAACCAAGAGAGGCTCAGGACTAAATGGAAGGCCTTATGGACAGAGGCACAGAACATAGTAAGTTAGTAACCATGTGCTCAGAATCAAACAAATATCAGTAACAATGAAAAAACAAACTAACCTTGCAAATTCCAGTAAATGTTACTTCATCTCCATCTTCTAGAAACTTTCGAGCTGTTCCCCCCACAGATATCTGATTTTGTCCATTCCATGTCAATTCTAGCAAGCATCCGTAGGAATCTGGTTCCTATTGACGATTAATATATTAAGTCCATTAAAATCCAAAATAACCGATCAACGTCATAAATGGTGATAGTGCAAATCTTACTGGCCCGCTAATAGTTCCTGTTCCAAGAAGGTCTCCGGGCCTCAAATTGCAACCATTGATGGTGTGATGTGCAAGTTGCTGAGTCAATGTCCAATATCTAGCAAAAAAAAAACGAGATAAAAAGATCTTTAGGGTATATTATTTGATTGTAATGTTTTGAGCAAGTAAATGCTACACAATTATGAGGAAAAAAACACCAAACCCCTGCAAGATTATGTTCATATGAAAATAAAACCAGCAAACAAAGCCTGTGAATTACAGGTAATCCCTTACAAGTGCTTGAGGTTGCTCTTCGATATGACATGAGCATGTTTTTCTCCAGCAGGTTTAATACTGACCTAATAGCAAGAGATCAAAAATCGCTTTATCAATATGTAGAACAGATAGATAGCTCGCGAAATTTTGAACACAAAAAGACTCTAAATTAGGAAAGAAAAGGGTATTACTTCCAAAGAAACGTCATAGTTCTTGGATATCTTTTCAGCTAGGTAAGGTAACGGAGGAGGGTTCTGTGATTTATAACAAAGAAAATTTACCATATCAATTTCTAAGAAAACAAACGAATTCAAGAAAACAGAACTGAAATGTTCAACTCAATGTGGTTTTATCCTTCTACAGAAAGATCAAAATAAACTATACCTGTACAGGTGCATCACAGGCAAAGGGTTCAAGAGCATCTAGGGTCACGATCCAAGGGGAGACGGTGGTACCTATAACAATGAAACATTGTAATGATTTTAATTTATCTGACTGTTGTAATATTGTATCTAGCAATTGAAGTATGCGGCTTCTTGCCTAGGTTCCTTACCGAAACTTTTTCCAAGGAAAGGTCCAAGAGGTGCAGATTCCCACGCCTGAATATCTCTGGCTGTAAAAGAAAAAAAATCATAATCAATATTAGCCAGCACAAAAACACGCGAAAATATATTGACGGAAAACAAAAAGCGTTTTACGTACCACTCCAATCGTTCATCAATACAACTCCAAATATATGATCAGCAGCATCATTTACATCGATAGGTTTTCCTAATTCGTTTCCAGGACCAACTATAGCAGCCTAGGTGCAATATTGTGACGAAAACAGGTATAAATGAATCATAGTCAGTAAGCTAGTAATCAACAGTAATTAATGGAACACACCAAAAAAACAATAAATAGCTACAGCCTACAGGTGAATAAAGGTTATAAAGCTAACCATTTCTAGTTCAAAGTCCAACTTCTTTGATGGTCCAAAATAAGGAGAACCACCAACAGGATGACCTTGTCCTCTGTGCAAGAAGCAAATTAGCAAAAACATATTAACAAATATTAGAAAATACTGCAAATACTAGTATACGGAAATCAGAGAATGAACAACTTTTTTTCTCATTTACCTAGGCCTCACGATGTCAGTGCCAGATACGACAACAGATGAGGCTCTCCCATGATATGCAATAGGAATATGAAACCTGAAAATTTGCCAAGCCTTAGAAACCATAGACTAAGCTGTATAAAAAACAATCGAGCTATCTGACTAAAGATGATTATCATCTAAAGGCTTATAAGAATACCAATTTGCGGGAATAGCGTTCTCAGGGCCACGAAAGATGGTCCCACAGTTTTTTGCATGATGCATAGATGAAAAGAAGTCTGTGTAATCCCCTATTGCGATAGGAAGAACCATCTCTACCTTTTCCTGGAAAACACAAGAATATTTTTAATTTTAAGAGATAAATCTCAGGGGGATAAAGCTCAACAACATCATCATCATCACCATCTTCATTAGTCATTACCATAGGGATAAGAGCTTTCTGTTTTAGACTCTCATTGTCACGCAATGCGGGTTCAGAAGCTGCACAAGAAAAGATCCCCGTACATGAATAAACTAAGTAATAAGTTAGAATACAAATAAAAGAGACAGTAATATATCAATTGATATGTGTAGGAAACGGTAGCTAAGTATGGTGAGAGAGATAGAATGAGAGAGAGTAAAAAGGAAATAAAGAAAAAAGAAGAAGGAAGGGGGATGAGAAATAGATACAAGATAGCAGCTTTTGGAGTGTTGCACGAGCTTCCTTCCACGCTGGCCTTCCCAATTCCAGAAACTTGTTCAGATTTGGCTGTTAATTCAATACCCAGGCAGATATAATAATAATAATAATAATAATTTGGATCCATAAATCTTTACTTTTTTTCACATATAGGGTAAAATGTGAAACTACATACACTCTTGAAACTATCAATTAATAAGTGGAAGTAAATGTAGAAGAAGCATTTGAAACAAGAATGAATCATATTGGTAAAATGATGTATATACTAAATAAGCTAGTTGGCGTGAGACAGTGGTATGAAGGGTAAAGAAGATAAGTTAGTATTGAGAGAAACCAACCAAATTGTAAAATTATCCATCAACAAGGTTAATGTGTTAAAACAACAATAAAATATGGAAATAGAAAGAAGAAAAGAGAAAACAAAATTGTAAATTATGTACTAGTCTTGGTATGAACATGATTTGAATAAATAATCTAAAACTTTGTATAAGCAAAAGGATGCATTTACACAATAATACTAGTCCATCCGTTTCCCATTTAATTGTCTACTACGAAACTACGTGCAATTTTGAGCGGTTTATAACTCGTATCAAAGTTGTCGAAATGATTTTTTTTTTTATAAATATAATCATAAAATTTAACATTTGAAATGTACGATAAACTTTTGAAAAATTTGATTAAGTGAAGTAAAGAGTATTGAGAGGAGGAGGAGGATGGGGGGGGGGGGGGGGGGGGGGGGACCTGATGGAAACAGTTATTATTGAGGAGGATGGGACCATTGAAGAGACGGGCATCGGAGATGATAGATAAATCCAAAACGTAGTTTCCGATAGCAACACCGGGTCTAGGCGGCTGCTGCTTAGAACCCCCCAATGGTTCAGAAGGGATAAACACTCCATATGGAAGGTTCTCTATCGTAAACCCACTCCTCTCTTTTACTTCTACAAACGACTCCATTTCTCTCTCTCTTCTTCTTCTTCTTTGTGTTTCTTTCTTACTTTTATTTATATTACACTATGGGGAGGATGAATATATATATATATATATACCAATATCACCACCACTCCTTTTATTTTTCACTTTATTTATCCCCTTTATTTGCATTCTCTAACTTCGTTTTATTTGCTACTTACTAAATTAGTATTCAATCTTTTCATCACTGGTTCGTTGGTTATTTACTTCAATCTCTATCAACTCCTTACCTATTTCCTTTTTTTTAAAATATATCCTTACTTATTATTATTCCTTATAATTTCCAATATTTTCTTACTTTTAATTTTACTAATATCTTTTTATGTACACTATTTCTTTTTTCTTTCCCTTACACTTTTAGTTAAGACAAGTTTTGGCAATTTAGTCAGTTTTTTAAAGATTGGTTTTATTCGTTATTATACAATAATATCCAACCATTGCTCAGTGATGGTGTTGATTTTGGTCCCAACACACACACACACACACACACACACACACACACAACCTCGTTACTTTCCGTTATTACTATCTCCGTTTTCAATTAATTTTTCTGACTGATTTATAACATGTATCAAAATTATTAAAATGAAAATTTTTAAAACTAAATCATAATTTAATGTTTAAACTATATAATTAACTTTTAAAATTTTTTATTACGATAATATTGATATAAGTTGTTGAGCAGTCGTAAAAAAAATTAATTAGCATGGAATGATAAAGTACCGGTATAGTATTTTTATTTATTAGGAGATTCACATTTAATATACTACTTACTTAATATTTCATGAAGTGTGATCAACTCAAGTATGCTGATCCACTGGTTAGGTAGTACGATTAATATCCACACGCGGTGGGTACGTATCCACCAATCTTTTTCATCTACTAACTAATTCATTTGTTGTACCACATCAAATTATTCAACCACTTTTCTTTCATCAATTAAATTAATTATATGCATGTTACTTATCAATTATACTTTTTGGTACATTACAAATTAAAACAAAATACTTGACGATTTCACTTAGTGTTGTTTGCTTTTATATATGTCAAGTGTTGTGTTTTTGGGTTAAAATTTAGTTATGAAAACTAGTTTTCATTTCAGTTAAAGCTGTGCACCACACTAGTTTAGTTTTGTTTAGCTTTGTTTTATTTTGTATTAGAATGCCAGACTAAAATCATCAACACACACGAAGATCGGTTGTTATTTTATGATCAGAAATGACTAGTTTTAATTTAATATACGGAAAAAATAAAATTAAACAACTTCATGTGTTAGATGTAATGTAACAAATTAAGAATGTGTTTTCGGGCTCAGACTGGAAAAGTGGGTACGAGGAGTGAATAAAATATAAATGCGCAGTAATCAACAACAACAACAACAACAACTAAGGTGTGTGATTGTGATGATTGATCATTGAACACACTAGTTTGGCCATGTAGCACCGTTTTTAATAGAGAGTGAGTGGTTTATTAGTTTAGTCTTTTATATTGTTGTGCTTTTTTAGTTTATCGATTTTAATTTATGGACCATTGTTTTATGTTACTGCTCTACAATACAACTAAGTTCCCAGCAATTTTTATTTTATTTATTTATTTATTATAGTCATCGAGAAGAAATGTGTTCAACACGTTGCAGGATAATTGGTCTCATTCCCTTTGCATGAGTGACAAAGATATCTCCGAAATCTTATTAACCACATTCTTGTATCTTTTTTCAATAGTTTTTAAAAACTAAGAGTTCCAATATAATAGTAGTATGATACTTTCTGTGATTATGTGGAAAAAAAATGTTACTAGATTTTACAGATCAAAGGACAAAAAAGGGAGTATAATTTTACAGTTCTGGTGAATTAAATTGCAGTGAATCTTCTGAGCAAAAACCATTGACTTTTCAACTGTAATAAACTTTCACTATATAAGAAATAGTTCATTTACCGACAGTTTTCAAAAAATAAACCGATGGTAAATGAAATTTTTCTTGTAGTGTTTAACATGGTTATACTTCTATGGGTGTTGCTAGATTATAGATTGTTGAAGCATTAGCTAATCATATGAGATATCCATGTGTACTAACTACAAGATAATATGAATAAAGTCCTTCAGTAGCAGGAGTAACTTTTCAATGTTGTTGGTATATAGATTGTTAATGAGTTAAGTTTGAGTTGAGCTGAGCGGAGCTGAAGTAAGTTTTACTACTCGTCGCAAGCTAATTGGATTCACTACAAATGTTGGTACAATCAAGCGGCCTAGTTTTCTTATGAAGAAATGAATTAGGCTCGCGTACTAACTTTGCAAGGTCACTTTATGTTTAATTTGTTTGTGGCAATTGTTTGAATTTTCAATAAGCTACTAGTACTGTGGTATGATTAGGAAAAACGAGAATTGACCATAAAGTGATGAAATTTCTGATAATTGTTGATACTGCTATTCACAGTTTACATATTTGGATCAATAATCATGCATTAGTACATAATAAAGACTAATTTTGTGTCTGGTAAATAAGACACAAAATGGTTGACAAGACACAATGGTGAGAAAAGTAGAGAGGGTAATGTCATTTTCAAACTTGGTGTGGCAAAAGCATTTGATAGAGTAAATTGGAGTTTTCTTGAAAAGGTACTCTTGAAATTTGGTTTTGATAACAGTTGGGTGAACCTTATTTTAAGATGTGTCTCTAATGCATGCTTACTATTCTGTGGGGATTAATGGTTGCATTACCGGATTTTTTCCTTCTTCTAGAGGTTTGAAGCAAGGAGACCCTCTTTCTCCATTACCCTTCATCCTCTCTGAAGAAGTTTTTAGCAGGGGGGCTTTCAAATTTGGTTGCTAAAGGCGCTATTCTTCCTTATAAGCTGCCTATAGGTTGTATGAATGTGTCTCATCTGCTCTTTGCGGATAATGTACTCATTTTCACAAATGGCAGTAAGAACAGCCTTGATAAGCTAATGACCTTTATTCAAAATTATGAGAAAGTCTCACGTCAATTGCTTAATGCTGCTAAGAGTATTTTCCTCACTACTCATAAATTACAAGCAAGAAATGACATTATTGCTCACACAACAGGCTTTAAAAAAAGGTATTTTCCCAACTCCTTATTTGGGTGTACCCTTGCATCGTACTAAACTATTTAGCACACTATGTATGAAGATCTTATCCAAAAAGTGGCAAAAAAGGCAGCAAGTTGGAAAGGGCAATTATTGCCTGTTGGAGGGAAACTTGCTCTTTTAAAGTATGTTCTTTCAAATATGCCACTTTACTTATTGTCTGTTATGGATCCCCCACAGTCTGTTTTGAATAAAATTGAAGCTATTTTTGCAAAAAAAATCTGGGGGACTTAGGAAGGTAAGGATAGACACGATTGGGTTGCTTGGGAAAAAATAGCTAAACCAATTGATGAGGGAGGGATTGGTATTAGAAGGTTAAAGGATGTTCTTGTGGCATTACAAGCCAAGATGAGTTGGAGATTGCTAACAGAGAAATCTATGTGGACAGAGTACATGAATATTAAATATTGTGCAAATATGGATAACTGGGCTCAACCTAGAATTATGCCAAAGCACACTAATAGCTGGAAGAAATTGGCATCTTATTTTAGTACTCTCGTAGCAGGAAGCAAATGGCTCATAAGAGAAGGGGCTGTGAGTCTGTGGCATGAGAACTGGAATGGAAAAGAAATCCTTGGTGAATGTCAGGAGGTGACAGATAATGGAACTCTTTTGAACCAAGTGCTAACAAAAGAAGGATGGAATACAGATTTTCTTAGATCCATTGAAGATCAAAGCCTGGTTACAAAGTTAAAGGAGTGTAATTTAAAAATTAGGAATGGTGTGGATAAGAGAGTATGGCCAGAAACTTTAAATGGTATGTTTTCTGCAAAAAGTGCTTTTGAAAAGTTCAGAGTGAAAGTAACGAAGTGGAACATGTATAAGCATATTTGGAACCCTTTGCTTCCACCAAAAATCTCAATTTTCGCTTGGAAGTTATGGAAGAACTGTATCAAGCTAGATGGAGACATTAAAAAGGTGGGAATTTCTCTTGCCTCAAAATGTCGTTGCTGTGTTAAGCATCAAGAGGATTATTGTGATCATTTGTTTTGGGCTGGTGATGTGGCCAAACAAGTGTGGCTCTGCTTTAGCAAGATTTTTGGTATACAACATAATGAAAATCGAAGCTGGAAAGAATTTGTTCAACTGTGGTGTGTTAAAATGGTGGGAAAAGGCCAATTGAATTATATTGCTGGATTGGTACCTTTCTTGGTTATGTGGGAAATTTGGATTGCTAAACTTGATTTCAAGCATAATGGAAAAGATATGAATGCAGATACTATCATAGCAAAAGTAAAAAAATGGTTAGTGGAGCTGAATGAGAGAATAAAACCTCTCAAAGTTAGTGACTATTTTGAAAAGTTAGTTCTGGATAATCTCAAAATTGTGGTGCTTCCTTGCAGAGGAAAAATCCCTACCCCTATAAAATGGTTAATGCCTCTTTCAGGGAAGCTCAAACTAAACTGTGATGGAGCCTTTGTAGGAAAACCAAATTTCGCTGGTGGAGGTGGTGTCATCAGATATGAGAATGGCACAGTGATCTCTCAGCATTTAGTTTTCCGATGGAATGTGTGAATTCTCTTGAAGCTGAGGTTAGAGTGCTTAATTATGGTTTAAATCTTTGCTATGCTATGAGTCCAGAGAATGTTATTGTAGAAATAGACTGCAAAGATATAGTAGACTGGTTTAATAAAGGCTTAAGAGTTCCTCTCTTGTTGCTAAATTTGTGGGATGAGATACTGGAACTTTTTGATCATGTCGGCTATGAAATGAAACATGTATGGAGAGAACATAATTGTGTAGCGGATTCTTTGGCCAAATGGGGCTTAAAGGGAACAGAAGTGAATATGAGGAGTGAACAAGAATTTCCAAAAGATGCGTTTGTAAATTATTTTATGGATCATTCTGGTCTCGCAAAAATGAGGAAAATGTAACAATGCTTGAAGAACTTGTCTATATGGGCATTTTGTATGTTGGTTCCTTGGTGTTATCTGGTTGTTTAAAAATCAGTGTCATGACTAGTTTGATGTAGTAGCTATTTGTATGTAGTGTATGTAGATGAATGGTCGTTTTCTCTTTTGGCGTATTGTATTGTAACTGGGTTGGGTCCCTGTTAAATGGAATGGGGTATTGTCTCTTTTGATTATAAAAAAAAAAGTCTGGTAAATAAGATATCTGAATCAGCTTATGCCTTCCACTAACAAAATGGCTGTAAAAAAATGTACTTTAAAATCCTTTCAGATGCTTTACTTTTCATCTAGTTGAAGTGTCAAATAATGATGGCAACCATAAAACACTTTTAATCTTTTTCATTTCAGTCTTTGTGATATCTGTCAATCATCATTCAAGGATTCTCTACTACCCAGTGCTAAGGGAGTAAAAAAAAAAGAAAATAATTGAATAAATAAAAGAGCTATGAAGCAACTCAGGTTAAACCATCATCAATGCAAAATCCTGGGAAAGCATGCTACAAAACAACCAATTCAAGGTGCCCATCAAAGCTAACAGTTCACGATTACATGAGCCCAAAGTAGGAACCCAAAAGACCAACGAAAAGAACAAAACTGAGCCTTTTAAGTCGGGCCGAGCCAGAAGGGCTGGTAGGCCCATCGGCCACATCATCGACTGAGCTAGTTGTAGTGGTCTGTTGGTAAATGGGCTTTGTTTTTGTGATGGTGGTTGTTGCCGATTGAGATTGGACCTCCACGTGTAGCTTCAACCCATTCTTGCAGCTCTCGGGCGTACCACTTGCAAAGTAGCGGATCCCTTCCTCTTCAAGGGGTATCACATCTAACCCGTCCGTTAGCATCCTTATAGGATTGCTCACATCGCACGCCTCGTACTCATCTTTGCTCTTCACCTCCACTATATTCTCAGTCGCTGCCGAGTAGGTAAACCCTGCCCCGGAACACAAATACTAAGCACTACTTTTTATGGAGACGATATTTTACATTGTATAATAGAGATAATATAAAGTCACGGTTGAGAAAACTGCATGAATTTAAGTCTACTTTTTTTTAGGTAAATTGATCTGCCGACTTTGACTACACAAAATCCAATGGTTGAGTTGTCCTTTCTAACCCCTATGAAATAGGCAGAAAATCTCATTTTTACATTGTGAAAAGTTAGTTGTGCAAAAATATCTATTGGTCGCGAGAAAAATGATAGGCAAGACGAAATAGTTAGAGTTATAACATTAGCAGAACACCAAAATGCCTAACATTCAAATCTATTGCGATCCAACCACGTTTATCATCATCGGGCTTCAAGTACAGAGTAGGCGTGTGAAAAAAATTGAGAAACCAATCAACATTCTAAACCAGAAAATCCAGAGAAACTGAGCATTAATTATCTAGCTAGCTCTCACATGATTTACTGTGTGAAGAGATTTTCCAGGCATAGCGTAAAGTTGCAAGTTAAACTATTTAGTATTACTTCAAAAGATCTGTGTTTATTTTTTAGATCGAAATACGGAACCTAATAAACTATTTCATGAAACTGACATGTACATACATACCTTTTGTGTTCTTCCTATAACAGTACTGTTTGTTTTCTAATTAATTCTGGAAAACGCTACATTACCATTCAAGAAGTAGTTATCTGAACAAGATTGATTTCAATACCACTGTTACTTGGAAATTACTTACGCGGTAGATTACATGTTTATAAATGGAAAGAAATAGCGAAAGGGACTTACAGATGTTGTCTCCTACACGGAAAAGCCTGTCATGGGACCAAGTGGCGATGTCGGAGTTAGAATCCCAACCACGGTCACCTCCGACCACATGATGTACCGTCTGTGCTCGAGCCCCATATACAAATACAATACAAATAGCCATCAACAAGAACTTCCCCATTGCCATTCCTATATTTGTTGTAATTACTAAATCTCAATTACTAAAAGTGATGTCTTATATATATATAGAGAGAGTGAAAAGGATATTTCTTTCTGTTTCTCTCAGCTCAACCAAACTTTCCAAGAAGTTTCCTTTTTGTGTGTTCTACTTAACTACACGTAAGACTGGTTGTTAAAGTAGATTTTGTGGATGTATATATATACACACAACACTTATTATTCCTTCTTTTTGTTACATATGTTCAATTAACTTGGATGCAACTACTTCTCTGTGTTATACTCTGAATTTTTTTTATCTGGCTTCAATAAAAATATCTAATTAGGTAAAATCATAATAAGTTATTAACACATTTTTATTAATTTCTAGCGGTGTAGTTTGATTATCTAAATTACGACCTAATCACCTAAGAGCAGTAAATAATCTACGAAATCTCCTAATGTACCTATATTTCCCATTTAATTCCATAGTCCGGCTTATTAACTAAAATTAACTTATTGCAACAGGCCCACTACTGATCTTTCAGTGAAATCTATACATTCCATAGTCAAATTTTTGTGTGCATTTGTTTTTAATGTTTCTCCTTTTTTTTTTTTGCTTGCTTAAATATGTGTCTCCTGTTTGTTTGTTTTTTCCTGAACCAAGGGTTTGTTACCCAAAAAGCTATTGCCAAACAAGTTATAAGTTTACTAAACAACAAAAGCGAATAAACAAATCTAGCCATGCCAAACACATGGCCGCGTGCAATAAAATGAGGAAAGCCCCTTCAGAATATACTTTGGTGGTGAATCTCAATAAACTACAAACAGTTATTTTTATATTTGATAATAGACAGTTTACTGGAAAGCAATTAATTAGTCGGGGGATCTTAATTTCAAGAATACTTTTATCACTTCATGTTTAGGGTAACATGCATGGTTTATTCAACTAACTCGAAGATTGTGGATAATATTCTAGTATTCTTGCTTTGGGGTGTGGGTAAATGAGCTCAAACCTTGATCCATGTGCTAAATTGCTGTTAATTTAGGAAGAGACTATTTTAGAGGCAATTCCCTCTACGAGACTATGAAAATAAAATTTTATTGAGGAAAAAGGAGACGAGTTAATTGGGAATTAATTGCTTCATAGAAAAAGTACCCGTTTCTTTATATGGCAGGCTTTTCCCAAGTAGACAACTTGATTTTATGTTACTTAAGATACAGATTATTATTACAGATATTATTAAAACTCAGAATTCGACAAATAAAAATGTAATACATCAACCAACTTGGATAGTCAGGATTGAAATCCTTATATAATTTACACTTTCTTATTGAACATTTAATTAAAAGCATGTAAACAAATACCAACTTCCATTATGCTTTTTGCTGAGAAAGCTCATGGATAGTGGGAATCAAGATCAAAGGATTCTTTCTTTTAACAGTCATACCGAAATCCTCTTCCATATCTATTTCTTCAACTTCCGATCCTTCAGTGAGTTTCCAGTCGAAATGAAACAGTAGTTGTGCGAGTGCAATCTTTATTCCAGAAAGAGCAAACGAAATCCCAGGACAAATCCTTCGTCCAGCTCCAAACGGAATGAACTCAAAATTTGTTCCCCGAAAGTCTATGCTATTTTCGAAAAACCTCTCAGGTTTAAATGTCTCTGGCTCAATCCAGTATTTGGGATCTCTTCCTATGGCCCATCCGTTGACAATTACTTTGCTTTTGGCTGGGATTCGAAATCCATTAATTTCACATTCCTCGCTATTTTCTCTTGGGGATAGGAGAGGGCCGGAAGGGCGGAGCCTAAGGGTTTCTTTAATTATACAGTCCAAGTATTCGAGTTCGTCAGCGTGTGCTTCATCAACGTTTCGACTTTTTCCAAAAACCTGTCTCACCTCGACTTGAGCTCGTTGCATTATTGCCGGGGTTTTCAGCAATTCAGACAATGCCCACTCTATGGTAGTTGCTGAGGTGTCACTCCCACCGCCGAAAATGTCCTAACGAACATAAGCATAAATTAGAGCTAGCACGCATTGTCCAAAAAAAAAAACGTTTTACATCTCCTTTATATGTTTGGCAAACTTTCCCAAGATTCATGAATTTGACCTTTGATGCCGAGACCCAACACATTGGCTAGGGGAGATTTCGGCCGAATACTAGTAGGGAGATGCAAATGTTTTTATTTTCAAATTCATTTTCATTAACTTTGATTTTAATTAATTCCTTTTATTAGTTTTAGGCTTAGAGCTATGTAACCACGCCTTAGCTATAAAGATTGCTTTTGTGGTGTTTTAGAGTCAATGGGATGATATTCTAAAGACCAATGGGATGATATTCCTAATGTCCTTTTAAATCAGGTCATTACCACTAATGGCTGGGACACTAATTTGCTGTGACAAATGGGGGGGAATGAGCTTTTACTTAAAGTCACTTGCAAAACTCTATTTTTAAGAAAAGGTGATGATGTAAGATACTGGCCTTTTACTTTCAATGGGAAATTTACTGCCAAAAATTCTTATAATTTCATAAGGGAAAAAAAACCTATTCTTAACGTAACTAAGTATATTTGGAATACTGTTTTACCTACTAAAATCAGTATTTTCTCGTGGAAGCTTTGGTACAATGCTGTCAAACTGGATGAGGACCTTAAGAAATTTGGGATATGCACAGTTACCATTTGCTCTTGTTGTAAGGATCATACTCTTGACACAGCTGCTCATCTGTTTGGATCTAGTGATATTTGTAAACAGGTTTGGAGCTATTTTGCAAATGTGTTTGGTTTCAATATTTGTCTTACAAACTGTTGGAAGCAAAACATGGTTAAATGGTGCAACTTATGTGACTCTACTCAAACTGGTATGCTTGCTGTTTTAGTCCCTTTCATTGTTGTGTGGGAGATTTGGCTAAGTAAGAACAGTAATAGATTTGATAATGAAAAAATGTGTGCTGAAAACATTATTAAAAAGGTGATTAAGTGGCTGCAACATCTTAATTTTTTACTGAAACCCAAAAAATCAGCCAACAGTTTTCATTTTCTAACACTCATGTCTTTAAAGTTGGAAACCATTCACTGTAAAAAGAAAAAGGCCAAGTTGGTTTGGTGGAATTGTCTACCCACTGGTAGATTAAAACTTAATTTAGATGGCTCTGCTCTTAGTAATAATTCTAGTGGTTGTGGTGGCATATTAAGAGATCATAGAGGCATGCTTGTATTAGCTTTTTCTAATTATTTGGGAAAACAGTCCAATGTGTATGCTGAGATTTTGGCTCTTAAAAATGGTTTACTTATTTGCTATACTATGGGAGTAACAAATGTGCTGGTGGAAACTGATTCTGAATTGCTTGTTACTTGGTGGAGAACCAAGTCTTATCCAGGCTTAAAATTTGCTTCTATTTGGAGGGATAATCACCCTTTTGGATTATGTTGGCCTCACACTAACACATGTTTTCAGAGAACAGAACCAAGCTGCAGATGGTTTGGCCAAAATGGGGTCAAATGGTACTAATTTCATAACAAGCAGAGCAATGGATTTACCAAAGAATGTATATGCTGCTTTTTATTTGGATCAAAAAGGCACTCCCTGTCTGAGGGGTAGCTATTTTAAGACTTAGAAAAAGGTTGAAACTTTTGTTTTTCCTTGGACTAATGATGATATTTATCTGAAGTCATATGAATTACCAACAGCAAATTATCAATGAAGACTTTCAGTCTGAGAAAATGTTGCGTTATGGGATTTTAAATACATTGGATAAGAACAGATTTCTAAAGCTTATGAGGATATTATTCTGAAGCTTTTTTGCGCAGTTTTCTGGTTTACAAAGGCAACTTTACAATGAGGACCAAAACTGAGAGAAATTGTGCTTTAGTTTGCTAATTAGTTTTTACAACATATTACAGGTATACACAAGTTTGTCTAGAGTTTTTAATCTCTTTTGGTACTAAGACTGATGTCAATTTCATTAGGTAGCTTCTTCGTGTACATTACTAGAAGGTTTTTGAATGCTAAAATCCAGCGCTCCTTTTGCTAATTGGAAAATTGAAAACCAAGAAATCAGACGCTTTAGATCACGACTGATCTAGGAGATACAAGGTGGGAGGGGGTATAAGGAGAGGCGTTTGTCTTTTGGTGCTCATTTTCCGGTGAAACAAGAGGTCTAGCTGGCTGTTTGGCATATTTTCACCTTTCTAGCAATTTTCCTTTATGGTTTTTTTAGCCAATGTTCAGAATAGTTCTCGATGTAATGACCACTATGGGGGTCTATCCCATAGATACCTTTTATTTATAAAATTTCTGTTTGATAAAAAAAAAAAAAGACCAATATTAAAACTATCTACAACTACTCTTATTTTGCATCTCAATTCTCTAATTCCATCACTTTGATTAACTAATTAGTGGTGTCATGGTGTCCAGAGCCCAACTCTCCTCATTGTTTTAAAAAAAAACGCGCTATGTTGCGCTATAGTTTGCGAAATAGCATTTTTCGGTCGAAAAACGCTATGATAAACCGCTATTTGGATGGAAAAATGCTAAATTCGCGCTATATCGGGTGCAGTCCATTTTTTTTTTGTCAAAAAATTAATGAAATTATTGGAGTTTAAAGAGAATCAAACCCTAAATCTATTACAAACAAATTAAATGCTTGACATCTCAAATATAATCATTTTGTGATTATTAGTTACAATTTTTTATATATATATAGTTAATTTTTATTAGATGTTCTGAATTTAATGCTATATTTATATATATTTAGGCAAAAAAAAAAATACACCGCAAAACGTTATGTAGCAACGCTATTTGCACTTTTAGCGTTTATTTCGAAAAAGCGTTACGCTATCGATAATGCTATTTAAAACATTAATTCTCCTAGACTTTAGGAGAAAAAATGTGTTTTTGATCCAACCACAACAGTGTATATCTCGTACACAGGATAGTCGTCCCATTCATTAAGGAACTTTCTAAATGATCGAATTTAGATCATGTCATACATCTATATATGGACATTCCCTTTAAGATCCTGAAACTCAGGAATTACTTAGATAAGGCATGATTAGAGAAAGGCATATGTTTTTAAATTTCTTATGCAAGATTATATACTCAAATTGTTATCCCTATTGTTAAGTGATTGAAGAGAAAAACACATAAGGAATGAGTGTTTCCTTCCCAAAATGAAGAGAGCAGGAAAAAAGAAATTTATATGTATCATATGGACTAACCAGGAGAACTGCTTTGATATTGTTATCACTCATTGGAAACTCAAGATTACCCTCCTTTTGAAATCCTAAAAGAACATCAATTAGATCCCCCTGTTCAACTTTCCGATCTCTCTCTCTATGCTCATTGATAATGTTTTGTGCCACAAAATCCAATTTCATATGCAACTTCTCGAGCTTTCTTCTCATTCCACTAAATCGTTGAATCATTTTTATAGATGGGTACATTTCAGAAAGTGAAAAACCTGTAGCCAAGGCCATAGACTCTTTTACAACCTTGATTAATTCCTCTTGGTCTTTACTCTTCTTCCCAAACGCTGCCCTACCCATAATCCCAAACGTGAGTTTGAAAATCCTCTCTGAAAGGTTAATAGGAAGCCCCTCGTCCTTAGAGATTGATTTTACAAGATTGAACACTTCTTCTTCTCTTATTTCTCGGAAAGACTTCACTCGTCTCTGACCCAAAAGTTCAGTGGTGCAAATTTTTCTCATCTGCCTCCAGTATGGACCATAAGGAGATAAGAGAATGCCTGTTGAATCGTAAGAAAGTATATTACCGGCAAGGAGGAATGGCCTATAAGCAAAGTTTATGTCATGATCTTTCAGGGCGTGTTTGACTGTTTCCGGAGAGGAGATCACAATGGTAGAGACTTCTCCGAGCTTTAAGTGCATCAAGGGTCCGTAATTTTGGGACAAGTTTCTAAGTGTGTGGTGTGGTAAAGGGCCACCAAGTTGGTGAAGGTTTCCTATGAGAGGCAGTTTCCGTGGGCCTGGCGGTAGTTTTCTTGAATTTTTTCCAACGTTTTTCGACTGTTTTGCTAACATGACAATCAAGAGGAAAAAGGATAATAGGAGAGGTATGGGAAAAAAAGTGAGCTCCATTGAGATTCCCAGTTTAATTATGAGCACCAATTTCCTTCGTTTTTATACAAAACTGTTGTGACGGATTGTTCTCTGAGACTTTAATAAATCAATAAGATAGGAGAAATATAATTGAGTGATAGAAAATAGTGAGTATGACAACACACTGAAAACAAGATAAACGTGGTTAGGATAAGAGGTTACAATTGTGGAGACCCTCAAACAATTGCATTAAGTATTGTACCCAAATAAGACACTCGTATATATTTAATTAAACCACTTCTACATTCAACTACAGCTTCTACTAATAACGTTTGGTTACTTAATATTTACCAGATGATACTTTGGTAATAAAAACAGTTATGTTTTAATTGGATGATATGAAATGATTGAAACTAGTGCATTGCCGATACTAATAAGAGAGTTGGACCCAATCCAAATGTAAACATAAAATAGGAATACCACCTTAGACAATTAATTATTTGGCCGGTGGGGAGTGAAGTCTCTAAATCAAATAGTAAGAGAATGTATCTATATCTTATATTATCATCCAAAATGGGGATTGACAATTATTACTACCAACCAAAACATATCACCTTCATGAGTTATATTATTATAGGCAACTATGATGTAACATGTCTGTGGCGTACAAAAGTGGAATTTAGTTACACAACTATCGTTGAGTTTTTTTTTACCACCCATTCTGTTTTTTGAGAACCTCTTTTGTTTTTTTTTGTTTTTTTAAGAACATGTTTACTAAAACATGGATAAAATATTTAAAGTCAACGTCATATCTTATTTTTATTTATTTATTTTTTTAATTCATTCTACTTAATTTTATTATAAAATAAATAACTTTAACACCACTTCATTACACTTCATTTATCTACAAAATAAATAAATTTACTCACTCTATCACACTATTAATTAATACATGCTTTTTTTTTCCACTCAAACTAAATACAAAATTAAAATATTTTATAATCATAATATTATATCAAGTTAACACTTTCAAATAATTTATATTTTGTATTTTTTTTATTTATTAATTTTGTTACTTCCGAGTAAATAATTAAATTGTTCTCAAAAATCCTACATGTCATTATTTTCTTTCACATTTACCTAACCACATTTAACCAGGTTAACTTGAAAGTGGTTAAATGTAGGTACTCAAAAAAATTAATTTGGTTCCTCACATAAGTGATTTTACTCCTCAAAACAGACTCTGCCCACAACTATTTCACCTCTCCGTTTCTCATCCAACAATCCACAAAAAAAGTTTATAACTAATACTAATTTGGAGTCTGAATCTCTTTTTTTTTTTGGGTCTTTAGATGAAAAATTTAGGGTCTCGGCCACTTCCATGCATACTTTTAGCCACTTGGTCACATGTCAAAACTAACAAGCTATCATATCAACATTTTCTATTGATGATTGCATTATTATTGATAATATCGTCACTTTTTGGCAATTAGGTTTTAAAAGTTATATGGATTGATAAATTTCCCATGATTCAAGCAAGTGTAGTGTAATTCATTAAATTACCAATAATTAATAGCAATAATAAGTAATCAACATACGTAATCTTCTAATGTCCTATTTAATTCCATAGTCCTGCTTATAAACTAAAAGTAAATTATTGTAGCAGCCCACTGCCCCGTCCAAATATCTTACGATGAAATCTATACATTAATCAATAGTCAGTTTTTGTGTCTGCCTGTTTTTAAATGTTTCTCCTATTTTCCCTGAATCAAAGGTTTGTTACCTCAAGACTTCCTACTTATTTATAATTAAGTTGCGGTGTTTTCCTTTTTCATCTTATACCTTAGAGCTTTTTTAGTTTGTAGTGTTTCCGAAAGAAAGACGAGAAGTTTTTATATATTATGAACCTAGTTTTTCTCTTAATATCAGATAAATCGGCTTTTCCTAAAAGCTATTGCCAAACAAGTTATGAATTCCCCAAACAACAAAAGTATATAAACAAAACTGGCCATGCCAAACACATGGTCGCGTGCAATAATATGAAGAAATTAGCCTCTCTCTCTTTTTTTCTTCCGGAATAATACTTGGTGAATTTCACTTGACTACAAGCAGTTATTTTTATATTTAATAACAGTAATAGACAGTTTACTAAAAAGACATTACTAAGGGGATCCTTTCAAAGAATATTTTTATCAGTTCTTGTTTAGGGTAACATGGTTTATTCAATTAACTCGAGGTTTGTGGATTATATTCTACTATTCTTGCTTGGGGTAACACTACAAGAAAAAAGTTAAGTTGCTAAATGAGCTCCAACCATAATCCCTGTGATAAATTGCTCTAAATTTAGGAAGAGGCTATTTTAGAGACGATAGCATGTAGAAAAAGCCTATACAACTGTTCAATACTACTATCATATAAGCGACGTATTTGGGTTGGATGTTATAGTTTATGTAATGGACTTTTGTAAGAAAGATATTCAGATTGTCTCTATTTTGATAATAAAAAAAAAAAAACCTGAGAATATGGTTCCTAATTTCTATTTCAAATCCCGTTTTAGAGAATAGATCCTCATAGGCTCACAGCTCTTGTTTCCCCAAGAAGACAAAGAAATAAGAATAGAATAGCCACAATATATAAAGCAAACGCATAATGAGAACAGCAAATTTTTCACTACCTTCCAAATAAAAAAAGAAACAAATCTTCCACAACATTGAGATAAATGTGAAGATCATCATTCAACAGCATGACAAATTTATTAATTTTTGCATTTTGGAAGCGAAACATATCAAAATTTATTCACTCTTCAAATGTATGTCTTGGTGTGTAAAAGAAGACGACACCACCCTCTTCTGGCAACTTAAATCTCACCGTCTTTTTTCCCTTAGCACTCGGTGTTCTTCTCAATGGAGAAATGTTAAAATCTTCCATGTTTCCGTTATCTCTCAAGAATTTGTTCGCTGCATATCTATCACACGACGGAGAAAAATTTATCTTTGGAGTGAAATATTCATTACTTAGATCATGAGATGGTATGCAGGTAGTATTTGTGGTGCCGTGTTGGTCGATTCGGACATCATTTTTTTTAGTATCATGACACGTACGACACCACTCAGGTGAATTTAACAACATATTTCTTAGGCTGTCTGGCTTCTCAATCTTCTTCTCCTCATTCTTCAACCTTAACGACTTCGCATTTTCGTCTGCTATTTTTGTTTTTGATGAATTGAGGTGATGTTGAAGAGTGTGTCGAACTTCCTTGTTATGAATTGGGCTCAAATCTGGCCTACAACAGCACATACCCATAACTTGATTTTCCCAAAAACTAAATATGCCCTAAAAACTCATGAAATCCAAAGCGAGAGAGAGATTGAAAACGGTGGTATGAAACAGATTATAAACAAAGTTTTCGACGATAAATTCTAGAATATCTATTTCCGAGGAGCAGTGTTGGCATTGTTACTTATCTGCTACTGGTTCCACATCCTTATCACAATAGCTATAATTAAAACACACCAATTATTAAGTTGGTCATTGTTTAAAACCTTGTTTGGAACTTTCCGTCAAAATATTAAATATGACGCCTGTATAAGTTAAGTTGCATACTGAATCTTTTGAAATGTTCCTTGATATTAAGCCATGTCTTTATCTTTTAATAAGAAGCTTCGGACAAAATTGTAGATTATAACAAAGATCATGTAGAATTACCCTTTTACCCAGGTTATAAAGTTAATCAAGAAATGTTATTCTTCATTAATTAGTATGATTTTTTTTAATAAAATTATGAAGGCTTGTTCATCTGCTTAAGACTAACAGACACAAAATATTTTGTCCGGAACTATCTGATCTTCGAATTCGTGACATTGAGGAAATGAAACAATAATGACGTCGGACCTACCATAAGATTCGAAATGCTTGGGCTTTTGCTTAGAACAATTAAGAATCTTTTTTGCTTGTGTCTGCATCAGTTTTTTTTAGGAAGTATATAATATTGTTGTCTTTTTGCTTTACTCAATTGTTAAAATTTCAAACTTTGGCCATGATGCGAAGGATTTTACAGAAAGAAAACGTTTATCTTGCATAACTTTCTACTCGGATGAATATATAAAAACTCTTAATTAAACTTGAAACAGTGTCATTTTAAAATTTTAACAAAGAAAGCTGGGTTTGTTTATTATCTTATATCACAAGTGCTACGAATTTTATATGTATGTGCTACTATAAATTTATTATCTTCCTATTTGGCTTTTGCTCGCTATCGATCTTCATGTTTTCAGATCGAGGATACAGTACTCCAGATTGAATTTCGGAATAATTTTGTATATGGTCGATAAAAAATAATTGTCTTTTGCTCCAAGTAATTGGTTTTACAGGAGTTTCTTATTCCTCTGACTATGAATTATTCCGTTACTCCATCGGGTGTGTAGTGCTTATGCAAGTCGATTAAAACATACTATTAATTAATAGAAGCAACGCTAATATGATGTTACTCAATGAGAATTTTTATGTGTTAAGGGCAATATTTTGTTATCTGTTAAGGCGTTAATGAATAGCGCTTATGACCTAGGACAGAACTAGGTTGAGTTTCTCGTGTAGAAGCTAAGTAATTCTATCTGAATTGATAATTTTTCCTCTCTTTTAATTTTTTTTCGCACTTGTAGATGTGTTTTGGTGGGTGTTTGCGTGATGATGGTGTGTGGTGATTGAAAATTTCACCTATGAGGTGTTTAATTAGTTGTTGTTTTATTGGTAGGGGTAAGCCGCCTAAGTATATATATATATTAATGTTTTAATCTTCGGAGTATTGTTTTTTCACCTGTGATAAAAGTTTAAATCTGATAAGTATTGTTTTTTTCCATTTTAGCTTGTTAGGTTGGTTTGCTGTAGAGCAGGACTAATTGAAGCAATTTCAATATTCCAAAGGCCCTTCTTTTTAGGGGTCTTGGCAATAGGGCTGCGCACGGGACGGATTGGGCGGATTGTTCTCAATCCTAACCCGTCCCGTAAAATAAATGGCGGGACGGATTAGGGCGAATTAGTGAAATTCAAATCTCAACCCAATCCAACCCATTATAATTAAAATCCCAACCCAACCCAACCCAACCCATTATCAAGCGGGGCGGTTTGGGTGCGGGTTGTTTCTTAAATTTTCATTTTAGTCATTAATTTTTCATTATTTCGCATAATTTACCTAAATATTTATATAAAAAAAAATCTTTCAAATAGAAATATAAACTAAAAGCCAACCAAAATACGTTTAGAATGTTCGGAACAAGTAACAAAGCTAAAACAAAACAAAACAAAACAGATTGTTCTTCATCAACATAATCAAAATCAGAAAACTACATAACAATTGAAATCAAAATTAATAATCCACTGAGTATGACCATCAACCGGGATTATTTAGACAGTGTCGACCAATTGTTTAAGGCTTGAGGGTAGTGACATCTTTGAACTGCAAAAATTTACAATGAAATGTTGAATTGGTATGTGACAACATATTGAAATTCCATTAAGAGTTTACATCAATTTTATTACCTTTTGCATCTCGTTTTGTTATCTCCTAAGAAAGTTTGTTTGTACAACTCTCCACAGATGATATTTCTACATTTAATGACAAACAAATAGTTACTATATAAAATAAGAATTTTGAGAGACCAAATTTAAAGATAAAATTCGTTCTACCTTTTTCACATTGCTCGTAAAACGTGTATGATTCGATGAATGGTTCATCTTTTATATATGTTGTGATATGGTCGCCCTTGATCCAGTCTTGAAGACATAACAATGTCTCGACTGATTTATATTTATATTTATATTTTGATTTATATATATATATATATATATATATATATATATATATATATGTATGCAGATTGAAACGGGTTGGGGTGGATTAACCCGCGATTTGGAAACCCCAACCCTAACCCAACCCATGAATTTTTTTACGGATTGGGGCGGGACGGATTTAATTTTTTTTGATACCCAACCCGCCCCAATCCGCACGGATTGGGTTACGAGGCGGGTTTACGGATTTTTTACCCACGCCTACTTTGCAATTTAACTCTTTTACTTTGAATAATTGAATTAGTTCTTGTTTCCAGTTATTAGTTAGAGTAGAGAAATTAAGCTTTATGCATTTTGCTTCTTATACGTAATGCCAATATTTTGTTTTGCCTTTTTTATTTTCGAGGAATTGTGAACTATATATATTCCTTGTCATCTAGGTGTGCACCTCAAGGTTTGAGAAATATTGTATGTTTTTGTGTGGGTTTCTGATTATTATTATTATTATTATATATATAGTGCTGTTCTTTGGCTTATTAATTTAATCCTCCTTTGGAGATTTTCATTTATCATAATAAAATTTCACACGAATATAGGTACCAAGAGAGCTGGTTGTGTTCCTAACACTCCAGTCTTGTATTTGCTATATAGCCTATAGCGATAATTGCCGAGTATTTTGGCCTCAGATATAAACAAAATATATGTTAGGAAATTAATTAATGGATGACAAAAGTATAAGTTTCGGCCGGCGCAGGGACGAAGCCAAGATGTGTAAATGGGGGGTGTCAAAATTATGTACAAGTAACATATTTTTATGGGGGTGCCAAATCTACACCTAAAAATAAATTGTACTAAAAAAAATTGCGTCACTTGGGATTTCTAAAATTATGGGGGGTACTATGACACCCGATCGTCCCCACTTAGCTTCCTCCTGATTTCGGGGGTCATGTCACGTCGACCATAGAATGGTGTGAAAAGAATATAAATAATGTATACTCTTCTTATGTTACAGAGTTTTTCAACAGTACTATCTCCAATAATAAAGTGTCAAATTAATGCTTTAAAACAACGATTTGAAAAGAGATTTAGGGTTCTTCACCTATCAAATATGACACTCTTAAGTCTTTATTGGGAAGCATGTTATTTCATGCTACGTACGTACATACTTTGCAACATGTGTAAATGACAATTAATTTTACCCAAACTAGTTCATCTTCAATTATCCCACCCGCTTAATTCCCCTGATTCTTGTGTTTTCTTACTGTTAATGGGCTCATTCGTTTTTTTACTTTTACGTACAAAAGTACCCGTTTATGGGACATGGAGGTTTAAAATTAAAAACTATTTATACTGTTACATGATAGCTAGCTATTATGACTTATGAGTGTGTTCAATAAGAGAGAGGATATTATCAACTATATTCCAAGGATTATAAGCGATGAAGAACAGGAAATAATGGATAAAACTCCAGAGTTAGAAGAAATTAAAGAAGCTGTTTGGGATCTAAGCAGCAACAGTTCCCCTGGTATGGATAGTTTCACTGGTTATTTTTTCAAAATTTGTTGGGACTTAATAGGTGAAGACATTAAAAAAGTTGTTCATCAATTCTACGTTGGTTCTATTATTCCCAAAGCCATAACTTCTACCATTATAGTGATGCTACCAAAAACAAAAAATATTAATAGTTTTACAGATTTTAGACCCATTAGCCTCAGCACTTTTTGTAACAAAATTTTATCTAAAATCATGTCTAACAGAATGTCTAAAGTGCTAACAAAAATAGTCTCCTCTAATCAAAGTGGTTCTGTCAAAGGAAGAGATATTATTTAGAATATCTTGCTAACACAAGAGTTAGCTACTGATTTAAACAAGAAAAATGAAGGGGAAAATATAATTATGAAGTTGGATATGAAGAAAGCATATGGCAGGGTTGACTGGTATTTTCTTATTAAAGTAATGAGAAAAGTGGGATTTTAAGAGATGATGATAGACAGAATATGGAGGCTAATATCCAATAACTATTTCTCAGTTTTGGTTAATGGCGAACAACATGGGTACTTTAAATCTACCAGAGGCTTAAAGCAAGGTGATCCTATGTCATCCACTCTGTTTATACTATGTTCTGAAGTTTTAACTAGAAAGCTCAACAAAATAATGGAAGATAAGCTTATCAAACCTTATAAAACTCCTATCTCTTGTGTACCTGTAACTCATTTGGCCTTTGCAGATGATATAGTCATCTTCTCATCTGCAAATAAGAGAAGTGTTATTAAAATTAAAAAAGCTATTGAAGATTATGAAAGCAGCTCTGGGCAAGAAGTCAGCTTGGATAAAAGTGTTATGTATATCTCTAAATCTGTGAATAAAGAAAGAAGAAAGGAGATCTCCAATATTATGAGTATTCATATTAAAGCGACGCCTTTTATTTACTTAGGTTGTCCAATATTCACGGGTTATAAAAAAGCGAGATATCTGGCTGGAAAGCAAAGTATGTATCTATGGGGGCTAAAGTGACTTTGATCAAATATGTTCTACAGTCAATGCCAATTTACACCTTAGCAGCTATACAACCTCCAAAAAAGATTATTAACCAAATTTGCGCAAATTTTCTCTGGGGAAATAATGAGGGGAAGAACAAATATCATTGGAAAAACTGGAAAAAAAATTGCAGGCCTATAGAAGAAGGGGGACTAGGCATTAGAAGCATGCAAGATATAATTGAGGCATTCGGA
Organism: Primula veris; assembly: GCA_963682055.1. Lineage (NCBI taxonomy): Eukaryota > Viridiplantae > Streptophyta > Magnoliopsida > Ericales > Primulaceae > Primula > Primula veris. The sequence continues at coordinate 148,721 of OY821749.1, forward strand.
ATGAAGCTATGGTGGAAGTTTAGAAAAAAGAGAAATCTTTGTACCAACTATTTAAGAGGAAAATATTGTAGAAAAACTCATCCAATAGCTGCTAGTAATAAAAGAGGTTCAACAATATGGAAAAGAATGAAAAAGTATTCTGATATAGCAGAAAAAAGTATGAGATGGCTTATTGGTAAAGGAAAAGTGGACATAAACCTGGATAATTGGAGTGAGAATGGAGCTTTAAATAAATATGTGATACCTGAAAACACAAAATTGGGAAATTATTTGGATGAACAGGGAAAATGGAAAATGGAAAATATACCAGTAGAAATTAGACACAAGTTTGGAAAGGAGCTAAAGATGCTCACAAATGAAGAAGATCTGCTTATTTGGAAGGAAAATGAAAATTGTAACTTCACCATTAGTTCAGCCTGCGACATATTAAGAAACAAGAATACCATTAATTGGTATTACAAGTTTATGTGGGTGAAAGACATGCCATTGAAGATATCTGTGGGAGTTTGGAGAATTATTAATAAAGCTATCCCAATTGATACAGAAATAAGAAAATTTAAAATACAAATAGCTTCACAATGTGAGTGTTGCAGAAAAGAAGAAGAAGAATTAGAGCATCTTTTCAGCATCGGCCCCATTGCAAGTGAGGTGTGGAAATATTTCCATAATTACATGGGAATCAAAATGGAAAATAACTCCATAAGGGGAAGACTAATTATGTGGAATAAAGCTAAAGGTAAATCAAGTATCAGTCAAATTAATAAAATCATTCATGTTCTTATTTTGTGGCAAATATGGAAAAGTAGATGCAAGAGAAAAATGGAAAACATGAAAATGAAGAGCGATACCATCATCGAAGAGGTTATAGACAACTTTAACCTGATCTTAAAAAAGGGCAATAAGGTAATCGAAGGCACAAGCTTTTATAATATGCAAGAAGCTAATTATGAAAAGAAGAAAAAAACTCACAAGCCTATAAAGTGGGATAAACCAGAACTGCATGTGATTAAAGTTAATGTAGATGGAAGCCTATGTTTAAAAACCAATAAAGCTAGTATTGGAGGTATCATTAGAGATCACCAAGGCAATTTTATAAAGGCCTTTTCAGAAAAAGTGGAAGCTAATTCAGTGCTAATGGTTGAAGCGATGGCTATTTATAAAGGTATAGAATTTAGCTCCTATTTCAATGGCAAAATCATTCTAGAAACTGATTCCCAAAGAGCAGCGAATATTTGCAATAATAAAAGCGAAATTCCATGAAAAATAAGATGGATTGTTACTAAAATTAATTACCTTTTGGAGAAAGGTAAAACAAAAATCCAGCATGTTTGTAGAGAGGCAAATGGCGTAGCGGACTATTTGGCAAAATACGCAATATATCCGACAAATTCCGTCGATTCGGATTGCATAGAAGATTTTCCTGCAGAATTTAAAGGATTAGTAAAGATGGATAAAAGGGGATTTCTAAATTTTAGAATTAACAGAGATGAATTGGACGAATTTTTACCGTAATTGTAAAAGGAGGTGGAACCATGAGAGAGAGAAAATACAGCGCGAATGGAAGAGGAAGATACTGACTGCTAAAGTTTTTAGTTCAGATGAAACAAAAGTGGCTGAAGAAGAAGGGTTTTCAAGTTTTAATCAATTTAGTCCTACAAGTTTTAAACTTTTGTATTTTAAGCTTGGGATATACAGATGTAACAAAACTACTATAATATCTTTTGTAGTTGGGGTTTTTCCCCACTTTTAGATCATTAAAATCAATATAAATAAAATGTGTGTCTCCCCCACAATTAATTAAAAAAAAATTGGTAAAAAAATGGAACAATTACTTATATTGAAATTAGTATCGAAATATAGTTGACCATAGCAGAAACGGTTTAAAAGTTTAGGGTACTCTTAATAATTATCTCTACCCTCCTATCAAGGTCATACAAAAACTGTTGAACATCTGAAAATGTACCGTCTTCATATATTTATATATATAAGATCCCCATTTTTCCCCACGTCCTAGCTATCAATCTAATAACATCAACTTCCTCTACCCCGACAGGCATCGCAACCACCAGCAATGTTCCAATAGCATATTTCAAACTCCAACTAACCGAATCCGCATTCAGTGTCCACACAACAAAACACCTTTGACTCATAAATGCAAAAATACCAAGTTCTTCGATTAAGTTGAAAGGATTACTTCCAACTTAGCTAGAAAGTGTCCACACCCCCCCGTTGAAGCCTTCAGGACACGAAATTACTTTGAACGACTCAACCATCGTGTTGAAAGAGTACAACAAGACCGCAGTGTCCGAAGGGTATGTACTTAAAAACATTCCCAATAAAATACTCCGTCAATAAAGGCCGGAGTAGGACAATAATCACGCATCCTAAGATCCTCATCAATCGGCACATCAATATCAATCTCTCTCCAACTATCCGTACTCATGGTGTAAACACCGGCCTTCTCTCTGAGCTCAGTGTCGAAATAACGCGTTATGTTTATGACCTTATAATCATCATCAGAAGAATCGAAAACAAACCCATAAGCAGCCTCTCCATTCTCTAAGCAATCAGGTTTCAAAACATCGAAATCTGGAATTCTACTAAACCGCCTAGTCGACGGGTTGCAGATAACTAAATTTAACTCATACAAGTCCAACCTAACACAAACCAAACAGTTACAACCGCCGATGATAAAAAGATTTTCCCTTTCACCCAAGAAGGTAAAATCGGGGTTAATAGGCGCGTCGAGCATTTTCTCGGGGTACAATGACATAACATACTTGTTTATCTCATTTTTAGTCGATGATACGATAAGATGGCTAAAATGAATCAAGATTAGGGTTTTCTTTTAAATGCCTAGATATGGAACTACAGTTTTCGATCAGCGCTGGCCAAGATTTGCACACAACAATGAATCGAACGAGGGATTTGACTGGTAATCTCAATAGGATCTCGATACAGTGGTTTTACTCATAGGCAAAGACATTGTGAAATAATTTTCAATTGAATAAATATATAAGCAAACGGTTTAAAAGTATATATACTCGTTGGGTAACAGAATCATGAATTGTTTTACAAAAAGTTTCACCTCTCGAAAGTACAAATAAGTTTATATCCTTCTATTATTTACTTCTATTTAACGCGCTAAAGCACTCTTTTCTTTCTTTTAAATGCACCAAACAGCTTACTTTTCAGGGTGCACCAAACAAACACCAACTGATTTACATATATATATATACTCCGCATTATATATGTTTTTAATTTCTAAAATTTCAATGTCTTGAGTTTGACATTTAACCATGGCCGGAACTCTTTAACTTTTTAGGTCGCAAGAGTGATGAAACTCCAAATTGTATGGGAAATGTTTTTGTACATTTACATACTATATCGTTCTATTATAATAAGTCAACTCAATTCAAATGAGTCTGTCCAATTTAGGCATTTTATTTTCAAAAATATTCATATACTTTTTTATTAATTATAATAATATCATACTCATATAAAAAGTAATAACTAATAAAATTATTTATCAATTTTGAACAACCAAACATTGTTTTAAGTCTTATTAATATCTTATATTATTATTATTTTGTATTATCCACATATTTGTATCATAATTACACTTATTTTCTATATTTTAATTGCATTGCGCGTCACACACGTAATGTGTGTGCCACGATTACTAGTATATCATACTATTAATATAAGCAAACCCAAGAAAAATTGAGGCTGCCAAATTTTGCCAAATTTTTTCAAAAATACCCTCACTCTATTTTAATAATTACCAATATACATAATCTAATTAATTAACTATTTGTCCTCAATATATTTTACTAATTACGGATGTACCATAAATTAATTAACAATTCGTTTTAACCTCTGTAACTATAATAAATTATACCAAATTTGAATATTATGTTAAAAATAAAATATATTACGATATTTATGTCATTACGCGTATCACACGCAACACGTGGGTAACTTTTACTAGTATATATATATATATATATATATTATCATGATTTGGCATTATCATAATACAATGCTCACATTCCTATTTGTATATATACGATGGTATAAATTGTGCTCTTGTACGAAAATTTGCTTTAGTATCGGGTTTAAGACTCATTTTCACTGTTTCCGCATACGTTACCATTATGTTCTTTATTGATTTGAATATACAACATATATTCAAATCAATAATTCTGGACTAGCTAGAGCAAATTTTTACTTTGTACTTATTTACATAATAAATATAATCAATTACACCCTCTTTTGGCATAAAAGTACATGATCTATATATAATAATATAAGTAACTCCACTTATCAAGGTTGGATTGATTAAATGATGAAATCAAGTGGTTAAGTTGTGATAGAAAACATGACAATTTTTTCAGGGAATAGGATGTTGAGGTGAAGAAGCTGTTAATATTCTCATATATATATATATAGTCTCTTTTCTTAAGCTAATAAGTTATAATTACTTTGTCTGAAGTACGTATTCAAAGTTTATACAGTAATAAAAATAAAAGCAACTTAAATGTATTAATATATATATGCATGGAAGACCAAATACTGAAACGTTCGGACTAGTACATTAACTTTAATTCAAAATAATTCTTGATGCATGTCACTATACATATTTTTTATTCTAATATACATTATGTGTCATTCATAGAAAATTATTTGTTCTTATATTAATTTGTTTTAATATTTTTAGTAACGATATATAAAAGCAAGTGCACAAAGCCGAAAATACAGTCATGATACATTCAAATGATAATAAAGAAAAAGACGTAATATTAAGGTTTTCATAAATTAGTTGAAGATTACAGTAATTATAATTAATCTCAATTACGTTTTGCTACTCAACTATTTAACCAAAAAAATGCATTTAGACAATGTAAGATTCATTGTATGTAGACATGACAGTACACATTCATTGAACTTGGTCACTACTACTAAAAATGTACTTTATTTTTGGAAATTAGCATTTTTAAACTAACCCAAGCTCAAAAAACAATTCGCCGCATATGGTGACGTGTATAAAATGAAAAATGACGTGTGACCACAGCATGCCAATTCATTGTTGCCACGTGGAAAAGTATATGAAAGTGTGTGTATACATGTGACTTACCTACAATATACATAAACCATCTAATCTAATCTAATAATTCCCCCCATTTATAAAATTAGCAATATTAATTATACTACTACCTACTCTATATCAAATAGATGAAGTAACTCTGCTAATCAACCCACCACTTCATTCACATAATTCGTTTTCGGCAACTCGCTTTCTATTTGTTTATTTACTAATCAATATCCGTTTAAGACGAGCGTCAACACAATAATAAGCTCCGTGAATATGTTCGGTTCATTTGAAATGTCGTTTAATTATTTTTAATATATTTTTTTCATATACATTCATTCTAACATGTGCAAACTTTATCTAATATATTGTTGATGATCAATAAATACTCTTCAATTTAAGTAATAAATTTATTTTTTAAACTAAATTTAATTAAAACTAAAAATCACAATAACAATTTTTTATTACTTATCTTAACACTTATTTTATCTAAGTAAAAAAGATTTTTTTATGCAAAACAATATTAAATTTGTTCAAAAAAACGTGTTGAGAAAAGTTTTATGAACATGCTCGTGAACAGCTCGTATGTAAACGAGCCAAGTTTGAACAAGATTTTAGAACTCGTTTAGTAAACGAGCCGAGCTTGGGCATAACAAAACTCGGCTCGGCTCATTTGCAGCCCTAAATGTACTGTTTACAACTTGCTAATATTAATTCCACATATAAAACGCAATATTTATCAAATCACTAGCTGGTTAATTTAGAGTATCTTATTCTTACCCCCATCAACTTCAATAACAAATTAATCCTCTATAATAGGACATTTTTTGCGTGGCTAGCAAGTAATACAAAACAAAATGAACTTCCAGTCTTCAATGGTGATTAATGGAGTAACTTACATTTGTATAATATTTACGTATTACTGAAATACTATAATACTAATTAACTGCAATCTGCAAATATTGTACGTAATAGTATAACAATTTTCAGTTCAATGATAAATAAAGTAACATGTACTGATCCCTTTTTTATAAAAGATATATACTGTATTTGAGTTAGCTTTACCATGCATATTCTTATTTTATTAGACTTTGCACCTAATTCTAGCCAGTCAATGATCAGTTACAATTTACAAATGTTACATAAATGTGGTCATTGTTATAGTTCCAACGTGTCACGTGTACCGCAACCTCCAGCCAATAAATTTCATCTTTGGAGTGAAAAAATATTTAGTGCATTATTGAATTGAATATAAACGTATATATGGGAACATTCATCACCACGTAACTAGATAAGGTCTAAAATAAGAAAAAATGTGATAAAAATCACCATATAAACGTCTTCTAGCTAATATATATATATATATATATTGTATATATATGTATGTAGGCATATATATACCGTCATAATGTCTCCATTACAATTAACATCAATATTATAACACCCCTTCTCTCTTCTCTCTTTTATAGATGTGAACACAATTTCAACATCTTCAAAACATTTATATTTATATTTATATATCTTAAACCTCGCTTACCTTTCTCCTCATCTATATATTCAGAGACGTGACTTTTGTCTTTTCATTTTTATCAAATAAACAAGATCAAGAGATAATAGTAATAGTATTATATATATTACATAATTTTTTAGTATTTTTCCAATGGGGCCGAGAGTTGTTCCGGTGAGATTCAAGAGGGTTGCAGAGGCGTTTGATGCGGCATCACGTGAGAGGCTCTGCGATAGCAGCGGCAGCGAGCACTCACCCGAAGACACCATGAACCTGTCAGACTTGGTCGACTCTTTTATCGAAAACGATACAAGTGGTGATCATACTAGAACTAAAGGAGATGTGTTTGATGTCGAGAAAGCAAACCAATCTGATGAATCGGAAGATTTGAAAGAGACTTTGCAAGATTTGTTTGGTTATGATGAAAAGATCAACGAGTTTAAACGGAAGTTGATTAGGGAGATAGGAGAAGCGTATCGGATTATTGGGGATGTCTCGTCCCCCGAATTTAAGAGGAATTTGATGTTGTTCTTACGAGAAAAGGGCTACAACACTGGTAAGTTAATCTAGTACCGACCTGATCTTTTCCGATTGTATTTTTTTTCCAGTAACATTTATATTTTCTCGTCATTTACAACTTTTAGGGCATTGACAAGTACCGTAGCATTTGGATTTTCAAATGTTCAATAGGTAATTAGGCTTGTCCAGGATTTAATTTAGTCATGGAGCACAAAGTCTTTAAGAGTGTGAATTTAGGGAGTAATTAAAAAGTTAAAAGTTTTATTAAGAAACAATGGGATCTAAACGTAGCTTTTGAAAATTAGGAGACCCTTCGAAACTACATCTGATACTTAAAATTAGGAGCCTATTAAAGAACCACTGGTCAATGTATTTTCAAATGGGGTCTAATCCAAATCAATTTAAAAAATTATACGATGCAATCCAAGCATTAAATTAGCAGATTTTTTTTGAATGGATTCGGAACATAAAAACGAACGGATACAAGGAAAATAAAAGAAATAAGTATCAAACTAAATTAGACCACACTAAAAATAATGTACATTTCTAAAATTAAGAGACCCTTAAAAACCACACTGCTATAGTTAGTTATAAGTCTTATCAATAACCCACTAATGAATGTTTTGTTAAGAAACATAAGGGTTTGAATTTAGCTTTCTAGAAATTAGGACACTCTTAGCAACAAATGTTACGTGGGTTATCAAAGCATCTTTTATGGAATATTAGAGTATATTATATATCATACATTGTTAGACTCGCACCAACTTTAACGCTTAGATTAAGCCTAAATTGAGCCACTATGTACTTAAACCTCATTTTATGTTTTTTTGCAATAAACATTTTGATTTATCGATAGTAGACTAATTAAGCTTTGTACTTCTACTCTTAAGGTATCTGCAAATCAAAGTGGGAGAAGAGTGGGCATGTCCCATCTGGTTCTTACGAGTATATCGATATTGACATATCCGGAACCCGCCACATCATAGAGGTCCACCTAGCCACTCAGTTTGAAATTGCACGCCCAACGGATAGCTACTCTTCATTGCTACAAACTTTCCCCTTCATTTTGGTGGGAAAATTTGAAGACTTCAAAAGAATTGTTAGGCTAATGTGCACTGCTATTAGGCACTCAATGAAGAGCTCAGAGATGGCTTTGCCACCGTGGAGGAGATACGCTTACATGTGTGCTAAGTGGTTTGGTTCTTATAAGCGGACAACTAAAGTTTCTTCGTTTAAAAAGGGTTCTGATTCTCAGGATGATGAGTTGACGAAAAAGAGGTCGATTGGTTTTGTACCTTTGCCAACGAATTCTTACTATTGCCGAGGAAATTTTGCAACCAAAGTTGGTCTTAGAATGGGGAAATTAGCTATGGAGTTGAATGGCATAAACATGCTTTTGTAAATAGATGTGAGTAGGGATCCGGAGTGTTTATGCTGGGTGAAAATAAATCGTTTCATTTCGTAATTGTGTTTGCTTTCTTGAAGGTGGGGAGTGAAAAAAAGTAAAGCTTTTAGCAGTTTTTGGTTTTTGAGCGTATCTCAATCGTTTAAATTTCTTGCAAGGTCGTAGTTGGATCAAAGCATTTAGTTTCCCAAAAGCCAATGTTTGTCCGAATGATGAAAAGATCGTCCAAGTTGCACGGTCGCACCATGGACAAGACATTGTCAAGCAACTTTGTCTCTTTAGTATAACACCCTTGGTTATGTGTTGGTTGAGCAAAGTTTGTTCCCTAAATTTTTGCAAGATGTAAATACAAGTTTCTGGTTGAATTATTTATAATTGGCAATCCTTTCTATAATTGTGCAACCTTTTTCTTTTTTCAAAGGGGAATCAATATGCAACCTTGCTGTGACTAGAATAAATGATACAACTACTATTTTAGGGAAACTTATTTGTAGTGTTTTCAAATATCCTTATTTATATTAATTAAAACTTAAAGCACTATGTGAGTCTATGTGCCCTTTGCCAACAAACTTAGCATTTGGAAAACTGACTGTGTTTTGGTTTTCTTTCGTAGCATAGATCCAGAATACGATCCTGAATAAAACAACTTCAATTAAAAACAATTTATGGACATCGACAGCATATGTCTCAATTGGCTTAATTACTGCTGTGCACACTGATTCATCATATATTTCGATTCAGTAAACCATCCTTTAAAAAATAGCAATTACTTGACACTAATGACTAAACTAACCTAATTACTTGATTACAAAAAAAAAAATGAGTGACCTAACTATTTTTTCTTTTGCATACAACACACAAAGAAACTGAAAACTTGTGGGCCAAAAAAGAAGAAATATGGTGCACCAGTGTACAAAAATTAATTTAAAAAAATCTTAGTGTTGAAAAATACTTGATATTTGTAATTACTTATTACCTCCACCCATGTTCTAATCTATTTTTGTACACCAAGAGTACAAAGTCGTCGAGAAATGTAAGCTACAAAACGGGAATCCGGTGATGTTTTAATACAAAACTTTAGTTAACCCTTTTGAAAATATGAGGACTTATTTATATGGATCTATTAAAGTGCAGCTACACAAAAGGGAAAAATACCTCGCCCCCGAAGCAACGACAGCTTGATGAACTTTGATGCCGTAATAGCCTTTTCCACCGAAGGCTGGGAGAATAGAGGGATGGATGTCCATTATCGATTTGGGATACGCTCTGACTAATTCATCTGGAATTAGTTTCAAATATCCAGTTAGGAGAACAAAATCAACCTCGTGGTTCCTATTCATGATTCGTCATTAGTCACATTTAGCAAGAACAAAACACCAAAAGGTGTGCCTAAAGCCTTGGCACACCTTGCATAATGAGAACTCTTCGTTCTCAAATCTTTTCACGAAACAGCAGTGATCACTATCACTTCTTTCGAACCCGGTACCCACCATGAAACTGTCAAACTTTTTATACCACTGCCGTGGTGGTTGTTTTAGCCCGTACAAGCTCCTTTTTAGTTTGCAAATCAGTCTCTCTTTTCCCTTTTTGGTAAAACCTTCAGGTTGTAGCATGTAAATTTCTTCTTTAAGATCTCTGTGGAGAAAAGCAGTTTTCACATCTAATTGTTCAAGATGAAGATTCTCATTTACAAAAATGCTCAACAATAGCCGAACAGTCCTCAATTTTACAACCGGAGAAAAAATCTCAGTGTAGTCAATTCCTTTCTTTTGTTGGAACCCTTTGGCTAATAATCGTGTCTTGTACCGTTTCGAATCATCTTTTTCTCTTTTAGTCAGAACACTCATTTGTTACTCAGTGCCCTTTTTCCCTTGGGCAGTTCGGCTAACTGCCAAGTCACATTCTCCTTTAGTGACTTGTGTTCAGTATCTTGAACCGACGTTCAAGGCTGCTCCATCATTTGAGCATTCACCCATATCTTGTCTCCTGAGTTCATCAGCGAGTATTTGATCTCGGATACTGTTGTAAGTCAGTTTCTTCTTTCCAATTGAGTTGCTGACAGCAGCTCGAATGAACTCCCAACTGTTCGGTAGAGAGGCTAGCAGTATTAGGGCTCTCACTTCGTCTTCAAAAGTTATCTCGACCGCATCCAACTGATTTACGGTGTCGATGAACTTATTCACATGGTTTGCGACAGGTGTGTTCTCAGCCATGCGTGGGTTGAACAACTTACAGTTGTTTACGGATGGTTTTTCGTATATGTCGGTGAGGACCTTCATCATCTCCATCGTCGTCGTCTCTCTTGCGACGTTGTGTGCCACGCTCCTAGATAGTGTTAGTCGAATCACTCACAACACTTATCGGTCTAAGAGTTTCAACGCCTCCTCGGTGGTCGTGGTCGGCCTCTCCTCGAAAAGAAGTGGCTGATGCATCTTCCTCCCGTAAAGATAATTCTCTATTTGCATTTTCCAGAATGCGAAGTCTTTTTCGTCGAACTTTTCGATCTCATGTGCGCTCATGTCTTCTTTCGCCATTGATTTTCCTCCCCATCTTCGACCTTGGTTATGCAAACTCCGAGCTCTGATAGCACTTGTTAGGAAATCAGCCGTACTTTAAAGAAAGACAATAATGTAAACCGCACACACGCTTTGATAACGGAGTTCACCCAAATGCTACGTCTCCGGGCCGCTACACGTGACACTTATATATATATATATATTATAAGGAGAATTACAAACGTAATCTAATTTGATCACAAAGCTATGGTTCTCTCACAAATAGAACTCTCTCGCTATAATATTCTCTCTCAAATATGTGAGAATTAAAATACAAGATATGTGAGACATATATAGAACTCATAATAAGTCTTATTACAATTATTATTAATGTGGGATAATCTAGTGAAAATGACTAAAAAACATTTAGTTTCACAACTTAAAAAAAAGTGGTTTTGGGATGAAAATAGGTTTTGTGAATGAGGGAAATTAAAAGTGGTTTTAATATTAAATGGTTTTTCAAAATGGGGTTCTGCTCATTATAATGCTATGAACTCCCATTGATAATAATAATATGAGCATTTGATGGTTAAAAAATGACCCCACCATTTCATTAAATTAAATTCAATACATTTTGTAATTTTATAATAATGATCCCTCAATTTCGTTAAATTAGCAAAAGGGTCTATGAGCCAATAAATTGGAAAATAACACATCATTCGATGGTATAGATTCTGTGTATGTTTTCGGTGCACTAAGCATTTCTCGATAACAATAATAATAATCGGTGGTGTCATTTTCTGAAACTTAACGTGATTGCAATATACTATTAAAGTCTAACAACAAAGAACAAAAAGAAGAAAATCAGTTAATATTCTTCTAAACGATTGTTTTTTCCTCTCTCTAAAAAAACTTGTCGCTTCTCGAAGTGGAAATTTAAAGTAAGGGTAGAACTATAAGTTGGTCTCCCAAATGCGCTACTTGTAGGCAATGTAATTGATTTTGGGAAAAAAAGGAGAAGCCTGTTTCTTGTTGTACTTAGGTGCACTTGTTTCAGATAGTGATCTTTAGCTGATGAGTTGCTTATGATTCATATATACATGGGAGTAACTATTAGCTGAACATGCCAAACAAATAGTGAAGTAATGTCTTTATCCGATACAAATGAAAAATAAGGCAACAAAAGATGTAGACCAAAAACATCTGAGAAGGGATGAAACAGGATTTGTATATTTCATATTTGTATGCACAGGATAGGATATAGGAGGGAGGTAAAGGGCACCAATAACACACATGTTAAGCCTTTTAATTTCATATCAATATTTTATCAAATCTCAACATCAAAATGAAATTTCAGGTGCAATAATTCAAATCCCACCTTATGCTTTTAACTAATTGAATAATTCAAAGAAAAAGAAGTTTGGAATTTTCGTCATCATTGGTCACCGACAGCTTTTCATCGTCATTCTTTTGCAACAACGGTTTTCTCCTCTGAAAAATAATCATGCCTGCAAGAAAATAAAAGTAAAATGAGTAAAAAATATTCTTCATTTATAGTATAAAACATGGGCTCTAAGGGCTAAGTATAATATTCATGCTGAGATTAAAAAAAAAAAGTTGACCATCTTCGGTACAAAATCCAGCATCGGCAGACGGTTCTTGAATGATGATTCGATTGAACGTTAAATTTTAAAATCCATCATAAAAACATGAAAGAGCATATTAAGTCATGCCATAAATACCGTAATTCATTTTTGCTAACTTGCGTCATCCATGTTCGCAACTTCAAATGAGCGTCTATCTAAAAGATGCATTGTATATTTGTGATAAATATATAGGTATTTTGCACATATTATCAAGATCAATAAGTAAATAACTAAATTAAGTGAAAAAATAATCGACCAAGAACTTACTTGATTTTTCTAGAAAGTTGATAGATTCCCGTCCCTGCCATTCCAACATTTACGCTAAATAGGTTCCAGTTTTTCTGCAGTCCAAATAAACAAAAAGGTAAAATTTTCTGAATAATCAGGAACTACATAAAGTGATAGTCACTAAACTAAATTAACAAATCAGAACATAAGCAGAATATTCCATTTGTGCGCCCGATTATGACATAACTTGTGTAAACCGAGTAAGTAAATAAATAAAAGATGCAATGGATCACTAAAAGATAAAATGAGTTTAAAGATAAAAATGGTGATAAGAGTACAGTTATAGAATGAGCTCTTAACCCAGTCCTGCACTACTGTTTCTTAGCAAGCTGACATTTTTCTAATTAGCCCAAGTCTTTAGTATGATGGAAAAGGTAAACATACCGGATTAATTACAGTGCTGTATCGTGACCAGATAACACCGGTAGCTGTGACAGCTGCACACCGCATATGAGAGATAAGGTAAACGGCACTGTAAGTCTAAAAGTTTAAGTAACTTGAATAAAAGCCATTGAAGAACTTTTTACCAATTTGTTGGGGATAAGAAAGGTTCTCTGGTGGTTTGGCAAAATCAGCAATGTTTGCAATGCTGATACCCCACTTAAAAGTCGGTGCCCAAAAATGAACTACGCAAGAAATTCCTTACTTCATAATATGCGCATAAAGCAAAATGAAAGTAAAGAAAATGAAGATGGATATAGCAGAGAAAACTCAAGCAGAGTATAGCTAAGTAATTATGAGGTGAACTAGGCCCTTCATTAACCATGATACTCGGATTCCAACAAGACCCTATCTAGAAGCATCATTTTTAAGAGTTTGATAACAACTATTCCAGTATCAAGGCCTGGACACTATTACTGTAGATAAGTATGCGATTAAACTAAATAATGCATCAAAACAGCCTACTAGCTTCTTTGAATGCTGGAAGTGCCTACCCAAATTTGGAATGAAAATAATTATTCTGTTCACATAGTGGACCTGCTACGAAAATTCAGATGATAAAGGAACAGACCCAAAGGTGAAATCTTTGACAAATAATGCTGTAAATTCATAATTGTTTTCAGTCGACATTACAAACCCATTGGACGACATTTTAGATGTTAATGCTGTAATTTTCCGTATTCAAGACTTTTCCTAATCATAAGACTTTAACAATATATGCGATGTTCATTTTAAGCACCAACACAAGAACGTAGAGTTACCTACACTTATAGAAGCACATTGTGGTAAACTAATCTTAGTTTCAAATTATCTTGTTCATCCTTTTCAAATCGTGCATGTTAGCAGGTCTAAGCATGCGGATTTACCTAAAAAAAAAAGATTAATGCAGGTGGGCGCTTCCCAGAAACAGTCTTTCAAGATCATATTCAATCACTATGGGGGTTTAACTATATTTCAGTTTAATTTCTGTTAAGGTAACCATAACTTTGTCATTTGATGATTTAAGATAAAACAAATTGCTAAAAATGATTTCTTTAATTAAGAGTCTTAAGCTAAGATTGTTGAGGAGTGAAACAGTAACTTTCACTCAACTAAATAACTGAAGTTTCACCTATGGTGTGTGTCCCACTGAGTCTCGACGGCTGGTTTAAGCGATTTTGGAGCAAAATTTCATAATTTGTTATAAGCTTTTTTTCCGTGTCAGCAGGATAAAAAAGATGTTTGATTAACCCAGCTATTAATACTAATTTCTATAAATAAATAATACAACAAACTCCAACAACTCATAATTAAACAAACACACAGAGAGAAAAAAGAAATGGAAATGAGAAAAAAGAAGAGAAGAAATTAAGGAATTGGGTAAAATAGTAAGTAATAATCCATAAAGAAAACTAAAATAAGAAGATTAGATCTAAGTAACAAAACAAATATATATATATATATATAAATGTACTAAATGTTGTTATAAACAATACAACCCAACTCCAACAACTCATAATTAAACAAACACACAATAGAGAAAAAGGGAATGGAAATGAGAAAAAAAGAAGAAAGAAAGAAATACTGGTTTTAGGGCCAGCTGGATGGTTCCAAAGCGCTTGTATCTTCGAACTCGCCATTCACTCTCTCCTCTCTCTATATATATATGTAATGTGTATATATCTCTGTTTTTTGGATGGCTGATTGATTAGAGGAAGGGACTGTGTTTGACAAAATTATGTGGGCAAATAAATAAATTAATAAATTAATTGTACTCACTCCCCCCATAAAAACTAAAAAAAAGTAGGGAAATTAAGCTAAAATATATATATAAGAAAAACACTTAAAATATGTGCGGGGTTCAATAAGCTATGATGTAATTTGTCCGGACAATATTGTCGGTGGAACCGTAAAAGGGAAGACAAACATGGGAAGACAAATGAATTGAGTAACATTGTGCTTGCAACCAGTAGAAGACGTACAACTAATTGAAAAGGGCATTTCATCATTTATGTGAAAAATGGACATCAGCTCAGGGGCGGACCTAGGGGCTGGGCGTGACCCTCACCCGTCACGATTTTCAATTTTATTTTTATTTTTATTTTTTTTTATTTTTAATTTTTTTATGATTTTTATAATTTTTTTGTGTTTTTTTATATTTTTTATATTTTTTATAAAAAAGTATTATTTATATTTTTTCTCTGCTTACCGTTAAACAAAAAAATGTGTATAGATGTGTATATATACACTTTGGGACTGATTTCGTAAATTTTAGAAAATTCAAATTTTATTTTTGTTTCATTTTAGTCCTTACATTTTCAAAAAAATAGTTTAAAATTACAACAAAATAAAAAAAAACAAAAAAAAATTATAAAAATCATAAAAAAATTAAAAAATTAAAAATATAAAAAATCACAAAAAATCACAAAAAATCACAAAAAATAAAAAAAAACACACAAAAATTATAAAAATCATAAAAAAATATAAAAAATCACAAAAAATATAAAAATCACAAAAAAAATTTTGTGATTTTTTATATTTTTTGTGATTTTTTATATTTTTTTATGATTTTTATAATTTTTTTGTGATTTTTTATATTTTTTGTGATTTTTTGTGATTTTTTATATTTTTTGTGATTTTTTGTGATTTTTTATATTTTTTTATGATTTTTATAATTTTTGTGTGTTTTTTTTTTATTTTTTGTTATTTTTTATATTTTTTGTGATTTTTTGTGATTTTTTATTTTTTTAATTTTTTAATTTTTTTATAATTTTTTGTTATTTTTTATATTTTTTTATGATTTTTATAATTTTTTTGTGTTTTTTTTTATTTTGTTGTAATTTTAAACTATTTTTTTGAAAATGTAAGGACCAAAATGAAACAAAAATAAAATTTGAATTTTCTAACATTTAGAAAATCAGTCCCAAAGTGTATATATACACATCTATACACAGATAGAGTATATATATATATATAACGCTATTATTTTAATAAAAGTATTGGTGACCAAGTGGTTAACAGCCTTTCACTTTGACTGGGGGTCTGGGTTCGAGTCCTATGGGCTGCTGTTTTCTTTGTTTTAGTTAATTTAGTTTTTTTTTTTATTAGTAGGTAAAAAGACCATTTTGCCCTTCAATTTGGACGGAAAACGTTAGCTGACGTCACTATTTAACGGTTAATTTGGACGGAATATACTAAATCGAAAGTTTTCATTTAGTACAGTATACTAAATCAAAAAATTGATAGTTGAGTATAGTAAATCGAAATGAGCTGAAAGTTGAATACGCTTAACATTAATTATCTCTTATTTTATTGTCCAATATTATTTGTCTTGATTTCATATTTATTTTGTGTTACGTTGAAAATAGAAAAAAAAAAATTGTATTAGATATTTTTTTTTTCTATTCGACGTATTTTTTATACCACGGTCACCGAATAAAACCATTATGGTTCCGTCCTCCATCAGCTCCATCAATTTTTTTATCTATTCTATTATTTATAGTTTCACACTATTTTTTTTACTAAATGTTAATTTCTTTTTTTATTTATTATGAATGTTATTTTTAAACTAAAATTATGTTTCATGTTAATAATATGTTTAGATTTTTTAAATAAAAATTGAAAGATAAACCTTGTTGTTTATGTTATTCAATCATCTTTGAGACAAGAACCGCAACAGGTGCGAGTTATTGTTTATTTAATTGTCTTTCATTGGAGTGGGATTATTACCTATCCTCTGATACAATGGAAGATAAGTTGTCCTTTTTTTTTTTTGGCAATCACATATATGGTAACTTTTTTTGTTTGTTAATGTTTGATCCACTTGTTGTCTTTTTATGCATTAGATTATGCAATGAACATAATATAGGATGATAATGTTTTTTTTCTATAGCAAAATTCCGCAATAAAATGAGTGTGCGACTGTTCTACAAGACCTAAATTGTATATGAGTAGATGATGAATATATATAAGCTAAAATATCAGCTATTTTTTTTATCAACTTATTATCAAGAAAACACTTAAAATATGTGCGGTTCAATAAGCTATGACGTAATTTGTCCGGACAATATTGTCAGTGGAACCGTAAAAGGGATAGGTTGCAGTTCAGCCGATGAACAAACATGGAAGACAATGAATCGAGTAACATTGTGCTTGCAACCAGTAGAAGACGTACAACTAATTGAAAAGGGCATTTCATCATTTATGTGAAAAATGGGCATCAGCTCATGGGCGGACCCAGCAAACCCAGGGGGTCTCGGGGTGGCCGTCACCCGCGACGATTTTTAATTTTATTTTTATTCTTTTTATATATGTAATTTAAAAAATTATGAGATATATACATTAATGGCCTACCTAATTAAACAAAGGATTTGCTGGTGTAATGGTAAAATTGGATCATAAGTGAGTAAAATGTTAAAAGTTCAAATCATGTTAGTTTTTTTTTTTTCTAAAATTTTATGTTTTTTTATTTTAAAATTACTAAATTTTCTAAATAAACATTGTATTTTCCCAAACAAAATTACATAAAAAATTACTTTACTATCCAATGTCATTTGTCTTGATTTCATATTTATTTTGTGTAATGTTGAAGATAGAAAAAAAAATTATTTTTGTATTAGACATTTTTTTTTCTATTCGACATGTTTTTTATACCACGACCACCGAATAAAACCATTATAGTTCAGCCCCTCCATGAGCTCCAACATATAACTTAGATATCAAAATTTATCCAACGTCAAAAGCTAAAAACATATATGTTCATGTCAAATTTTACGATCTAATGCAGAGAGTCAAATATGGAACCGGTTCTGATATATAAGATATTGTTTTTGTAACATGGCTTTCTATTGTTTTTGAAGGTAAATATATACATATAAGGTGGAGGTATATATATATATATATATAGGGCTTATTTTGTACGCAACTCTTTGATGCATCATGACTTCATGGCTACCAACCTTATTTAAAAAATGTTCCAGCGACCAAGTAAAAAATGTGCTACCATACTATTATGATGAATGATACCTTATAACAAAAACATTATTATTTCTGTGTAAGTTTTAGTCTTTTCTTTTGTCAAATACTTACATTTTTGTTGTTGTAGAGGCTTAATTGATCAAAGATATTGTTTACTATACTAAACAGTACTAAATGTGCTAGCTAGTATCATCTTCAGTGTAGTCATATAATCTCAATAGTCATTCAAATTTGATATGCATCACTGTCTTCAAACCATATAATTTCCATATATTTATGAACATTGTTACAAAAATTGATTTACATCGATTACCTTATGTGCTCCTCTATATATATTTACATTAAAGTGTGGTTCCCTTATTACAAGTCAACGCTTCATTTCCTTATAAATATATAATACTAAAATAAACTCTCTCTCTCTCTCTTTTTCTTTATATTATTTACATATATGTGTAAATGTAAAATGTTAATAAAAAAGTTGATAAAAGAGATAAAACAATAAAAAAAAGATATATTTAACTATGTGTAAAATGAAGTGTTAAAAGTAAATAAAATATGTATTTCATATTAAATTTAGGAAGAATGACGATGGAAATGCTGTAACGGCACTAGTTATATGACATTATATTATTTGTACTCTGATTCTAAAATTTAATTGCAGGGGGCCACTAAAGAAATAAAGAAATAAAGAAAGAAGCAGTTAGGTTTGGTGGAAAACCAATAATACAATCACCTGGTAATATTAAAAAAAAGAAAAGTAAAATGAAAAAATCACACTTAGTAATTAAGCAGGTTCCAAACAAGTTGATCAAGCCTGGCACGGGATTTTAATTTAGATAAATGATATGACTATTTAATAAAATTACCTGATCAGCAGAGTGTGACGGGTTAAGTTTACCGATTAGTTTTTTACTTTAATATTAAAAATTAAAAATTATATTTTAATTTAATAAATAATGGGTCAATATAATAGATAATCGGTAAGATTATGGTTATATAAAATAATATTTAATTTTATGTGGGGGGAAAACAATAAATAAGTATTAAGTCTGCAAACCGTGTGTTGTGTTCTCTTCTTCTTAATTACTAATAATAGAAGAAAGAAGAAGATAAAGACACTCTTTTCTCTTTCTCTTTCTCTTTCTCTTTCTATATAGCCGCCGGGAGGGGAGGGGAGGGGGATAATTAGAAGAAAGAGTAAAAAAATGAAGAAGGTAAAAGGTGGGAAATCAAGGGCGGTACACCCGGTATCGGAATACGTTCTTCCTGTGGAAATAATGAACTTAGCTGATGCACTTTCACCGGACGATAAACAAATACTTTCATACCTCATCTCTTTCACCCCATCTTCCTCTATTCATAATCATATTAAAAATACTACTACTATTACTACTACTACTACTAAACAAGATCAAGTAAAACAACAACACATGCCTGTATTCAACTGTGATTGTTTCAGCTGCTACACAAGCTACTGGTCTAGATGGAACATTTCTCCTAACCGTCTTCTTATCCATCACATCATCGATGCTTACGAAGATCACTTATCATCATCATCATCATCATCATCTAATAAGAAGAGCTGCGGTCGAGAGATCAGTAAGAAGAAGAAGAAGAAGAAAAGGACTCAACGAGCTGTAGTCTCTCCATCCAACTCTGAACTTACCAGGTCTGACTCTGTGGTGGCCGATAACAACAACCATGACTTGTCGGTTATAGTATATCGTGCTAGTGATGGCGTGCCAGTGGAGGAAGACTTGGATGATGATATTGATGATGATGAGAAAGGAGGTGGGGGGTCAAACATCATGAACAAGTTTGTTACTTTTATTGCAAACAAGCTTTGGAACTAAGCCCCTTTTGCCTTACTCCCTCTTTTTTTTTTTTTTACTGCTACTACTACTACCACTACTACTTTGGTTTTAATTTCATCAAAATATTTATTGTTGTTTTTCTTGCCTTCTTATCTGGATTCTGGGTTCCCCCTCCTCTTTCTTGAGGCCTGGTGTAAATTAGCCTTTGTACAATCTACTAGTATAATTTTAGGCACTTTTATGGGGTGTTTTGAACTTTTTTTTAAGGATATATACATAACATGTTTAAGTAGTTTGTTAAGTAGATTTCTCCAACTTATCAATACTATAAAGTTAGTGTCAATATTATCCAGTAGTGTATATCTTTGCTATGATTTTTGCTTGAGCTCAATAGTTTGTTTATGGGTTTAGGCTTTATTATGTTAAAAAGGAAAGATGTTTTGTTCATTGTTTGGTAATGTGAAGTAATTTTATATATATATATTCGGTTGTTCAATGTTGAAATATAAGGTATGAGAATTTTATAAGAAACTTGGTTGGACTAGGTAGTAGTAGTTTGAGGTAATTATATATTATTCTGGAATCTGGAGTTATTTCAATTGTTCAAAATATGTGTTGTCAAGAAAACTGTATGTAGTGATTGGTGGGGTGTTTCCTTTTATGAAAGTTTATACAGGTTGTTAAAATTTGCAAGTATTTGAGGAAAACTGATTCGTTTTTAGTACACGCTCTAGAATTATTTTCTGAACTCGGTTTTCTTTAGCTTGAATACAAGAAATGTGATTTTTATATGGGAATACACAATAGTAGTAATTCAAAGTAGATCATCTTTGTAGTGATCAGTTACTCCATATTGTGTACGTATACAAAGAAAGAATTGAGTAGTAATTATTTAGTCAAATGGCAATGGCCAAATGATAAAGTCAATTCTTTTTTCTACTTTCTTGCTTGAGAAATGAATTTTGTTTCACTATCAATTTTTGCAATATTTTGTTTATTAACCGATTAAACCCGGACTTGTTTGAGTTCAGTAGTGAGAGTGGACTGAAAAATGAAGTTTACATAAATGGGGATTATTGGAGTAATTTACATTTTGAAACTAAGCTTCGATTCGATTAAAGCAAAGAGAGGTGGGGGTGTCATTTTGGCTCCCCCTCGCTTTTTAAAAATATCCAAACCCTTCTTTCGGTGGGTGATTCCCAAGGCTAAATTAATGTTGGGGGGGGGGGAATATTTATTCTTTCAATAATTTCTTTGGAATCCCCCCCCTTTTTATTTTTGACCATTTCCTTCCCACACCTACTCTTAACAACTGAAAAAACCCCTTCATATTTTTCAACCAATTCATTTAAATCCCATTGTATGACTAATAAACATACTTGGCAAATGAAAACAAGGGGAATCGAAATGTTGCTACTATATAGTAAATGCTCCCAAACTGTTAAAATGAGATTTGTTATTAGCCATTTCCCTTTATAAAAAAAAGAAGTAAAAATGAGATTTGTTATTTGCCATTTCCCTTTTAAAAAAAAAGAAGTAAAAATGAGATTTGTTATTTGCCATTTCCCTTTTAAAAAAAAAGAAGTTAAAATGAGATTTGTTATTTTGCCATTTCCCTTTAAAAAGGAAAACTGTCGTCGTAGAAACTTCAATGCCTTATTTGTTTGTTGTTATTACTGGGAGCCACCGCCCATCAACTTGTTTGCTTTTTAATTATAATATCTGGAAAAAAAAATGATATTCGTCTCATTTCCGTTTTTACAAAATCAGACAAGACAATTTATAACATTGTTTTTTTACATTTTTGTCAGTTTTCATGTTAGACACAAAATCCGACTTTAATTTCTGGCTACTTAAGTAAGTATTGTACTCATTTGACCTGGCCAAACAAACCCCCAGTTGAAGACTAGTTTAGTACGAACTGGTCAACTTCCTAATAAGCTTTGAATTCCCAAATCAAGACAAAATGTTCATTACAACGAATATGCAACCCACAAGAAAGTTTTTTAAGTCCTAACTTCCAAGAAAATAAAGGGATTATATTTATTATTATGTTTTATCTAAAAAAAAATTACTAATAGAATGGTTGATTCTAAGAATTGCTCACATCACGCTTGACCCGATTATCTGAGATACTGAAACTAAGTGCTTAGCATGAGGAATAATATATCCCGGTAAAAAAACTTTAATGAAAGCAAAACGATGTTTTCAATATATATTTTTTTACAATTAACACCATATTTGCAAAAAAAAAAACTACCCCAACAAAGTATAGCAACTGTAACAAAGTTTTATCCAAACAAGTAATTAACACAATTACTTCAACAAGTAAAACCGAAGGGAAATAACAAAAGTGCAGAAGAGGTTGAGAGATGATCATCTACGGCATTTATTCTAATTGGATTTTTCACTCATAGGGGTTCTTAAAATTCTTCAAGAGTTGAGGAATATCATATGCCAGCATATCATCAACAGCTTGGATCATTTTCGGCTTCAACTTCTCGAATTTGTCAATGTTATAAGCTGCTAATACCTCCTTAAAATGCTCTATACTAGGAAAATCGCCTGCATTTAGATGGAACTCCTTCTGCACCTGTTAGAAAAATATAGAAATACGTAAAGAGTTGCTATAAATAATCCATTTCGGTTTTATCACACCAGAAACTTGAGGATACACATATGTAAGAGAATACATACCTTGGCAAATACGTCATCAAGATTGTCAATTAGCTTCTTCTGTGCTTTAGCTTTGCCCATAACAGCCGGCATCTCTTTCTTAAGCTGGCTTATAATGTAGGCATGAATTTTAGCGGCTCTCGCACGCTTCACAAATTCATTGATCTGTGCCAAAAGAGAATGCCATCAGTTTCATTCCCAAGCTAGTAAAACATTAAGCAAATGAAATACTATTGGAATAATTAAAAAAAAAATGTATTAGAGTTGTGGCCATACTCTACGATCTGAAGCCTTCTTTGGGATATCTATCAAGTCTATAAGCAGACTGTCTTGTTCTTTTTCGAAAAGTTCCTTTCCTATCGGACCAACAGACGATTCATCAACAGGCTTATCATTGAAAGATCTGTAAAGGAAAAGAAAAGATGAAACCAGTAAGAAATGGATAAATATTGCAATTGCTGGTGTAATGCTTATGCATGCAAGAAAGCATAAAGCTTAATCCGATTCAGCAAACATACCCAATGTATACACGCACAACTTCTGGGTTATTCAGAATTTTACCCAATGACCACATTAGCGCTCCATAAACTCGCATTAACTACAATGTAAAAGATCACAGTAAGAGGAAGTTGTTTATAAACTTGTTCTATACTGCTGGCTTTAAAAGTGAGAACTAAAAACTTACTTCTTGGGTATCAACTTGATCAGCTTTGTTTAAAACAACACGTATTTTGTCGTCATGACCGCGTAACGAAGAAATCACACGCTTAAATTCGTCACTAATATCAAGCTTGTATGGATCAAATAAAAGGAAAATAAGATCGCATTTGTCTGCAAACCATGAAGTGATCCCAGTAAAATCGTAACTTCGTTGTGTCCGTTGCTTCTCGCCAGAAAGAACTCCAGGTGTATCTACAAATGTAATATGTTCGAGGAGCTGCGAGTGTATAAAATTATGTCAAAGCAATAATAGAAAAATTGTTAAAGATTGTGAAATAAAAACTTTGTGGATAATGATGACTAACAGGATGTGGCATTTGAGAGCACTCAAATTTGGACAAAAAGGCTCCTCCAAAGGACGTTAAGCCACCAAAAGGCAATTCTGGGTCTACAGCAATGGTATTCCCCGGGACGCTCCTTTCATCAGGTCCAGACTACATGCAAATATCATAACATGTTACAGGTATAAACAAAGGAAAATGAAAAACTAAAATGAGAGATTTCATCTTTATATACTAAAATAAGAGATTTCAGACTATGATTATGACAATCCTGTTTCTTCGGAACGCATGATAATCCTATGTGAATAAGAAGTAAAAGTAAAACATTTACCATGACAACCACAAAGCGGTCAGTAGTAGGTTCCGGCCCAATATGAGTTCCTGACGCAGGTGAGTAAAGTTATGATTGGTGACAGTAAATAACGCATCAATGTAGTTTCAAAACAAAAGAGCATGACGGAATTGAAGGTGATCAAATTCAAACCTGGGTATTCACATTTTAGCAAATGTTTTATGAATGTTGTTTTGCCTGTTGAATACTGACCCAAGAGCATAACCATGGGTTTGGCGCCAAAGTCACTATTCGTCTGGGGAAACAGACAATGAAAATTAGAAATAAGTGATGGAAAGACGTTTTGACTAATATTATTCTAAATACTAAATATGACAATAATAGATGAGAGAAAGGTAAAAACGCAACAGAACTTGCATTTCACCAACTCACCAAAGTTGCAGATGCAAAGTCGCTAAAACGATAAGCAACTTCCAATGGCTTAAGTTTCTCTTCGTACAGTCTCTTCAATCCGTCAGTAATAGATGTTACTGCACTTAGATTAATCTAGGAAATGAAAGAAAATGAGGAGAAAAATAAGAAGCAAGACACAGAGTCGTTAATAACACACAATTTAAAGGAAACAGAAAAAAGTATAAATCATGCGCAACTTATCTAATATCTGGTGGCAGATTTAACGCAACATAAGATCTTTCCGAATAACAGGTAACATGTACCTTTTTAGCAGACTTTGGTTTGAAAATTTGTGCTGCAAACGGTCGCTTTAAGGCAGTGCTTCCTAAAGGAAAAAAAGAAAAACTTGTAAAAACAAGAGACCACTTCACTAAGCCCTTCCGAAAAGTGAGACTTATACAGTTATACTAACCAGTTGCTTCAGAATCACCATTGACTTTCAGTGAACCCGTAGTAGTTTTCTGCTAGAATTGAAGACCAAATAAGAGATCAATAGAATGAAAAGTCCGGTTTCATTAGCTTCAAAAACTGGCTAGTAAGGAATCACTTACTTCTCGCAAGTTTTCCAAACCATCCATTATTGGGGGATCAATATCCATGGTCACTGTGACATAAAAATACGGCAACCCATTCATTATGTGACATCATTTGTAAACAAAATACACAATAGGACTCCTCTCTGTACAAAGCGTATTTCCTTTTTGCAGCAAAATAATTGATACCGTCATGTAACTTATAGTTCAGAGTAGAGACTATCATTCCAAACCTGAACGCTAGCTACAAAGTAAATTAAACCATGGCCTTAACGTTTGAGAGTATAGGAATAGACACAAGGTACAATTAAACATAAAAAAGAGGCATCTCTATAATACATCTTGTTTTGAGGATATCTTTGGTTAATTCATTTCCGTCTTGCACCAGAGAAATCAACTGTCAAGGAAGAGATGCATCAGACTCAAGTAGTAGGAGGTTTATATAAATGAATGCATTTGTAATAAAAACTCGGAATGAAGAACGAACCTGCATAGCTGTGATAAATTCATCTAACCCAAGATACCCTTGTCGTTTTGTATCTGCAAACGCCCAAACCTACATAAATAGAATTAATGACTTATCGTATTATAAAA
Organism: Primula veris; assembly: GCA_963682055.1. Lineage (NCBI taxonomy): Eukaryota > Viridiplantae > Streptophyta > Magnoliopsida > Ericales > Primulaceae > Primula > Primula veris. The sequence continues at coordinate 174,433 of OY821749.1, forward strand.
GCTATTCACAAATCTATATTGGTGCCCTATAGCATAAAAAAGAATTAACATATAAAAGGGTAGACGCAAATTCTGAAATAGAAGGCGTATCGATAGGATTATGTGAACCAAAATATACACAAAATCAGAACAACAAACAATAAACTAGGGCAAGTATTCAGGTAGCAATAAGAATAAGACACAAGTCAAATCTAAAAACTGATACTTCCCTCCGTTCCTAAGTAAAAAAAAAGGGGTAAAAATGAATTATACATATGAAGCATATTATTATAAGTTGCACAAGATCAAAAAAGTAAAAGAGTCAATATTAATAATATATCGTAATTTGAACCAGATGTTTTAATCAAACTATAATGAAAGATGGGGGTGGTTATAAATGAATTAAATTAAATTAAATATAAAAAAAGCGCAGATAAAAAAGAAGAAGAAGGAGAAGGAGAAAGGGGGTACAAAACTTGTTTGAGTAGTTGAGGAGATAACATTGACATTGCAAACAATTTAGTCGCATCTTTCCCTTTTACTTTTCCATCCCTATCTGCGCATTTTCATTTCCATTTCCAAATTTAATGTTTAAGAAAAGAGTGAATAATAATAATTAAATAAAAAAGGAGTGTGGGATAGAGAGAGAGAGAAATAAATATAAACCAGAATCAGCGAGATTGAACCAATCATGATATATCTTTTCATCTTCTTTTGAACACCTTCTTCTCTTACTCTTCTCCGTCTCCATCTTCACTCTTTATTTACTACTCTTTTTATCTCTATTTCTCTCTCTCTCGATTGATAATATTATTTTCTTAAACTTTTTTGTTTTTTTAAACTCTCTTTTTAAAAAAAAATATGAGGGAATTTAGTTACACACACACACACACACACACATAGCTACTACTGTATTTAGTTAATTATATATATTTAATCCTATCAATTTCAAATCTTTATTACTACTCCTCATACCCCTCCCTTCTCATTTTCTTCTTCTCTTTTTCCGTCTTCGTTTCCTTTTATTCTATACCTATTTCACGTTTTTATTTTATTTTTACATGTTTCTCGTTTCATTTCCCGTCTCCGTTTTCTAAACTGATAACTATTCAAACATCGTACTTCGTACCGGTTTTAGTGTTTTTACTAAATACTCATGTTGGGTATTATATAAATAAAATCATTTTTATAGTATAATTTACTCTAAAAAGATCTTATTTGGAGTATTTTTATTTAATTATCAGATTCTAAAAAAGAAAAGAAAAAAGAATTTGTGAGGATTAAGAAGTAAAGTCCTAGTAGTAGTAGTAGTAGTAGTAGTAAGGGGGCTGACGATAGTATTTCAGAATTACGGACCATTAATGTTACAGTTTCAAAATTGGGATTGTATACAAAAGTAAAAACTTTTATTAGTTTTGGTCAATGTTTATCCATTTGTTTCAGGTCCGTTTATTATCTAAAAAATCAATGAAAATTTATTACTGTAAATCTTTTCCAATTGAGTAAACTATATTTTGAATTTCAAAATCTCCAAAATTAAATTCAAACTTATTATATTGGGCCCCCTTTCACCACATCTTATCACCAAATTTATTTTATTTTCCATTTGCTTCTCGACAATTATTTACATTGAAAATTACATCCAACTCTTTTTATTATTGTTTGTATCCATCACTGCATGCCAAATCAATTGCTTTCAAAACATGTGAAACAGTGAAACGGATACTTTTAAGCATTTTCTATGGTGATAATGATAAATTACGAAAAAAAAAATGTTATTTCAAAATTTGCTCACTACAAATTATTCTTTTAAGTTTCAAATTTGCTAAAATTGGTGAGTAGTTTTGCAATGTATGAACAAGCTAGCAGTGGGTAAGATGGAATACTAATTATGTTCCATTTTATTTATTTTGTAAACCAAAATCCATTATTCATTAAAAAAAAATAATAAAGATGAAAATGAAACGTTGAACCCAGATCCATTCCATTTAAATCTGATCATCATTCATTGAAGATAGTAAAGGTAACAAAAACCAATTCTGTATAAAAAAGAAGTAAAAGTTATATTTCCTTAAAAACAGTTTTACATAAATATAAATATAATTAATAAAAAAGGCACAAAAGTAGTGCAGTTCCCACCACTTTCCATCTTGAGAGCTAAATATCTAATCTGTGTTTTTCACTTTAGAATTAAGCAGCAGCAGACCACACCGCCAACAATTCTGCAAACAAAACACATATACATACCAACTTACACTCTCTTAACCATAACTTTTAATTTTTAAGTTTCGTTATCAATCTTCTAAATTGGAAAAAAAAACACAATATCACCAATTGATCATTTAAATAGGGAACAAAACAGTTTATAATAAATAGTTCCATGCAAAGCACTACAATTTTGGGAACTTGTCTACTTGTAAATGTAAGTTCAATAAAAAACGGTTTCAATTAAAATGATGTTTTAAGACGTTCCTTGTCTAAAACCACAAGAATTTGATTTTCTAAAATATTCCTAATAAAAATAAGAGAACATCTTATAGCTTAATTTTGAAAGGTGGGTGGAGCTTATACTGAGCAACAACTTGCTAGTTGTGTGTTTGACTATATTTAAGAAACTAATACATGTTGGTTAAACAATCAATCCGCTCGTCGTCTTCTAGAGGGAATTAGAATTTTACCTTTGATGCCGTTTTTGATTTTACTTTCTTTTTTGTAGTCTCCTTGCGAGCTGTTGTATGGGTTATAACAACTTGAGGAGGCTTCACAGGGAACTTAGAAGCTGCAATTTGTTTTTCTTCTTTTACTTTGTTGAAGATCACAGTAAATCCATCTCCTGATGTCGGGTCTTTATCATCCCATGCTCCAAATTTGGGAACTGACACCGAGCCATGCGACTACAACACCAAATACACAAACAACTTATTGTCAAGCTTTTACGAACCGATAATGCCAAGACATTATCATTTGCCATAGAAAATTTACTGGGATTAGAAGACGTAACTATATTTATGAATTCAGAAAATCAGATTTCGCACAGATGGGATGAAATTTAGAAACCAAAATCAACACAGATTGGGTCTTCATGATCAAGTGATAATGTTTCGTATTCTATTCTTCTTCTTTTTTGTCAAATTATCTCTCTGATTTCCAATCACTCTCTATAGTATATCTAGAATAATAGCGTGAAGAACAACATACCAAATCTGACAAATTACTTATGCTTCCATTCCCCGGAGAATAGTTAGAAACAACAGCATTCTTCTTTCGGTCATCTTTTCCACGATTTCTCTGCACAAAATTATCATTATTGCTTTTTTCACTATTAAATTCCAAAGCCAGGCTCCTAGAATTGGTCCTCCGGTGATTATTATGTCTTTCTACTTCTAGGGCAGACTCGGGAGACACCGAAATAGGAGGAAAATTATCGTTTCCTTGTTCATTTCTTTTTTGTGGACTTTTCTCGATACCATTTATGTTAATTCTCATACCAGCTTCTTTTTCTTGGATTTTCTCGAGACCATTTCGATTAATTCTCATGCCAGTACCTTTTTCTTGGCTTTTCTGGGGACCCTTTCGATTAATTCTCATGTCAGTGCCTTTTTCTTGGCTTTTAATGGGAATATTTCGGTTAGTTCTCACACCAGGGTCTTCGTTTTGGCGCGGTTCAAGATGAGCTGCATACGAGTAATCATCGCCGCCTTCAAAATCGCTAAATTTTGGCACGTGAGCTCGTCGTTGCTGCAATATCATTAGAAGAAGGTAATTTTTTATGATTAAACTTTTTGTAGTTCCATGAGCTTAAATAAACACTCTGTTATACGAAATCATGGCTTAATTTATTGCTCAATATGCTTTACTTGAAAGAAGATGGAAAAGAACTATGAAACTCGAAAAATTGAAGTACCTAACAATTAAGCAACAATAACTGAGTATGTGCAAATTGCAACACATAACAAGCTGTTAGAATTCTCAAACATTGTGTTCAAATTACTTGAATTCAAGATTGATCTTTTAGATATTTGTCCCTGGACTAACAGTTATCTTTTTTACGATACCAGGAGTATTTGGCCGTTAAATGCAAACTGGGAATTTAAAATCATAATCATACACTGTAATAGTTAATCATGATCGAGTTGCAAATAATTTAAATTCGACCAAACATAAATATCCTTCACACGAACGTGTAATTCTCCAAAATCATTAGGAATGTCATAATTCTTATAGGCAAGGTAAAACCATACATTTAGCTACGAGAAAGTAAAGGCACTTACTTGTAAATAAATACAGAATATGAAACAACTAATAGCATGTAAATCATTCAACACCGATAAAAGTTGAAAAGAGAGAAGAACACAAGGGGAAAAAATCATCAAGAGCACTTACAGCCATGATAATTGCTAAGTGCTAAGTGAGATGTTTGTGTCTGAGATCTGAAACTAATGCATAAGAAAGGTATATAAGAAACAAAATATATAGGTGGCAAGATAATATAAGTGACCAAGATAGCTAAAACTATGCCATTTGGAAGTGTTTTAATTAGGACAGCCACAAAAATCCCAATTAAAGTGTATTAATTAGTAATGAAGTTCAATGATTTCAAATTTGATCATTGGAAAAGAAGAAACAGCATGAGACATATTTACAGTTTGCATTTGTAGCCAAGCTGTATCTCATTGGATTGATCATACAACACTTACTAAATTATAAAAAGATTATATAAGTAAATGTCACTGCTGATCGTTACAACTAGAGAAAATTCTAATAAGACTTATAAACAAGGAATATTTTCGAGTCGCTTAAGAATATCTTTTATTGTTTCCACCAAAGCGTAATTAAGTAGGCAACATTGGCCGGACAAATCTCTGTCCTACATTCTAATAAAGTTCTGGCCATTGTATATTAATAAGATGTTTATCCAATTTTAGTCAAAAAAAATTCATAGCCTGCTAAATCAGCCAAAAATCCATACACACACTTACAAAACTCATGTTTATTAACAATTAACACTGTACAGCAGTACATCTTTATCTGTCAAAGAATTTATCTTAAACTGAACTGCAACTAATCATTTTATTCATCACACATTGATTTTATATGCTTTCTGTTTGATAATTAGGTGACGGGAAAATTCCCTCAAAAGGAGCGACGCTAATAAGGTTCACCTATCATTACTGTAAAATATAGAATTGTATGTACATCGCAAAAACGCATTCAGCCACAAATGAAGTAAGAGTTGATAACCTTATTGTACACTATCAAATGACTCTTCACTTCACAACAAAACCAATAAACTAATGATTTCCACTCATTCTAACCATATGTGAATATGCTGTAAGTTCACTTTTGTATGTACATGTCTAGCAAGTTCAACCCATCCCTAAGCAGGATCCAAAAACACATTCATTGAGCAACAAAAATTAATGATACATCGGAAAATTACACCCACTTTACACCAGAATCAATATGTTCATGGAACACAATAAAATTTCCACTGATATTTCCGCTTATGCACATTTTTTTAATTTTTGTATATGTATATATAACTTATGAAATTCCAATTGTCTTGTTAAGCAGCCAAAGAGTGAGAGACAACTGAATAGCGAACATGGTATGCAGTGATGTCCTGTCCAGCATAAATCCAAATACTGTAATTCCAGACTTGTTGTTTTCAAAATATGAAACTGCAAACAGAAACAAAAAAGTGCCGATCAACAAATTTTGCTTAAAGAAACAGTTTGAGCATAAAAAATGAGTAATTCAAAATTTATATTAATCCAGTTATCTATAACAGATTTGGTTATGTAACAATTGGATATCTAATATTTTCTAACAGTTTTTCCTGCTCACGATTAGCCAGTATCTTATTTTGGAGATTAGAATTCGATTTCAAAACCTATCACTGTATTTTTGTATTAGTCTATAAGATACCATTTTATAATCAGTTTAGTCCACTTCTACATCATCTACATTTCCAGGCTAAAAAAAAAACTACAAAAGCTGCACTTTTTAAGAAGGTCAATTAAATACAGTCTAAGCTTTAAGTGAAATACCTATGCTTATAAGCTCTAACCAAACAAGGTTTTAAAGACAACTTAATTCCTCATATGTGTAATGAATAATCAAAACTCACTATAAGAAAATTTACCAAGTGCCTGTCTCTTCTGGTAGGAAATAGTATTGGCAAAAATAGGCACCATCTTGGTATTATCCAAATCATCATCCCCATCGGCTTCTTCAGTGTCAGACTCTGAATTAGGTATAAGAGGGTAAACACTAATCCTGGGAGAAGAGCCCTGAGCCGCTGGATAGTTTTCATCGAACTCATCGAACGAATTGATGGTGGCACAGACATGCCACTTGGCAGCGAGTGAAGTCACTGCTTGTGCCTTGTGAGTGATCTTAGTGGCGCTACGTAGGCATATAAATAGCCCTGTCACTAAGGTGACCGAAACTAGCTGCAAAATGAGTGTAAATTATGCTATAATGTAGTGAATTTGTGGGAAAAATTATGCTGCAATACAGTCGCAACAGCTAGTGCTTAGCTTTAGCACATGCAAAAATAAGCCTAGATTAAGCTTATACGTATTTAGTTGTGATCCTGATTATAGCTATTAAAATTCGAAAAGGCATAACATCTCCATGGAATCTCTCAAGTAAGTAAGCTACTTTTGATTAAATTTCAGAAACAATCCTACATGATGATTTTAGGAATTTCACACCCATTCCTCCGAAAATCATTATATCTGTAACTAGTTATCAAAATTTCTTCTGTTCTACTGCGAATAGTCATATGGTTTTGTACATTACACATTATTCAGTTTATTCACATTCCCCAGAGACTTTGGAGATCTCTTAACGTTTTGTTCTAGTATATTTGAAAATATATATCCCATATATTCTGTTAACTAGACGTGTAAGAGAGTTACCGCAAGTTCTCCGGCATTGTAGACATCAACAGTTGACCCAGACTCCGTGGTGACAAGCAGAGATGCCAGTTGGCTACCGGTGACGAAAACAAGAGTTCCGAGTATAAACACTCTGAACCTATGACTTATAATCCTTAAGTTTCTTCTTATACTTAAATGCTCTCTAAGAATGGTCTCAACATCTGATTCTTTCTCGAAAACCTGAGCAAAATCCTCTAGCCTGAGAATCTGGAGATAGCATATGAGTCTAAAAAGGACACATACGAAGAAAAATATTGATGTCCTGTATAGCCATGAACATAGCTGTATTGTACACGCTATTATATCACTTGCGTATACGTTTATGAAATAAGGAGTGTTTTTTCCACCAGAGATGAACCACCATATTTTGTAGATGCTGTCTAAAAGGAAGATTGGGAGGACGAACGCTGATAGGAGCTTCCATGATCTCTGCACAAAATAAAAAAATAAAAAATATTATTAAGCAAAGGTGCTGCAAATGCAATAATCTTTTTCAGTGAAAGTGCTGCAAATGCAATATATCTATTATAAGTTGGTTCTTTTTACTTTTGTTTTGATTTTTTTAGGGAATGTATTATCATGCAAACCTTTATAAGCGAGTTTCCTGTTAGTGTACTTTCAATCTCATACCAGAAACACCGTTGATCTCAATCGGGAAGAAAATTAATTTGAGTATTATACTTGACTTATCTGGAATGAAATTATCTTTCCTTGATTGAAAAATAATTTTCTACAGTGAGGGTGATCGTCCAATGGACTCAAAGACCCGTTATGTAGCTCTTTAAAATTTACGGACTGAATTTTAGTATTAAAGATGTTGACAAAAACAGTTGCTCTCTCCATAATACCGGGAAAAAAAGTGTCTTATTCACTGAAAATGCTTGTTTTTTTTTTTTCCTTTAATTAGTGAAGAATACTACATCAATCCAAAAACCGTTCCCTAAAATACTAAACAAGTACAGTACAAGTTCGAAGATTAGATCACGTGTGCATCTAAGTTCAGCTTGTAAGGTTTTGGCCTTTTGAGTAGAAAAATGTTGATCAAATTTATTTGATTCAATTTGTTCCTAATTAGTTAAGAGACTAAGAGTAAACTAATCTATTTTGGATGTCCATGTCTTATATTAAAAGGATAACTCCCAAAATGACTAATTATTTAAGCAGTATTAAAGCAGTCCAATTCCTGTTTAGATTGCTTTTGAAATCCTCGTGACTCAACAATTGCTTTCTGGGAGTCCTTTTCATGAGTTATTTACTTTATTAAGAAGAAATGTGACTTTTTTCCCTCTTTTTGAGTGTCTTAATGAAAGTTCTAACCAACCAAGTGGTGCCTTTCATTACTGTATAATTTGCTTTATTGTTGCCTTAATTTTCTCTTTTTACTAGACAGTTGTTGCGTTTAGTACACAAAAGTTCCTATATAAATGCTAATCTAAAGTAGTCTAAACACAACTTAGAAAGAACACGTATTCAGTTTAAAGTCTGGACTTCTTTAAATGCAAAAAACACATATATATATATAGGTTCAACGACCAAATGAACCATACTTAAAAAAGTACTACTCCAAAACCTACAACCAAACAAGCACTTAATTTCTGTAATTTTCAAACTTTATGTTTGTTTGCCGGGACACTAATTTATATTCTCCCTTTGATAAAAATAAAGAAAAGGAATTAACTCAATTATTGAGCACAGTGTAATTATAATTTTGAGGAATATTGATATATTTTGCCTCTTTGCTTTCCTGCATTTAAAGAAAGCAGGGAAGGCTTTTGACTTCCATTGGCTGAGGATTGAAAACTTAAAAACTAATTAAAAAAAAAAAACATTACAAAATTCCATGGATCATAATAATGAATAAAATACAAAGACCTAATAGTCTGAAATTCTGCATATTGATTAACAAGGTAATTTGATATGTTTAAAAGAAAAACATCATCAAAAGAAAGAAAGAAAGAAAGAAAGAAAGAAAGAGAAAGAAAAGAGTAGAAATATATACCTGTAGCTGAATGGTATATCCATGCCTGACCTTGTCACTAGAATCATTCAATTTATCAAGAAACAAAAACTTCCTGAGCCCATACTTTTGTGCAAACGAAGACAGAGAGAAAAACGACAACGTCGAAACTAGAGAAAGAGACGTCTGCACGATTGCATCGTAGGGCCTACGGTGTTTAGAATCGCAGGTGGAACATGCATATACATAATGAGAGACCAAAGGAAGACCAACCACCAAAACAATAAACATGGAACCTGATATTGTTGATTTCCATATGTTTGTTTGATCCAAACATACCCATGCTAGAAATGATTTAAAACTCTTTAATTCTATTCCCTCTTTATTTGTTTCTTCTTCTTCATTATCCAATGATGTTTTTTTCGTCTTTTCTATCAATATTTCCCTTTCTTCTTCCATTCATTCAGTTTTTGTTTCTTTCTCCCTCTCTTTCTCTATATCTGACGGTTTTTTGTTTCTATTTTTCTACTGTTATATATATATATATATATGTATCTGTTTATGTATTTGTATTTATTTTTGTAACATACAGCCCTATTATTAGTAACGGTAATACCTTCCAATTATTATGTTGGGATAGCAAATAAAATTAAAATATTACATACATAAATATCTGTTGGTTTTATTTTTATTAGGGTTAAACTATTTTATAAATTTACATTTATATCTATAATAAATAAACTTTCAAAATATATATATTAAAATCATATATATATATATATATATATATACAACAACTCATTTACTCTAAATACTCCAATTTATCAATATCACACCTCATATTACTTTAAATACTCTCATTTATCATCATTTTAAATCTCATATTATTAATAGTCACGTCTTCATTTTTCGTATCAAACACGATATTTATGGGCTTTATTTTTAATCTTATACTAACGTAATCTCATCGTAAACTAGTGTATTTATAGGTCAAACCTCACAAATTGTCCAATTCTATATAATTAGTAGAGCCAACCAAACAACGCCAGTGTGTTAGGAGGAATACAATGATTGCCACATGTGTCTTTTTCCCTGTGGTCGTATCGTATCTGCTTTTTCCATTCCATTATTTTTGAATACTTAATTAATAATAATAATATAATCTAATAAGTGAAAGCAATGTTCTCTTATTTTTACCAACAGAGAGAGTCGTGCTACAAAATCCAATTTCAACCAAATATTACATATATATATATATATATATACATCTTCACCTTTACTGGATGGATTCATAAATCCACAATTATTCCATTCACAATCTCCTTTTCACTATATACACGTCAGCTTGTTAACTCATTTTTATATACATTTTGGTTGTTTTTATTATTTTGTAACTCACATGCATATATTCAACAAACATCACACTTTAATATGGACGAATAAAGTACTTGTATTTTTAGGAAATGCATATTTGAGGAAAACAGTGATTAAACAATAACTTTATGTCAATTAATTTTCCTGAACCCCGGCCCTATTGTTAGGCTTATTAAGTTTTGTACAGCTGTAACCATAACGTGACAGGGTCTTTTTCTATAAGTTTGTGTATAGAATTGACTATAGTAATATATAATTAAATCTTGGTGCAAATTTAATGTATTGACTTTCATTGTCAATTAAACTGCAATTACAATAGATGTATTTTAAACATAAACTAATGCATTATAATTTATAACACCACAGGTATCTATAATGAAAATAACTGACTAGTACTATGAGTATATATATATATAGATTAGTACAAAACGAGTCTGCCTCAAATATTTAAATCTATATAATATACCTAATCAACAAAATCCGATATGGCCTGGATCTAAGAAAACTAGCTCCCATATATATATAGAATTAATGTTGATCAACTTTACAAAACAAAAAAAAAATTGAAAGAAAATGTGGGAACAATATAAGAACAAGCTAGACTCACGACACGTACGTGTGTTAGCACCAACCAAATAGCTTTAATTTGGGTATTAGTTTTGCTACCGACTTCCTTTAATTCCCTGACTATTAATTATTTATCTATTATTTATTTATATATATAGCTTGGGTATCTTTATTTTATGTTAATTAGTAATGCTAATAAAGTATCACGGAAATGTTTATCTGAAAAAGGTCACGTAAAGTGGGTAAACAACTACTACATACATATATATATATGCATGATGCATGATGCATGGAAAATCTGTGAATTAATTAAGTAGAAAAGGGAAAAAAAGGGAACACGTGGATGGTGTAAATAGGTTGGATAACCACTTTAATAAGGTATACTTTGTTAACCAGGTAGGGGTTGACACGATGAACCTACGTACCCAAATTAAATAAAATAAAATGACAGATCCTTTTAGATGTTGTCAATTGGTGTAAGTAAGTATTCAGTGCTCATATTGCATCACGTATTCGCTTAATCATAATTATGGATCAAATATTATTGATATACTATATATATATATATATTTATTTTTGAGTGTTTTGAATGTGGTGCTGTTTCGACACTGCTACTTAATTAGCAGTTTAGTACGACCATAACGTAACGAAATCACACTTTTTACTTCTCTATATATAGTTCTAAAACTTCTAACCAACATTTATCAAATAATTAATATTATTGGCTATTCGTTTTCTTTTTTACTTTCCTGGTCTTGAGATTCACAATCTAAAACTATCTATATATATATACTGGTGATTTCCTTTTCCCCCCAATCTATTCAGGTTTCTTTTCTTTTTTCCTAAGATTGGGAGGGTCTAGCCAAAAAGTTTAAACAAGCATATATGTTTTTCTCACAATAACAGGAAAAACCTGAATCTGAACTGACCCGGTCAGTTTCGGACAAGATCGTACTACAAAAAAAATACTCAAATAGCGGCGGGATTAATGACGATATTTTTTGTTACGAGCTTATTAGCGACGGTTTTTGTGACGGCTTTGTGATAGTTTAGTCAATTTGCGACAGATTTGTGGCAACTTTTTAAATTAGTGACAGACTTGTGACAACTTTTGACTCTCACTAAATCAAACATTATTTTGTAGAGTCATTCCAATTTATTATTATTTTTTTTTTATCACAAACAAAAACTTGCTTGAACAAAAATGTACTTAACAATTAACTTAAACAAGAATACCACAGTTAAGTATAATTTATCAATCCAAGAGTTAAATCCATATTTTACACTCAAAAGTTAAATAGAATAAGGAATATGACCTTAAGTTAAACAAGAAAAAAACAAGGAGCGGTCCCAGTACCAGGATTAGCAAAATACCAATTCACAAAAATAGAACTATATATATATACATATACAGTTACTTATCAACAAAATACTAATACAAAGTACTTATCAACAAAATACTAATACACAGTACTTATCAACAAAAGGGTTATTATATATAAGCTTCAACTTCCAACAAACATATAAATAATAATATCATAATATATATATATATATATATATAGTAGAACCTTTCTATAGGTACAGTCGAGCATTTGTATGGTTTTCGTCTTTTCAGCTAATTTTCTCATAGGGAGGGATCCACATTTTACAAACCTTGTTGCTGCTGATCATGACCATTCTCTCTCCTAAAACAACACACATACTAAATCGCATAACCATTCTAGACACGCAAATTTTTCGGATGAGTAAAAATATGCCACGTGTCTTTTATAAAATAAAATATTCCAAATTATATATTAGTATTTTCAAAATCAAATGAATTTTATCTTTTTGTTTAAATTATAAAAGTAATAAATGCCGTTTTCTTTGACTATATATTATTTTTTCTCGCAAACAATGAAAATGCTTCTATTTTAGTACTTGTTTGTTTAAAATTACAAAAAAAATCGTAAGCCAAAGAATGATTACATTTAATTATGGACCATTTTGATTTTAAAATCAAACTACAAGACCATTTTGATCATAAACACAAACTACAAGACCATTTTGATTATTAACTCAAACTACAATACCATTTTGATCCTAAACACACACTACAAGACCATTTTGATCATAAACTCAAACTACAAGACCATTTTGATCATAAACACACACTACGAGACCATTTTGATCCTAAACACAAACTACGAGGGGGCGATATCGCGATAAAGACCACACCAACTACTATAAATAGATGGCCAACCCAAGCCTAAAAAGGGACAAGAAGAAGACAAAGGTGAATCCAAAGTCCAAGAGAAAGAAGCTCTGCCAAATTCAGCCATCAACCTCGAAGCCTTTAAGATCCACCAAGACTGTTGAAGATCCTTCGAAGCTTCTGCCAAATCCATCAAGAAATCTGAGCAAATTCAAGTTTAGATCCGCATAAAGCACTCCAAGCAGCGAATCTAGTGTTTGTGAAGATCAAAGCTAAACCCACATTCGTAGCTCTTCATCAAGTTTGAAGATCTTTAACCAAACTCATCAACAAATTCAAGAAAAATCCACCATTTGATCCGCAAGAAACTCCAGAGGCCGCGAATCAAGTGTTATTCAAGATCAAACACTCGAAGATCTTCATCAAACCCGAATAACTTCAAGCAAGCTTATCAACAAATTCAAGGAAAATCCACCATCTGATCCATAAGAAGCTCCAAAGGTCGCGAATCAAGTGTTTTTCAAAACCAACTATTTGAATATATTTATCAAGCCTGAAGAACTTCAAGCAAGTTCATCATCAAATTCAAATAACATTCTCATTCGATCCTCAAAAACACTTCAAAAACACAAATCAAGCGTTTCCCAAGATCAAACTCACAAATAAATACAAGTCAATATCAACCTCAAAACTCGAGCAAGTTAACATCTCGATTATCTACAAGCAATTTGAGCCACCAATAATTCGATTTTAAAGAGATTAATCAAAGGATTTATATTTTCTTTATTTTAGAAAATATTCAGAGATTGTACCCGCAAAATATCAAATAAATAAAATTATTTTGCTTTCTTCATTTATTTTCCGTCTTGGTATATAAGATAGAAAAATTTGTGTGAAACAAGCATCACCAACAGATACAAGTGCTTCGAACAGAAGGAAGGGCAAGACACATTAATTTACAATATATTACCAAATTATTGTTTCATTGCTGCTAATTTTAAGCTCAACTTTTGCACTTTTTTGCATAAAAAATAGGGTGCATTTGCTAATTAAACAGCTGAAATCAAAACCCGGGGTCACATACGGACTAATATAAAAAAAAAAAAAAACTCTTTGGCAACAGACCTTTGGCGAAATAACATGACGAACTTCCATCATTTTGTATAACAAATTAACGGTTAGGAGTAGGCCTTCCTATAGAACTTAAAAAGGCTTCCGGGGATGAGAATGGGAGAAGCTTTTCAATCTGCGAAATCATAATAAGCACAAAACACATTGTTAGCCAAAAAACTAAGAATAATAACAGGAACCACATTGAAGTTAATTCACCTGAAACCAGAGCTAGTAAAGATCTCACTTAAATGACATTCCCGAGAAAAAAACATAACTTAAATGAGGTTTGTGAGTGGAGATTCTGGAAATGGTGAATGCGGATTTACAAGCTCTTTTTGAAGGACCGGTGATCTGCTATTTTCTTGGTTTGGTAAATGTTATAGAGGAAACTGATTCTTTGAAATTATTTCATTGGTAGGAGAAAAAATAAAAGGTGGATATTCAGTATCTAAGAAGATGTGGTTAAATTTATGAAAAGTATTGGTGGTGATTTATACTTTATATGACGGGAACATAATAAAACTACTGACTGTCTTGCAAAATGTGGAGCGATGTTAGATTTTACTTGTTATTTTGATGAACTTTCTCTTCCTCGTAAAGTGTTTGGACTTTACAAATTAGATGAAGAAGGAAAAGAAAATTTTAGAAAAGTAAAAACTAGTTTTTGTTTGGCTTAAACTAGTAATTTGAAGTTGTATCTCTACGCAACAAAGAAGATTCAGTGGGATCCCCTACCAATGGAAGTATCAACTAGAGGATTTAGCTTAATAGCTTTTCAGTTTGTTTAGAATCTTTTTTATTTTGCTTTGATTGTCAAGTGAGGAAGCTAATATATTATAGTAGCAAGTGTCTGTAATATGTCTATTTTGGAGTCTGTATAAATCTGGGTTATATCCCTTTGTTGAATAAAATGTTATGCCTCTTTTGCTTAAAAAAAAAAAAATGAGGTTTGTGAGTGGTAACAATGAAACCCTATCATCCTAATCTACAACAGATTCTAATCTGGTTTCATACTATAAAAATTTATACTGTAAAAAAATTCAAAACTCAAAACTCATGTAGCATTAACTGAATATTAGAAAATTAACGCTACAGTAACCCGAAAACCCTAGCATTTACTTAAGTTGTTGCATTTTGAAAATCATAAACAACAAATACAGTATTGGTCCATGTAGACCTACGCATAGCTAGTAAGTTTTTTCGGTTGGTTTTGAAAATTTGGTAGTAAGAATCAATTCTGTATATATAAATTAATTATGGAATTTGCAACTTAAACTGAATTATTATCTCCCTTGTTGGCGAATGTCCATACTTAATTACAGACAGAAATCTACTGTCTTATTATCCAACTTTCAACATTTAGTAAATTATACTATAAAACATATATGAATATGTAACAATATATACTTCAAACCTAGTCGTCTCTAACCTTTTTATCCAACTTATCAGAGTTGCTACGTACCATCAAGAATGTCGCAGGTCTGATTTTTTCCCAAAGTCTGGGTATCCCTCTGTTACAAAACATCAATATCCTTTGGCTTCTTCCCTGGACAAATTAAACTCATACCAAAATTAGCTATGTCATGATGAAGATACCACACACCATGCAAATATGTTCCAAAATACAATCTTTCCAAGCATTATATATATATTCTTTATTGCATCTAACTAGTAGATCAGTTGTGAAATGGAGAAGACTCCTTTTTGAGTAAATTAATTTCTTTTGGTAGGTTCATAATTAATTGAGGATAAATTAAAGATTAATAAGTCTGACGAGAAAGAGCCAGAGAGGATCTTCATTATTTCCGCTGTTAACGGAGAAATCTTTAAAAAAAAATCTACTCGATGCCAATGGGGGCTGTTTCTTTTTATACTTTTCGCTCTCTTAACGGTATTTGATTCTTTCTTAAATTTTTACCCAACTAAAATCGGAGCCGTTACGAATCCTTCCAATATTGACCATAAAACTAACCTGCAAAAGACGTATTTTCTTCCTCACCATCATCATCATCATCAACTGATGCTACATTCTCATGCATCCTACACCAACTGCGACATGTTAAGAAAAAACCACAGCAAACCAGAACTCATGATTTTAATCCAAATATTTCAAATCAGTTTTTTTTTTTTTTTATGGTAAGATCTTGGAAAATCACAGCGTGCTTTTGTACGTACATGTAAGTGGAGAAGAAAATGGAAAAATGGTTATTCCCACTGGTAAATGACAATGTCGTCTCAGTATAGCTAGAGGGAGCATCCAACATGTTATCATTCCCCTCTTACCCGTTATAGATGGTTCATATTATTAACTATATATATATATACTATATATATTATATAGTTAGTACATAACAACAAATTAATTGATGTTTACTTTAAACCAAAGCATTAGTTAAAGGCCTTGTTAGCAAGTTCCATTACAATAGTAATGTTCTATAGCGACGGAATTAATGACGTTATTTTTTATTACGAACTTATTAGCGACGGTTTTTGTGACGACTTTATAATGTTGGGTACGTTATAAATAAACACAATAATTTCTACGGAAAAAAAATGGACAAATAAACAGAAAATGATTTCCTCAAATATATAATTATCAATTACAATCTTCAAAATTAAGAGTATGTAAATGATACCGAAATGGACTAAAGTCCGAGACGGGGTAACTGCAAGTAGTTTTCCTTAAACGATATTTGGCCCGCCACCTCTGCTTCTGGCTAAATGGGGCACTTCGTTCTCAATGTACAATGTCTATCGTATGTGACTCGGCGGAAACGGCACCGAGCCACGGTCGGGCCGTTGGTGGTGCGATACTCTCTCTCTATATGTATGCATATGTGTTTTTTTTGTGTGTGAATGTGTGTATGATGACATGTCTTTTAAAAAATGTAACTCATGAAAGCCATCAATATGGGTATATAAATATTTTGAAACTCGTACAACTTAATTGCATTCAAAACAAAACAAAACCAAAGGTTTTTTTTTCCAACAATCCCCCACATGAATGCAATCATTAAACATGCATAGTGCAACTAAATGCAATCGAGAAAACCACGAGAATTCACTGCATAAGGACAGGTAGCGCGCGCCTTGAACCTGCCATAGTGATGTAAAATCTGATATACTACCATTGGGTAGCCTTAAAGCCTTAAACCCTTTAGCGTTTGTGTATAGCAGAGTAATACTCACACAGTATTTTTTATACACCACGTAAAGCTAACAAGTGTGGCTACCAAAACTGTTCTGAACCTCCATGAATAAAAGTATTCATTCACTAAACCCAACCCATTTTAAAAGCTCGTGCTCTCACTGTGTGTTGGATGATCGCTTATATATATTCTATCTATTTGTATAGTATTTATGTTACCACATATCACATACTATAAGAAAGCAAGAAAGCAGAGGTTTTGGATAATTTAAAGAAAATATAGGTTGATGTAACTTGGTATTGCTAATACCATAAATTTTACACAGACTAATCTAAAAGAAAACTCATTAACATATAGTAACATGTGAAAATGATTTCAAAGATTGTGAAATAAAATTCAACCGTTACCAAGTCATGTACACACAAATCATACATACATGGTACAAAATTTACACCAACATACTACATCTAAACATGGAGAGAATTCAAAAGAATGATTCATGCATGATAAATAATACATATGCCAAAATAACGCATTCCACATAAATCACGGTTTTAACCGGAAAATGGATTTTCACAAAAACACCAAAAGGTAAAACAAACGGAAAAACGCCTTTGACAATTTAATCGGAAACACCAATTTTTTAAAACTAAAAGTTTGTCAGAAAATGATTTTCCAAATAAATTTATCAAAAAACCAAGCATCAAAATAAAACATGATATAACAATCCGAAACCATTTCAGTCGTAATCATCAAATTCCCGAAACCAAAGATTAAAAGAAAATGATTTTACTAAGAACGATTACGGAGAAAGAAATAATTTTCTGTATGATCCATACACCGAAATTATTGTATCAAACGTACAAAACATAAAAAATATCGTTTAAGATTGTTGGGTACGTTGTAAATAAACACAATAATTTCTACGGAAAAGAAATGGACAAATAAACAGAAAATGGTTTACTCAAATATATAATTATCAAATACAAGATTTAAACATAAAATAATGTAAATGATACCGAAATGGACTAAAGTCCGAGACGAGGTAACTGCAAGCAGTTTCCCTTAAACGATATTTGCCCCGCCACCTCTGTTTCTGGCTAAATGGGGCACTTCGTTCCCAAGGTACAACGTCTATCACATGTGACTCGACGGAAACGGCACCGAGCCACGGTCGGGCCGTTGGTGGTGCGGTACTCCCTCTCTATATGTATGCATGTGTGTTTGTGTATGAATATGTATGTTATGACATGTATGAGACTTATCTTGAAAAAGTCTAAAAAAATGGACTAAGACCATCATATTTTAAACATTTTTCTTTGTAACTCATTTTACAAATAAAGACCCACATTAATGGGGAGAATGAATGGTTTTGTAACCACTAAAATAAAATACCATTCACTCAATAAAAACCACTAGTTTTTCCAACATGTAACAGTTTAGTCAATTTGCGACAGATTTGTGACATCTTTTTAAATTAGTGACAGACTTGTGACTCTCAATAAATCAAACATTATTTTGTAGTGATATTATGTTTTATAATGTCTCGATAACAAGTGGTTTGTCTTTTTCTTAATTTGTTAACATTGTGTTTTGGAATTTTTCAAAAACAATTGTTCTCTTATTGATTTTTATTTAAGTTGATAAAAAATTATTTTGCTACCGTCCAAACCGATGAGACCATGCTCGGATCGAATCCTGGCTTGGACTTCATTTTTAAACGGTTTGGGTGGAATCCATTTTTTTTCATACCATAACTACTAGGAAACTCGTTTCCTATTCCAGAATTCACGTTTCCTATGATCATTTCAAAAGTATCCGAGTCATTTTGAAAACAGTCTATGATCATTTAAAAACTGGTCATTTAAAACACTCTACTCTATAAAGGTATTTTAGAATACCGCAAGGTATTTTTTAAAATAGAATAAAGGTAATTAATAAAGAGAAGAAAATGAGAACTAGAATTAGCGAGATTGAACCAATCCTAATAGAGCTTATGATGTTCTTATGAGCACGAGTTAATCAAACTAGACTTCATCTCCATCTCACTCTAATTGATATCTCGAGATATTCGAAAAAATATGATTTTATTAATTTTGGAGGTTTTGTTCTTTCAAACTCTATCAAAAAGAGGGAATTTAGTTAGAGAGAGAGAGCGAGTCATCTTTGGAAATTACTAGGAAACAGTCAACATATATGACTGGTTTACAGCTCGTTTGCATAAAAGAGTGTCAAATGGATAAAAAAATTAATTTTTGATTAATATTTAAGTTTAGCATAGACCTCCCTAGTGTTGTATATTTTTATTTGAGTTCTTAGTTATAATTTGTTTTTAATTTATCAAATTCTAATTTATAGAAAATAGAAAATAGAAAAAATAAATTAGTTATTGAAAAACATTATCTAACGATCTATTTTTTAATCTAACGGTAGTTAAGATGACTGTACCGTAATCAGTCAAATAAGATGAGTGTTTCAAGGAGCCACTCGTCATTTTTATATGCCGCGTGATAGATGCTATATATATGCTATTATTTTATTCTATTTGGTCATGCTAATTTCAAATCTTTATTACTAATCTACATATGATAGTTACCGGTAATGTTAGGCGCAATTAATAATTTAGCTGAAATTAGCCGCTTAACGCGTAATTATGTTTAATTACCGGCTAATTCATTTAATCCTGCCTAATATCTTATACTTTTAGATTCTGCCTAATTATCGAAAACTCATTTTCCCTTTCAAAATTATCATTTTTACTTTTTAGTTTCTCGCTTCCTATTATTTCACTTATAAATTTTATATTTTTATTTTACTTGTACATATTTCATGTTTTCATTTCCCGTCTCTATATGCTATATATTCTCGTAACTATTTAACACCTTAGTTTGTTAACGTTGTTTTTTGAGATGAGGTAACATAAAATTGGATTGTTCTTAGTGTTTTTACTAACTAAGAGTTAGGAATTAATCTCATGTTGATTTGGAGTTTTGTTAACAATCGGCGAAACCTCGGGGCAGAGCTCCATCAAGCAAGCACTTTAAGTATTCGAAATTAGATAAGATAAGAGAAGAAGAGTATATGCTAGCTACAAGTCAGTCCCTCCGACGTCCAATCATCTACTTGCTTTGTAGTTTTCTTTGTCGAGATTGGCTTAGTGTTCAGTCACGGTGCGGTACAAGATCGAAAAGAATGAAAAGCATTCCAGTCAAAAAAGTCCCATGCCTTTCCGGACCTCCGAGATAATAAAAAAAGGGCCTTCTGGTGAGGATTAAGAGTAAAGATAGTAGTAGTAGTAGTTAGGGGTCGGCATTTATTTGAGAATTACGGACCATTAATGTTACAATATTGAAAATAAATTGGGATTGTATATATAAAAGTAAAAACATACATAGAAGTTAGGTTAACGTTGATCGATTTGTTTGTTTTAGGTCCGTTTATCCTTGAATGATACATAAGTAGGGGAGTTATTTTTTCATTACTTATATTACTAATATCTATTAGATAACCAGAATTATCAATCATGAGTCAACCTGTCTATTTACCTTCTTTAATCGCTGTATTCCCTCAGTTTTATCAACAACAAAAAACTCATCCAATTTAAAAAAAAAAAAAAAAAAAACATCCCCCAAATTTAAGTCAATTTTGGAAAAGAACAATTCATTTTATATAAAATACCATACTTATAAAGAACAAACATTAAACGAAATATTTATCTAATAAATAACATTCATTTATCTAATTTATTCAATCATACTATAAACGATTGTAAAAATAATGTAAATAATTATTTTTACCTATAACATTAAACGGAGTATATCACGTGGTTTTGAATAAACAAAAATAGTCAATTAGTTAAAATATGAAAAATGGTTTTGAATAAACTAAACCCTAAACCAGAGTACTTTGAAAATGATTTCTATAATCATAACATATCTCGAATTCAATTGGCGAAAAATTAATATTATGTTCGTTATTATATGGTTGGGGATTTTCGTTATATTCATCATGATTCCGGTGAGTTTCTATAAACTGACTTGTAAAAACTTCCTGTGATGCGCCAGGTTGGTGAGTCGTGTAATTATAGTCACCACTTACAAACTGATTATCAAAAATACGGATTGAGATGAGTTATTGAAATATGGATCATAAGAAAAGTGACCGTTGCCATAGGGATCAGTTGAAAAATTGATATTTTGAGATGGAAAAAAAGTATTTTGAATAGACAATTTTTTTTTTGGTATTTTATCGATCATTAAATGAAATTGTCGGAATCGAATATATTCGATAAAACGCAAAATTATGAAAAGTACCAATTTGGTGAGGTTAATAGCCATGTAGATGTGAGATTGGCAATCTCAGGTCATACGTGGCCATTTCTCATTTGTGCATATTTAATCGTGAAATAAAATGAATCCAATGATTAAAAAAGAAAGTCAAATAAACTGCCACGTAGACTCGAGATTGATAATTCCGGATTACTAATATAATATACATCGCTAACATGAAAAAACGAACTCGTAGGTAGGTAAAAAGGTGACACTAATCATAAAATATAAATCAATCTGGTAATAATAGTAATAGTCAAATACTGTAATAGTAATAGTCAAATACTGTAATAGTAATAGTAATAGTAATAGTAGTGGTAGAAAGTTGAGTGGGGGTTGGCATAAATGAAAAAAAGTAGGGAATAGAAGAATAATTAAAAAAGAGTAGTAGCAGTAGAATAGTAGTAATAAGAAAAGAAGGGACATTAAATTAAATTAAAATGAAAATGAAAATTAATATTAAAAAAAAAAAAAAAAACCCTGTTAAGTTATGGGGCTCACAAGTCACAACAAAACACAATTAAAGTAGTAATTCTCTCCCTACAAAACCTATTTCAACCCGCATATAATAAATATTTTTATTTATCATCATTTCTAATCTCATATTATTATTAGTATCGTCTCTGTGATACGTATAAGACCTACGGCATTTCTAATATCCTATTACCTAATACCATCTGAATACAAACTCAAACACACACTTGATAATAGTAATAGTAGTAGTAGAAAGTTGAGTGTGGGCAGGGCATAAATGAAAAAAGTATTAAGAAAAAAAAAGAAGGGACATTAAATTAAATTAAAATGAAATTTAATATTAAGAAAAAAAAAAGAAAAAAAGAACGTGTTCACTTGTCGCCCTCACAACAAACACAATTAAACTAATTCTCTCTCTACAAAAAACCCCCCATTTACACACACACACACACACACACACACACAATTATAGATATATAGATATAGATATAGATATATATATATATAGAGAGAGAGAGATGGGTGGAGATAAGAACAGTTCGTCGGTGGTGCCGTATGTGAAAGGGGAAGAGGAAACGGAGGTGGCGGTGAAAGAGTCGTGGAAAGAGAAAGAGAAGGAGAAGGAGAAAGAGATAGAAATGGAAAGGGAATTAATGTGTCCAATATGTATACATGTTATTAAAGATGCTTTTTTAACAGCTTGTGGACATAGTTTTTGTTATATTTGTATTGTTACTCATTTAAATATTAAAAATGATTGTCCTTCTTGTTCTTCCATCCTCGATCCTTCTCGTATCTTTCCCAATTTCCTCCTCAACAAGGTCCCCCCCCCCCTCCCCTCTCACTTTTACTCTTTATTTTGATGGATTGTATTTTTATTATGTATTGTTACGTTACTACTTTTTACTCATTTGCTGTTGATTTTGGTTTTAATTTTGTTTATCAAAATATCATAGTTATTAACAAAGACTTCTGCTCGTCAAATCGCAAAGAATGCTACACCTTTTGAACAGTTCCGATTGGCATTGCACCAGGTTACTCTTCCATCTCTACTTAAACTCTCTCTCTTATCTTTTTATTATTCTAATTTACCATCTTATCTTTTTTTACTTATTGATTTCAATTATATTTGATTATTCCCCTCTAGTTATAAATACTAGCCTAGCTATGGACAATGATATTGATTTCAATTCTTTCCCACTGATTAATATTTTATTTTTATTTTTTATTTTTATCAATGAAAGCTAAAAAAAAAATCACTTGAGAAAGGGTATTTCATTTCTTTTTCTTACTAATGGGTACCCCCCCGATATAACCTGTCCCGGCCAGGCCCTGAAGCTAATCAGTGTAGAATTCTAGTTTTGAACTTGTTCATTCAGTCTTTGTGCTTTGGCATATATGACTTTGAATAAACTCAATGAACACTGTTCATACCCATTACTAAACTATTTTTGAAATATGGGTTTTTTCCTTTTCGTTTCCCTCTACACTTGTTCAATTGTTTCAGTACTAGCTTGTTTTCAACACTACATTTGTGTTTTAAAACATGGGTGGTGGTTCATGAGAATGTGACTTCTATGTTGATTGTTAGTCAGGGTTGTGAGGTTTCAGTGAAGGAGCTTGATAGCCTCATGGTTTTGTTAATGGATAAGAAGAGGAAAATGGAGCAAGAAGAAGCGGAGACGAATATGCAGATTCTCTTGGACTTTTTGAGTTGTTTAAGAAAGCAAAAGCTTGAAGAGCTAAACGAGGTTCCGCACCTCAAAATTTCAAACCTTTTGTGATCTCTACTTATTCTATTTATCCTTAGATCTTGTACAACTTTATGTGTTATAAAACAACTTAGGAACAGGTTGAATAGAATCTATGTAATATAAAAAAGGGGGTATCACTTTTATAGAAGACTGGTTCCAGTCTCTAGAGTTTTGGGGTCTCGAGGCCCATCAACAAAAGTGGGCTTTTAAATTAAAAAAAAAAAAAACACAAATTTTCTCATTTTTCCATGATCGTAAAACTTACCAGTACGGTACGGAACATTACTGGTAAATTTTATCTTAAGTTTCCTAAGTAATTTAGTACCAGTGTAGTGGAGAACTAGTTTTAGTAGCAACTTACAAGTCCCTTTTGTTTGACTCTTGTCCCTTTTGTTTTGGTTATTAGAGTTATAGAGTAGAAAATAAAAAGGCAACAAAGAGTTAAAATTGTGGTGGATAAGCTTCGAACCTTGGTCCTTCTACTAGGGAGAATTCGGTTGGACGCGTTACGCTTAGCTAGAAACACACAATATTATATATAAACGTTGCATATGACTCTACGTATCTAATTCCCCGCCTAAAAATGGGTCTCTTTCGGGATTGGGGACTCTAGGCTTGGACCTCATGTGCCTACCCCTTAACCGGCCCTGCTTTATACACCAGGTCATCAAGCTTTTAACAATTAGTACATTAACTCAAACAATTGGTACACCGTCATCACAATTTCTACTCAAAAGCACTATTATGTGTTAATTGCTCGTTTACACTGATGCACTAAGCACTTATCTACACAAAATCAAACAATGAGGGTATCAACTGTAACATCTAATTTTTAAGCACACTTAATTCTGGTAGCTTGGTGAACTAATTGTTCTATTTTGTGTAAATTGGTATCAAATTTGGGAATTTTTATTGGTTGGCGCGCTCATTTCTAAATCAACAGCTTGGTTTCCAAAATTGATATTTTCCCTGTTACCAAGTCCTATGGCTATGATGAGTAGTGTTGAAATGTTTATATCTGAAAATGTGAGTCTTCTTTTGCAGATACAAAATGACCTTCAGTTTATAAAGGAGGACATTAATTCTGTGGAGAGGCATAGAATGGAGTTATATCGAGCCAAGGACAGATATTCTGTGAAAATGATGATGCGAGAAGACTTTTCTGCACAGAAACCATGGCCCTCGCTTATGGATAGACGCAATTCTAGTCCGCTTTCAAGTCAAGCCAGGTCTCAAGGACAGAGCAAAGCTAATATAGGAAATCCGCTTGCTAGAAAAGCTGAATTAAAAGCTATTGTAAGCTCTCAAATAACTCAAAGCAAAGACGCTATAGGAGAACATGTTGGCCAATCAGGACTTGCAGTTGCCAGGAAAAGGAGAGTCCACGCTCAGGTATGTGATCTCGTTTAATATTCATGAATTGAAATGACTTGAGTTTCCTTATAATTGGTGCATAAACTTCATTCTATAATCTTTTGGAGTGAGTGTTAGAGATCAAGAACTTTTATGAGATTCTCAGGATATGTAGTAATAGTATATTGGCCTGTGACTAGCATTCGAGGACCTAAGTTTGATTTTTGGCTGTTTTGTTTTTCTAGATTGTTTTTTGTTAGAGAATTCCTTCTTAAAAAAAAAAAGAGATGATAATTTTTATTTATTTATTGTAGATTGGTGCAGAAAATATGGATTGTTTCTTTTTCTATTCCAGTTGTTTCAATCTTCTCAATGTTAATACTCTTTTCTTTACTCTGGCATAAATTTATTGGCATCTGGTCATGGTCTTTTTTTCCAGCTATTTTTAGTGTCCTGTTTAAAATTTCAGCATTTGATGGTTGTAACTTGTAATACTGTATTTATTCTTCTTATTATTATTATTATTATCCGAGCCTTCAATTTATTTCATCTCTCTCTGCAGTTTAATGACCTACAAGAGTGTTATCTGCAAAAGCGACGTGAATCTAAACAGACACTTAAGAAGGATGAAAGGGAAACGAGTGCCATTAGCAGAGAAGGATACCATGCAGGACTTGAAGATTTCCAATCCGTTCTTTCTACTTTCACACGCTACAGGTTTCTCCTCTCTTTTTTGGCTTCAAGTTCATTCTCTTTTTCAATTCTGCCTTTAGCTTTTATTTAAACTGACTGTACTCGCTTTGTTTTATTGATCGAATAGCCGGTTGCGAGTCATTGCTGAACTTAGACATGGGGATTTATTTCACTCTGCTAACATCGTATCAAGGTGAGTGAAATGTGCAACAAATTAACGTCTGCAGTTGCATTTTTTGGACGTCTATCACCGCTACTATTTTATGTTTCCGTGTTGCAAATTTTGTACTTTTGTGAAATGAAGAATAAATGAAATCTACTCAAGACATGTCATTTCTGCGACATAAGTTGCAATTTCATACACACTTGTTTATTTAGTTACGTGGGATTTTTTTTTTTAACCACCATAAGTCGATTCCTTACTCTTTTTGCAGCATAGAGTTTGATCGAGATGATGAATTTTTTGCCACCGCCGGCGTGTCCAGGCGAATTAAAGTATTTGAATTTGCATCGGTAGGTGTTCTACTTTATGTTTTAGGTTTAGTTCATTACTTTTAACTTCATTCAAAAAGGTGTGGATTGGTACTTGTTTTTTTAAAGAAATATGCTGTTAGTTATAAGCTTCTGTTTACAGTTTTCAAAAGAAGGTTATTAATTGTAGGATGCAAGGTCTTCAAGATAATATACCTTTTTCTTTTCAATGGAAGAATTTATTTATTGGCAAGATAATGTGGTAGTAGGACTCGGAACAGTTTGATACTTAATTGGCAGTTTTGAGGTCAGTAACATGTAATTTACTTTTTAGGCTATCGTTGTATGTATCCTTTGGTAGCAACTAGTAATGCCTTACTTCTGCTTCCTACCAACTTCAAAAATCTGTTTGCTCACCCATTTTCCTATTGGTACCGCTACCATGCTGCAGCTTATCCAAGTGATACTGAAGTCTCATGATTTTGAACCCCAATTGTAGTGCTATGAGAATTAGCTTCTTTCTTATTGGTTTGACTTGTTAATATTTTCTCCTATATTTGTTCAAGGTTGTTAATGGATCAGCAGATGTGCAATGCCCTGTTGTGGAGATGTCAACCAGGTCAAAGCTTAGTTGCTTGAGCTGGAACAAGTACACAAAAAACCAAATTGCTAGTAGTGATTACGAGGGTATAGTAACTGTCTGGGACGCAAGTACACGTCAGGTAATATGTCTTCTCAAAATTATTTTATAGTCTCGGACCCTCTGATGCAAGGAGCATGAGATCTCTATCTACTTTTGACAAACACATCCTTTTTTCCTTATAGAGTATAATGGAGTATGAGGAGCATGAAAAGCGGGCATGGAGTGTAGATTTCTCACGCACGGATCCCTCAATGCTAGTATCCGGGAGTGACGACTGTAAGGTAATTGGAATGCTAATGTCAAAATTTTATTAATGACATGCACTTTCTTTACATCTCAATTGGTCCGGTCCGTTCCTCCTATTCAGGATTCTATTCTAGTCCTGTTCCTAATATCAATTCGATTTGAAACAGGTGAAAATATGGTGCACCAAACAGGAGGCTAGTGTACTTAACATCGATATGAAAGCAAATATATGTTCTGTCAAGTATAATCCAGGATCGAGCTTTCATGTAGCGGTGAGTCCTTCCCACCTTGTTTATTTTCCTGTTTGTTAAATGTGTGATCTTCAATGTAACATTTAGCTTAGTAAGCCTAATACTTTAATGCTTTTGTAGGTAGGTTCAGCCGATCATCACATCCATTATTATGATCTAAGAAATGTCAGCCAACCATTGCATGTTTTCAGCGGACACAAAAAAGCGGTTTCGTATGTGAAGTTTCTTTCCAGCAATGAACTTGCTTCTGCTTCTACTGACAGCACGTTACGCTTATGGGATGTTAAAGAAAATGTTCCTGTAAGTACTAGCCCCCTGGGAGTTCTTTTCTTTTTCTTTTTTTCCTTTTTTGGAAACAGTATATCTTAGGAAAAGGAACTTAAGAATAAGGCATTGTGGTCAGTTTAATCATTTAAAAGGTTGGTTCGTTGGGTGTATCTTGATGGTTAGATAGATTTATTGTGTTTCTTCCTTGGAACTTTTTATGTATTAGTTTTCTCATCTTAGTCACTCGACAGAGCTCACCTTCTGCACTTATTTTTATCCTTTTCGTTTGAACCAAATAAATATGGCACTTATGGTGAGTCATGATTAACGTACTGTTTTTTGGTCTAATATTTGGTGAATCAATTTGTTGTTTTATAAGAAAATATCTGTTTAGTAGATTCTAACTAATTCAGCTGCTTTGCTATTTATTTGATTTGTCAGCTTCGTACATTCAGAGGCCACACGAATGAAAAGAATTTTGTTGGTCTCACAGTAAACAGCGAATATATTGCTTGCGGCAGTGAAACGAATGAGGTTTTTGTTTACCACAAGGTTATAATAACTCTTCTCCGAATGTATATATATATATTTTTTTTTTTATATAGAAATTCCATCCATCTCTCTCTGTCCCGTAAATTATTGGGATTGTATATCAGAGGATAACTTTGAGGTTTGTGGGTGCAGGATATATCTAGACCTGCAGCTTGGCATAGATTTGCTTCTTCAGATGCTGAAGATGCCGAAGAAGATGCTGGGTCATATTTCATTAGTGCTGTGTGTTGGAAAAGTGATAGCCCAACCATGTTAACTGCTAATAGTCAAGGTACAATCAAAGTACTTGTACTGGCTGCTTGATTGTATTTAAACTATAATTGACTATATATTACATGTTTACATTTATGAAAACAGATCATGTCAATTGTTGTTGTTTTTATTGCTGTATAAAGACAATATTTGCAATTTGAAATATGGTTGTATTGTGCAATTTTAAATGGATCGGTAGAGTTTTGACGTTATGGGTTATTAATTGATTATTAAATCTTTCTCTGCACGGTGCTGTTTTATTGTACCAAACGTTTGATTGATTAATGATACATATGCACAAATTTAGCATGGAGGAATTATGTATATTTTAATTTTAACACCTATGAATTATATGTATGTTTAGTGATCCATCATGTGATGATTGTTAAAGAGTTTAAAACATTATCGTTGAGTCTTTACTACCACTACATATAGAGAGGTGTAGTTAGTTATCTTCAACAAGTATTTCTGATACAATTTTGAAACTTTAGCTAGTTTGGTAATGGTGGTATGTCTCTATCTTTCTCGCACTTCATGTCAATTGCAGATGGGATTTAGTGTACTGTACAGTTAGCATTTACTGTCAACAATTTAAGAGAGACCAAATTGTTTACAATGACTTTTTTTTATTTATTATATAGTAGAAAATTGCACAACCAAACTAAAAGGATCTTTTAAATCACACTTTACACAAACACTATGCGTTACCCAGAAGCAGCCAGCAAAGAAAACGCACACTTAGAAATTTAAAAATACCAACAAGCTTACAACTTTTTTGAACCATCAAGTTCAAAACTAGTGTAGATTCTAGTCTAAAAGACAATTTAAACACCCACCAAGCCTCATTATCTGACTTATAACTAACTACAACACTAGAGATGCTACAATTATTGAAGTACTCAAACTGTTGCGATGGGGTCCAAGTTAACTGCGCTCGCAATGCCCTTCATGGCCTCGAACCTTGGCTCTTTAGCTTCAAACTTGAGGCCTGCATAAAGCTTCATATAGTCTTCGAACACAAACTGAGGATAAACATTCTTCTTTTCATCTTCTATCTTTACAAGTGCAGGTGCTGGATAAATGACCGCATCACTACCCGGATTGTAGAACGATGCTAATGACATTCGGTTACCATCCGTCTGTGCTATGACACGGTGAAGCACACTCTTATACTTTCCATTCGTGATCACCTACATACGTCCATATAAGTAGTTAGCAAAGCTCAAGGCTTTTTAATTAGGAGTTAAAATCTTATTTTTTGTAGATACATCTTATTTCTAGATTTCTACATGTAGAGAAAAATCGTATTGACCTATAAGTTTTTCAGTAGAAAGTGCAGCTTTCTTCTATTGAATAACTAATTTCATCAGGAAAAAAAGGTATATTCTAAAACTAGACTTCTAGCCACCAAGAAGCTCGGTTTTGAGGTTAAAACAGAAGCTAAGTTCATCTGGTTTAAAGCTTCTAGCTTTTTGCAAGCCAAAATGCCAGAAAATCTCAGCTTTTAAAGTTAATTACCCAAAGGCGCTTCAACTTTTAAGCAAAACAGGAAAACGTCCAAGCTTAAGACTTGCAACCAGATAATGAGTTTGCCGTTGTCCTTTTATCCTAGCTGTAAACCAGAACGTGACTTTTATTTAGAATAAGTGTATCGTTGGCCGCTACGTGTAATACGAACCTCGAGTTGGTCACCAATGTTGATAACAATAGAGTGCTTCATCGGTGGGACATCGATCCAGTTGCCATCTTTGAGCAGCTGAAGCCCACTAACCTTGTCATCCTGAAAGAGTAGGATGATGCCGCCAGCGTCTGTGTGTGCTCGGAGACCCTTTATAAGCTCGGGCCTTGGGCATGGGGGGTAGTTACTGCATTTGGTTCCGAATGTTGGACCCTTTGATCCATAAAAGGCCTTCTTAAGGTACCCTTTCTCTAGCCCAAGGTTCTCACATAGCAAGTCCAATAACTCTTCTGCTAGGCTCTCTAGTTTCTCTGCAAATTCCTTCAGTAACTTCCTGTTGCGATTTTGAAAAACACACTTTGTTGGAAAACATGGTTCTTTTTTAATTTATATCCACTATCCAGTAATGCAGCAAGTAAGATATTTTTCAATTTCATTTAGTGTTATTGTGTACGATTCAGGATGCGTATCCTGACTTTACTGAAACGTTTGGTTATCAAAAAATAAAACAATTTGTTGTAAATTATACCGATCTGAAAGTAGTGAAGTTAAAATGTAAGACCATCGAAAGTGAGATCAGTTAATAATTAAACAGTCTCGAGCAATCAAAATTTACTTCAAAAGTGTCACTAAATGTGAAATAAAGTGGTAATTTTCCTTTTGAAAAACATGTTTATTTCTTTTCAATTTACTCCATCAATTCAAGATTGTCACACTTTCTTCCCATAATATTTTGGTCGAGTGGATGAATAAAAATACGATAAAAAATGACCTATGGGGATCCTGGAGATCGGGGATATCGGAGATGTTAGAGAGGGGGAGGTGGGAGACGTGGAAGGTGGATTCCCAGTCGATGTCTTTCACCTCAGCTTCAACATTATTATCTAATAAGCCTTTGCTAGCAACCATTTCTTTGAACCTATGCTCCATACACTTTTCGTAGTGCTCCTTTGTTAGCCTCTCCAGTTTGTCCATTAACTCAATAGGTATACCATGATTTATCACCTTAACAACAAAATATATTGTTATAAACGGTTTTTTGGTACACTATTACTACGTACTACTTAATCCTGTTTAACATGTTAGTATCTAGCTAGTTTGATAATCTCTATTACCATGCATGTTATAACATATTATGAAGTAAATATGACAATAATGTTCTTTTGGAACCTGAATAAATCAATTATGTATATGTGTTTTGGCAAATAAATACTTCATGTTGTCATCAAATATTAATTGTACTCATCATGTTGTTATAAATACTTTGCAAAGAAGAAATTTTGTAGTACTAACATGTTTTAACTAAGATGCTCACAATGATAATAATAATAATAATAATAATAATATAATGGATATATATATATAATACCTCAAAGAAACCCCAATTTTCACAAGCATCATTGATCTTTTCCATAGTTGATACTCTCTCTTCACCATTCAGCTTATCCATGTTAATAATTGGGAAAACCTCCATTTTTGTCTCTCTTTCTAACTTTCTTACTTATATTGCTCTCTTTGAATATAGTCAGTGTGTTAAAAAAAAACCTTGCTTTTGGGGTTTTTTTTTATAGAACAAGACGAAGCCGGGAAAAGTTGGATAAACGACTATTACAAATTAAAATAAGAAAGTGAAATGTGAATGGGGGGGTACACTTAAATAAAACTCTTTCTTTATGGAAGTTAAAAATAAAAAAAAATTAAAGAGAAGTAAAAAAAAACTATAGTCTATAGCTGTATATATAGTATTCTGCATGGAATAAGTTGAAATGGTCCTTTGTTTTGTGCGGAACTGCACCATATCCTTTTTCATCACACAATTTATATTTTCTGTAAATAAATGGATAAATAACACCTTTTTAGTATTAAACAAGGATAAATTAATAAGACTTTTTAAAATAAATAAATAAATTGATAAATAGGACTTTGTGATTGAAATCAGCAAGTCTCCTTACTAAAATCAAAATATTGATTACGTCTACCATACATTTCAAAATATTAGCACTATATATAATTTGACTAAAAAGAGCAATCCAACCTACCTACCCATTGACCCTTGAATTCAATGTTCTTCATATGATTATAAGCATATAACTATGAATCTATAAATAAATCAGGGGCGAAGCCAGAATGTGTAAATGGGGGTGTCAAAATATATGTACAAGTAACATATTTTTATGGGGGTGTCAAATTTACACCTAAAAAGAAATTGTACTAAAAAAAAAATACGTCACTTGGGATTTCTAAAATTATGGGGAGTGTCGTGGCACCCGATTGTCCCCACTTAACTTCCTCCCGTCTATAATAATAACTTGACATTAAGAATTAAAAGGCAGCTACTATTATGCATTCTTAATATTCTGGGTGGTTAAATTTGACAAACGTTTGATGTGTACCCATGTCAATATGGGTATTATTCTTCAAGAATCAAGTCCGAGTAATAATTTTGGAGATGTTCTAATTTGTTTATTCGTTTTCCAAAAAAAATTCTTCTAATTTACAATATTTCCTTCTTATACCACAAAAGACAATGCAATAAAAGAATCTTTTAGAGGAACTTATGGTCTAGAAAAAACAACAGTATTTTCGATGTTCTCTTGGGAAACCATGTTCTACAAAAAAGCAACAGTTACAACACTAGGGCGTTTTATTAAGCAACTTTGTAACTTTGGTAATGAATAATTAAAAAACAAGATTGAAACATATTGAAAAAAAGATATCGATCTCCATCCGTTACTATTTAATTGTTCATTACGAAACTACATGTAATTTTGACCGGCCAAAAACTTGTATCAAAATTTTCGGAATGAATTTTTTTAAAAGTTGATTATATAGTTCAAATGTTAAATTTTATCATTAGATTTTAAAAAAAAAATTATTTCGATAATTTTGATACAAGTTATAAATCGGTTAAAACTCTACATATTTTCATAATAAATAATTAAATAAAAACGAAGAGAGTAATTAATTAATTAGAATCATTAATTTTGAAATAAAATAGTGAAAGACGAGTTGTGGGAGGGAGTATGGGTTCACATTATATATGAAAGTGAGCCATATCGGTTTGGTCTCGTGGTGGGGTTTTTATTTGATGGGACATAGTTTTTTTTTATGATTTTATACTTATCTATCTTATAATTTACTTCGCTTTTAATGGATTTTCACCAAACCCCGAATTGTACCTGCTTCCTTTTTTCTTCACTTTCATGCACGCGCAAAATATATTGTACTATATTACACTCTTTCTTCAGTTTTAAAATAGGTATTTCTTTGCAAATTATTGGATGCATTTGAGATGTGACATATATTATGACAGTATTTGATCGATTATCATTAATATTCGTTCAACTTGCTGAAAAGTTCTTATATATTCCACTAGCGTGCATATACCATTCATTGTCTTTGGTGACTCATTCGTACGTTAAGTTATTATTTGGAACTCTATTGACTATATATCCTTACGAATTTTACAAGTTTTCATCTCTTAACATTTTAGTATTTTACGTTAGCTAGTATAGATCTAGCTATCCAGACGATTAATTAAATAAAACATGTGGATGTCAAAACGTGATATATACCATTAGTTTATTAACATCACATTAGATGGGTTTTTTTAGGGGGTATGGACGTGTCGTTATAAGTAAAGAAAGTTACAAACAGGTCGCGATTAGTAGGAAACCCGAAAAACTAAGGGACCGATAAGAGCTAGTTGTCAAGTAGTCGATCTAAATCTAATAGCCATGATCATGCCGACATGATAAAAATTGCGGCCGAAAAGAAAGCAAATAATACACTCCATAATACACACTTAGTGATCAATACTATTTAATTTAATTATTCATACGTGCGAGGAACATTTTGATCAATTTAAGCATGCCACATTATAATATAAAAGGAGAGGCTTGATGTTAGATTTTGTCTAGGGTTACGTAAAGTTGCACCAAGAAAAAAAAGGCAAATAGATATTTGGGGTAATATATATATATATATATATGCATGGGTCTACATATATATGAATGCTTCTGAGTCACTAGCCAATATTTCTAAGATAGGTACATATTAATCAAGTGGGTCAAATTTAGCCAAATACGTACGTATTTTTTCATTTACGAAAATGGTAATAATTATTTCTCTTGCACCAAAACGAGTCTAATTGCATAGAGGACACGTTATTTTATTTTCTCAAGAAGCAAAATGCCAGAGGAGATAAGTATCACGAAGTTTGCAATTGAAATGATCATTTTTGTAAAGATTAATTTTAACATAAATCTTAATCATATTTTAAAGAATCTATGGAAAAAAAAATGCTAGTTTTTTGTCAAGCTGGCCATTATTCTTAATAATATGAGATCGTATACTATAACAGGAATCAGTTTTTATTACTCTACTTAGAAACTGCATGGCAGTTAAATTTGTGGGCTTTTGATTAAGCGAAGATCATAAGAATTTCTGGACCTGATTATGAAAAAAAAATATGGTTGGATCATATTTAATTGTCACATTTTATTGCGTGCTGAGATTAAAATTGGGGGGGGGGGGGGGGTTAGAATATTCTAAAAGGTCCATACTTTCTACACAGACTTTCTAACCATTTATGGAAATTTCTTATTCAGTAGTCATAATGGAATAGTTTTTATCAAATAGTTATTGCATGAAAAGATTTATTTATCGAAAATGACAAATTTCCGAAACTAGGAATTGTCAAAATAAGTAACCAGTTTGGAAAGATAGGTCGTTTATAGCTAGTGATTGAGCAAGTACTATAATTACCCTATATATATATATATAACACTATCTGGTACTATTTTCAGAATTGGCCAATTTTATTATTTTCTGAGATTGAAATTTCTGTTTTCTTGAGAAATCATAAAGTTTGGTAGGTGACCATTCATTCATATATACAGTAATATATATATATATATATATAGTACGTGTGGGACATGTTAAAATTCATGTGAAACAACACTACAGTCTACGGCACTACTCTATATCCTATTGCACCTCAAATAGTAAATGATAATTAAAAGTTCAAAATTGCTCCCTCTCATGATAAAAGTGCTTAGCTTCCGTATTTATTGAAGTGAGCTAGAAAATAGAAGAAATCAACATGCATATTCTTTTGTTTTATTCTCCTCTTACTTAAGTATTTCTCTTCAATTTTATTATTATAGGTCTTGAGCTTTACAAACAAAATAAAAGGTAATTGATCTAAAGATTTTCTTTTCAATATTTCTACTATGGCTGAAACCTTTCGTCTCGTTCATCTCATCATTTTATAACATATACATAAGCCAATTCATTCTTACATCAATTAATTCGATTTCTTTGCAAGTTCATTAAAAAGTAATGAATAAACTTAATGTTTCGTACATAGATTCCTACTTGTTTATAAAAAATATGACTGTGTTTTTTTTTTAAGAATTAGTACACATATCTATGTAGCATTATTGGGTATCAACAACGATAAAAACAAAGAGAGAAACCGATATAACATAATTGAACATTTGTATCTTTAAGAGACCCGAGTTTAAACGTTAACTATCATGCATGTGACCAGTGTCTGACCAGTCATATGAGCCCTTTTAACTCTTTAACTTGGTTCTAAATGAATTGTTAAATAACCATATTAATAATCGCGTGTTTAAATTGTTAAAATAAGTAACGTTACATACATGGAAGGTCCAGGCAAGTCGATAAAGTTTGGGCATTAGACAATTGATTTGAGAAAAAAAAATTACGGACAACATCCGACCATATTTGTAATATACTTGATAGTTAAAATAAAAATATTTAACATCAATTTGTTTATAATGTGTTGAAATAACTCAAATGGTAGAATAGTTTGATATATAACATAGGAGATCCTGAGTTTTAAATTCTTCACTTACAATTTAATTTTGTTTTTATTTTTATTTTTATTTTTATTTATCAAGAAAAAAAATACCGAGCATTAGACATTCCGACATATCGGACCGACACTGGTTCCATATGAGCTAAAATTTGAGTACCACCTCATGCATATGTGACAACCATCAACCATGTATTCAAAAAAACGAGGGAAAGTACGTAGGAAGTGCATGACGGTAACAAATCGCAAATTTTGTTCTATTTTTCAAGAAAATTGAATTTCATATTGTGTTTTAATTGGTGGAAAAAAAAATCAAGGCACCTTCTCTTTTATAACAACAATGAAACACTTCATACATAAATTTAGGATTACACTTCATAAATAAACATTTGGATTTCCAAATGAAAATTAAGGTTAAATAATCTAATTTTTCTAGTGGGAGTAGGAGTGGTTTGAAGAGGTGCAGAAGTTACGATCGCACCGGATCTCACGCCTTGTAAGGGCCCTAACACGTAGATAAATAAATAATTAAAAGTTATCTATATGAGTAAAAAAATTATACGTTTAATATAAGCATAAAAAATGCACATGAAATTCATTTAAATGATTAAAGTGGAGTAAAAATGATTTTTTGACAAATGTTTTGTATAATTTGACTAAAATGTATAGATAATATGATTTTTTTTTATATTGATGATTTTTTTCGTTTGAGATTTAATTTTTAATTATTTTATCATTCAAATATTTTATTTAAATTCATACAACGAAACTAAAATTGAAAAAATGGCCCAAATTGTTTTTTTCATGGGGAAACAAAAGCTACAGAGCCGGCCCTCAATATCAGGAGACAAAAAACGTTAAATATTAAGGTGTCTTTTGACGAGACCTAAAAAAGTTTAGAGAACATAAATAGTGATAATATATGTAACACATATTCGGTGTCCCACACCACACACACATAATTATACTATAAGTTTTGAAACTTGGTACATTATAATTTTATATATATTCAATTTACTAAAACAAAAAAATTTCTAAAACTATTAAATACACTCATCAAATCATAGTAATAATCAAAAAAAGGTATCTGAATATATTAGTTAATTCATGAGATAATATTGTACAAATTTGACAATTAAGGACATTTTTGTAGTAAACTTTGTATTTTTTATGGACCTAAAGTATTCACGGCATATTAGGAAGCGTGCATGCAGACATGTCCAATAAGAGTCCCCATGTTCAACTGGTCAATACGTCAAGGGCATGAAAACTAAAGTTTCCGATACGTGAAATGGAGTATCGGACGGGTCAATGCAGACAGTTGCATGCGTCATTTGGATTTGTTTAGATTGTATATATGAGATGGAAATTATGAGATAGAGACCAAACTTGTGGGAGAATCGGTATATATATGTAAAATAGTGAGAGATGGTATACTCAAATACAAAGCACACATGTCTTGTTTGGACAATGAGAGAGCGACCTGGATATGGATTCAATCCACTAATATATCTAATCCAATTCTACTAGCTAGTATTTCCTACCAACAATATTATTACTCATAAATTACATTGTTTCTAATTTTTATGAAGATTTTAGAAACAATTCTTACTCATAGCCGGTTTTATGATATTTCTTTTAACTTAAAAGGACTCTAGTTATTGTGGTTATAATGTGAGAAGAAAACCCTATAAAAAAATATGCTAGAGTTGTTTACGTATTAATTAACCACATCGTGTAATATATATATATATATATATATATATATATATTTAGTGATTACAGGACTGCATATGTATACTAACATGGGCAAAATCAGGGGCCAACATACACACATGTATACTAACATTATATATATGTTTTAAGTTAATATCACCCGTCCTCTTGGCTTTGACATAAAAACTAAAAAAAAAAAGAAGTAGAACTCGGTCACTCGGGAGTCTCATTTCTGATAGAGGAAATAAAACAAATTGTAGGAGTAACGTTAGATCATATTTTCGACTAATTGGTGTACAAGTTCTTATTCTTGATTTAATGATTTGGGGGACATATTTAAATAATCTACTACTAGAGTGTATTCTATTGGAGAAACATTCTAACATTTTTTTAATTATTTTTAAAGCAAATGAAAAATTCATTTCAAAGATAATGAAAGCATCTAACTCCTCGTATATACAAAGGAAAGCGGAAATAGGATAAAAACAAAATAAAATCCAAATATAAACTATAGTACAACCAATTCTAGCGAAATACCAAGTATTAAAAGGTGATGCCATAGCAATAGCCCCAAGATACAAAACGTCTTCATCTGCATCTATACCCAGTCACAAAACATTCTAACATTTATACACTGTATTTGCACAGATATATGAGTAGTGTTATTGACTAGGTCCATAATATTTATGGTCCATATTGATCACCAAAGTTTTGCCAATGTTGAGATCCATTTCTAGTTGGGCTTTGTATACATTTAAATTAAATGCGCTAAATCACAAAAACATCAAACAATTGTCCAAGGAAAACAAAAACATTTATAACCAATCTTTGATTATCCAAAATTGAGTAACATAGGTTGTGTTCTCCAAAACAAATCCCAAAATGACGGGAGAAAAAAATATCAAAATTGAACATTGCAAAACTATGGTATAAATTCTAACGTTGAGTGTTGACAACAAATCAGTATTTCTTTTTATTACTCCCATCACCCTACAATGATCGCGTCAAAGCCGGACGCGTATATAATATTTGACGGACGCGTTTATAACATATTGAATATTCTTGTCTCTTGAACATGTTTGTAATCGATTAAATTCATCGGACCAGTCAGAAGATATCAAGAATCTCAAGGATCGGACGGTTACAAAGAGGACAAGACCCTCGGTTAAGCCACAACTCCCTCGAACACACCCTACAAAAAGTATGCCCACACGGTATAAACGCCGCCCCCTTTTTCCTCCTCATACACACGCAACACGCCGCGTCACACCCCGCCTTCTCTCCTCCACCTTCCCTCTCTAGATCCTCGCATTCTGTCTCGCGGAGCAGCCTCATCAAGGACATCCTGTTTTGGGCCGGACCGATATCGGGCCCACTTATAATCTCAGGGCCCGATGGACTTACCACATCGTCAGAGTCCTCCTCGACTGCCCTGAGCTGCCGTTCTGCTGCCAATGCTGCCGCCAGGTTCATCCCTGCCGCCTCTGCTGGAGACTCGCCGGAGCACAGGTCTCCACGGGAGGACTCTGTCAGAGCTAGGGTTGTTAACAAGGGCTCGTCTTGTTGTTGTAGTGGGCTTTGTTCGTCGTCGAGGACAATTGGGCCGAAACCCCAGTGGGCCCCACAACAAGTAAAACCGTTAAAGCCAAGGCGTTCTTTAAGGGTTTTTCGCCTCTCGACATGTGCAACACCGTCGACCATTCTTTCTCTCAAGAATTCGAGGAGCGTTCTCTCTCCTCCACCTCGGCTTTCTCTTTGGCCACTACTAATACCGGCCTGCATTCCCAAAACCATAGTGTCACTAATTTCTCCCATATTTTTATGACTACTATAGGAGTATGTATTCAAAGAAGTAGTGCTTTAATTATCAAAAGAAAAAAGAGAAAAAAATAGTTAATATAGTAAGTGGTAAAAAAAAGAGAGGCAAGAATTGAATAAGTGGGAATAAATAAATAGTAGTAGTACTTACGAATTGGGAAAATGTAGAAAAGGGTAAAATTATATTAAGATGAGATGGTGGACCTTGGGAATCACGTGAATATGTATAGCTTCAAGAATATATATATATATATATATATATATATATGAGAGAGAGAAAGAGAGAGAGGTGGGTTTTAAATTTAAATGGTGTTTTTATAGTTATAAGGATTAAAAGAGAGAAAGTGACAGAAGAGTATGTATGAGATAGAAAGAGAAAAACGGGAATCCAAAGAAAACCTATTAATAACTGTGTAAAATATTACTCTACTTTCTAATAATAATAAATAAATAAAAAGAGAGAAAAAGAAAATGTTGGTATTGGAATAC
Source organism: Primula veris (assembly GCA_963682055.1). NCBI lineage: Eukaryota > Viridiplantae > Streptophyta > Magnoliopsida > Ericales > Primulaceae > Primula > Primula veris. The sequence goes on from OY821749.1 coordinate 214,546, forward strand.
TGTTATCTGATATAATAATATAGTTGCAGGTTCTTGAACAAAGACAAAACAAAATGACAAAATAGAAGAAAGAACAAATTTAATACCAAGAATAACAACAAAATTTAATGGACAACAGACCTGCTTCTAGATACTACTACTAGTTTTTTGAAATTTACGGTTATTAACAAGATATTCCAACCATATTTTTATTTTATTCTAGTAATCACATATCTGCTTTAGGTTTTTATTTCCTCTCAATATTTTTCAAGTTGTAGCCTATGCTATTACTTTTCGCTAGGTTAAATTACAAATTTCTAAGGCCAGGTTTGTGAATTAATGAAATTCAATAGTAACTAGGAATAGGATATTTTGAAAATATTTTCAAAAAAGAAAAAGAAAAAGAAAAAAAAAAGGATATTTTGAGAATAATGAAACTTTTCTTATGTTTACATTGGAATTGTACTACATTAGTAAAAAGATATAATATGTAAAAAAATATATAAATGACAAAGTGAGTACGTACGTGTGTTATTATTATAAAAACATTCTAAACTATGTTATGTTAATTGACTCATTGGCATATATGTTGGGCAAAATTCTGTTCTGATTTATTAATATATTATTATTAGTATATTTTTGGAAATTGTGGTTGCCGGCCATATTATTAAAAAAAACAAGTCAAAGGAAATCGATGCAAGCACTTGGACCAAGGTGGTAACCATGTGGTACTTTGCTCCCAGTTTAAGCTAAGGATTTATAATGTGTTAAAAAGACGATTACAAGAGCATAAATTGGAGTATTTTTTCCTTCTTGTTTTCTTCTTTTCTTTTTCATTTTACAAATTTTTCTGGGCCAAGTATATCCTTATTATAATTATTATCTACTTTTATATATTTTGCCATCAATCAGTTAACCAGTACCATTGAACATTTGGAGCAACCGTGGAATAAGTTGACTAATTGTCTGCTTGCCAATAGAACTCTAGTTCTGGGAATATCTAAATTATACTCATTTCATACTAATTTGATAGTAATATCTTCTTAATTAAATTAGAATAAGAATATCCAAATGCAAACTTGTCAACAAGAGAAGTACAGAATGCTCTTTTTGATTGGCATACCTACGTAATGTAGTAACATTTACTTAACCAAATTATGTTCATTTTCAATTTTATACTTGCCAACCTAGCTAAGGGATAGAGTTAGGTAATTGTGTTTAATATTTATGTCTAAATATATTTTTCCTATTATTTCAACATTACTTTAAGAAATATGATATGAGGTAGATTGAATTATTTATAAACTAGCATTGCCTAATTACCTTAGCTTTGGGACTGTGAAACCCCAATATAATTCTCAATAGTTATAATTTATTCATGTCAGTGTTTTCACAAAAAGTTAGTTGCATAGCCTAAGTTTATTTTTCTTGTTATTAGTCACGGTAACTTTTAGTTATGGGGTGGGTGCTTCAAACAAAAGTGATAAGGACTGAATTAATAAGTGATTATAACTATAAGTACACATGGGCAAATAAGTGAGTCAAGTAGTATAGTTATCCAAACAGAGCCTAAGTTGCACCTAAACTAAATCCAAACTCAAAGCAGTTTTGAAAACCATATTTTTCGCATGTTTAAAACTGCATAGACAGAGAGAGAGGGTACGTGGCCAAGAAGCTGGCTAAGGCAAACCAGAACCACAACTCGTTTAAGGTCATTCACTTACTTCTAGTAGGGGTATCTCGGGTTGTTTGGACGCTGACCAGGTGAGTGATTTCGCAATATATATATATATATATATAAAGTTGATTTGATCCCAGACTTATTTGAAATATTATTTTGTATACTTATCCTTATTTTCAATATTAATGTAAAAGTGTAGTTTCTGGTTATATTGGTTGAGCTACTATTCGATGATTTCAGAATGACTGATAATATTTTTGAGAACATGTTATTTTAGTTGATTATTTAGGGGCCAGAATTAATGATTTAAATTCCAAGAAATAGGCCTCTTAAGTGGGGTGACCTTGACTAGAGAATAAGCTACTTAAATGGGCGACTCTAGTTTACTCAATGGTTTTGGAACAGGCCTCTTAAGTGAGATGACCTTAACTGGATCGGCTTAAAAAAAATCTTAGACTGCCAACCTAAGTGACTTGAGTTCGATAGTTGGATCCAACGGGATTTTCGTCCAGAGAAATGAACTTATGGCAATGAACCGTATCTGGTGTCTTTAAATAGTCTGTATTATGCTAGAGACTTACTTTATGTTATAGTATTTGAATGTATTTGTACATCTTATTGCATATTATGTGTTTATGTATTGCTTATATATATATATATATGTGAACAATTCTTTTGTTTTGAAATAAAAAGGTAAGTAAATCAATATGCGGCTTGGACTAAAATTGAAAAGGAGTTGAGGCTATTATTATTATTTTTCATATGTTACTTCTATAGCGTTTGGCTTAATCTCTCTTTAAAAACCTTTTTCAGGTGTGCGATTGAGCTAAGTGACCGAGTTGATATGGGATCAGACCGTGACCTTCTTTAGGCGTCTTTTTATTTAATTAAGTCTAATAATATTCAAGTTTTCTTTAGTACTAGTTGTGACATTTCAGATGTTATTCGATGTCATTTTAATTCTATTTCGTGGAAGTTTTCCGTTATTTAAGACTATTGGATCATAGGATCGTTTTCATCTTGGTATTGAATAAGAGCTCGTGACTCACATATCTCATGTTGATTTATCTAAATTTGTTTTATGTTTCTTTGTTGATGTGGGTGGTTCTTTGTGTTTACTTGATATTTGAAATCTCATAAGTTTTAGGCTTACGGGTATCATGTGCTGGTGCGCGGGTTACTCGGCCGTGTCTACATTCCAGTTTGGGGTGTGACAGGGACCCCTCAGATTCTTTTTTGCTAGAAAAAAAACTGACTTAAAAAGCTAAAAAAGGAATTGGACGTAAATAAGTTTCAATGAACTACATGCTGCGTTTCGGACAATCTGTAAAAGGTAAAGTGGGGATTCTCTAGAGTTTTCTTCATTCATTATTGGACTTTTTCGTTTTTCCGACTATACGTTATCATTACCAAAATCTTAAAAATACCCTAAAATCCATATTTTTATTTCGTTTTATGGAGTATGTACGTGTAAGTTTCTCAACAAAAAAGAAAGAAAAATACAACTTTAAAAGAATGTAAACTAAGTATATCTAAGTGTCGATTGAGAGTAATAGTTTTGCAAAAGAACTCGATGAGATACTTTTTTGAGAGTATTGAATCATCAACCACTGAAGTTATTTTGTCTTATATATCTAGCTTTGGACTTTAGTGTCAAGATCATATTGAAATTTTGGCGAGACTATGACCTGCTATAAACTGTTCAGAGAATTGTTGTTCTTATGTTTTTGGAACATATTCATTTTATCAGCTCATCAAAGGCATGGAATAATATACATGTATATATAATGGAGGTAAAAAAAATCATCATATAGATTAATCAGTACATCAGAACACAAAACTACCCTCCATCAAGATTCAAGGATGCGAGTTCTTGGCTCACTTACGTATTTTTTTTGTGTGTGAGAGTTCTAGTTGTTAGTTACATCAATTTTTTAAGTAACGAAATTTACGATAATTTCAGAAACATGTTCGCATGGTCATGACGCCCATCGGATGCTTACTTAATAACTTGAGTTGCAAAAAAAAAAACATTCAAATTTATTTATCTCAACAAGGAAACTACAAGCAGTGAAACAATAACTTTATCTACTAATTATAAATCCTGGTAGTGTGAGGATATAGTAAGTGTTAACCAAATATTGTCATACAAACTTCTACTATAAAATATGATCAACTACTAAAAAAGAAAGCCTCTTTTATTTTTTTTAATTGAAGCCTCTTGTTCAATGCATTAACAAATCTATAGAAGATTAGAACAAACCTCATGAAACACCTCAAGAATAACACCTCTATACTCCTCTTGATTCATAGAAATATAACAATTTAAGAGATTGCGTAAGTCATTAACTTTATACATTTTATTAGCTCTTATTATTGCAAATACGGACTCTTTAAAATCCTTTCTGGGGTCAAAAGAAGACTTCTCCGTCGCCACCATGATGATAAACTTGGTGTTTTCCCTTCTTTTGCTTCTTCTTCTCTCTTCGTATCTCGCCTTCTGCCGCTCTCTAATCATCTGATCTAATCTCTCTTGCACCATAGCATGTGCAAGACTCGAGACTCTTGGAAATCTATCGGAAAGTAAGCTTTCAGCTTCTTCAGATGAAGAAACACTTAGCCTACAGCTGCAACACAAGGCTTTGCACCCTCTTTGTTGAAGCTTTTGCTTCTTTAGGTCTCTAGAACCTTGCATATTGTGGGATTTGCACTAAAGGGGTTTGGACCAAAATGGGTGCTAAAATATTCATTTATGCATAACTGGAAAGTGGAGATTATGGGGTTTATGATTGTGTTTGGTGTTTGATTCGATAAGAGTTGTTGGGGATGAGATTTTGAAGGCTAAAGGGGACATCTTAGTTTAGTTAATTTGAGCAAAGTGAAATTGATATTGGCGAGCTCCACTTTTATCCCCTTTATGGGGTGGATTAGTTGGCTTTGCTTAGTAGCAAAAAGTTGTTAAACTTGGAACAAAAAGAGGTATATAGCTAGTGAATGTACCATAAAAAATATATAAAAATATATCCACTCACGTCATCCATGTTCAAGTGTTAATTTGTATAAGTACTTTTTTGTACTGTGTGAACTCAAACTATGTACAGAGGACTAATTTTTAACAAGTACTAAATGGGGATGGGAAGTTATTTTTCCCTCGTGTATATGCATCAGCTGGATATACACTGTTTAAGAAAACAATTACTCCACTTTAAGTAGATTCATAAAATACAGCATATATATATATATATATATATATATATATATGCATGTATAAACCTAGTAAATAGGTACCCCTTTAGAGCTCAAGCAGTTTAATCATGAAGAAAATCAAGTTCAAGATTTCACAGCTGGTGAGAGTGTATATATATATATATAAGTCCTTACTTTGCATTTATTTATAAGGAGCGTAGAAGATATATAAGAGATTAGAAAAAAAAGGTAAAAGTGGAAGGATATAGGGCTACGAGTTAGGCATGCATGTGGTCCTCTTCATTAGTCATTATAGTGTTCAAATTGCAATATTTCGATATAACTGCATGTGCTTATACAAACTACAATATTGTTCGCATACAAAAGAAAATCTAACTTCACTTCTACGTAACCAACAACTAATACTAGTATTTCATTTAGTAAAGCGCATTCCAATTTCCACATCCATATATAATAACGTTTACAGAAAGAGCCCTTTGTGCTATTATTATTTTTATTTTTTTGGTCATGTACTGTCATGTACCTAGTGGTATCTAGCATCAAGTTTTTTTTTTCTTATTCCGGTAAAAGAATTCTATATTACAAGACAGATAAATATAATTAAAAATGTTTGCCCATGAAACGTATGCATATGCTTTCTCACGATACGTACCTTCCGGCTAGAAATCTGATCAAAACATGCGCTAGACCATTCTAACAGAAAAGAACTTGCACAACACGTCTATATTGCAAAATATGGGCAAAAAGTAAGTTAGTGAAATTTACTCGAGCAACTGATAAGCTCACAACTTAAAACAGCTAGTCAAACACCGTATCTCTCGGCTTTATCATTCCTGAAGATTAAGATGAAGAATCCATAAGTTCAAGAAGCAAAAGCAACAAGTGATTTACTGACTTAGAATGGTCCTTTGGCTAACTAATCAAGCCAAGAGAAAGCCAGAAAATTCAAATAAACCCAACTGAAAATCTGGAAGTTGAGCCTCAAATTGCATTCTTGCACACCATGATCAGTAAAAAAATTATTAGATTTTGTTGAATTTAATGATTTGGCACCCCTGGCTTTTATCACTTTTACTCCCTTGCTTCGCCACTAAGTTCCTTGTTTTCTACTTGAATAATCGCTAGCCTTCTGTAGAGCAAATGGGTCGCGACGTCTTAATATTACCCCGATCATGGTTTGATCTGTGCCACGGGGGTTATTTAGTATTGAAGTAAAATAAACTCAATTACAAAGGTAGTGGCCACTGTTTTATGTGTCATTATGATTTATGGGGGTGTTGAAAGGCTAACATTGATAAAATAAAATCAAGATACATGGTAAAACATCAGGGTTTTATGCGGATGAGGAGTCTCTTTTAGCGTACTACTAGTTCCTCCCCTAGGTAGTAGCTTGAAGCAAATAAAGACATAACTTACACGGTTGATTATATTAAAACTTGTCACAACTTGAGATGTAAACTCAACCCTTTTGTTTCCAATTAGCTTTTTATTCTAAGCTGCATATACAGAATTAGAGATAAAAAGCAGTTATATACCTGTGCATGAGTTTCTGGTGTGATTGAGACAGTGAACGTAAACATTCATCACTTTCAACATATCTATGAAGGGAAGAAGGTTATAGGCTTATAGCCACTCACATATTGAAATAAATCTGAAGTTTTTGGCTTCTGGCATGCATTGTAGCTGAGATTTAGCCCATAATTGAATTTTTACTCCTAATAGTCAGAGGAAGTTTAACCCTTCCCATTTGCGAGTTCTCGTTCCGCCACTGTTTGGTGTTTGGATTGGAAGTTTACTTAAATCGATAATACTACCAGAATTAAGAAAATACGTACATACAAATTGGATCAGTAAAACCTACACAACCGAGACGGAAAGTCAATTCTCTTTCCCACTCAGCATTGCCCTTAAAGGCTCTACATTTATGGAAGTACAGATACAAATCGGTTATATATTGGTGCATAAATTGCTGGTGTGATGGAGACAGTGTATTGAGATTTGCATTACGTATGTGTATCGTTTGTGGACATGTATCAATGTGATGCATTAGTGGAAGTAACTAATCCTTCTTTACTACAACCATTGACTTATATAAGCCTTTATCATCCTTGAAACATAGTAACAGTTCTCAAGATGTAGTCAATTTCAAATATTCTGTCGGAACAATCAAGCCTGAGTTAGTCTGTCTTCTGTAGATATTTGTTATCATATCAGCAGTTATAAAGATTTACTTTTTACGAAATAGAAGCGATTGAATAAATATTTTCTTTAAGTCTTGTCCTGCTTGGAGTTATCAATTAGAGTGAGAAAAAGATTTATTGTTTTGATGTGATGTAATGTGTTTTCAGATGAGATTGCAAAGCTCTTTCCGAGCGTTTTTGGGCAACCATCGGCAATTTTAGTTCCAGCAGATGAGTTTCCATCTTCCCAGAGCTTGAAAATCGGAGTGGTTTTATCGAGCGGTCAAGCTCCTGGCGGCCACAATGTCGGTTAGTTTTTTCTTCATATGAAAGGCGGTCATATGTATATATATATATATATATATATGCATATTTGACAAATTAGTTAAATTGATCTAATTTATGCATTGTCAGATTACTTGCAAGAACGTTGTAAAGGAAGGAAGCACAATGTTTGGTTTCAAAGGTGGACCAGCTGTTGGCATCATGAAGTGCAAATATCAAGTGCTGACCCCAGAATACATATACCCCCATACAGAAATCATGTGACTATTATTATTATTATTATTAATGTTTGCATGCCAATTAAACCATGAAAGATTAGACAACAAATTCAAAGGATACATGCTTTGTAATGTTGTATGATTACATGTTTTTTACAGGGAGGTTTTGATATAATCTGCAGCGGCAGAGACAAAATTGAAACTCCAGACCAGGTGAAACATTTTCTGGCTTCTTACTGGAATTGCTTCCATTTAGATCTCCTTTGGACTCGTGTGACCAATTCGGAAAACCCATGAAAACATGATTTTTTTTCCAACATTATAATCATCCCGGACTGTGCTAGGATTATTAGAGATTATTAGAGATAGTTGGATTAGCACTCCAGAGTGTTAATCACTCATGTTTGTTTAAGTAGGACTCTACTTGTAGATGTGTTGGATTAATACCCAAGTAACCATTGACTTAAATTAAACCATTTTCAAAAAAAACTTGGATGAGATAGACACCTAATTTACTTCAGATTGAGCTTTATTGTCATAAACTATTACGATGAATACCTTAACAAGCAATTATTTTGCTTTAAACCTGTGCTCGTCTTTTTTTTTTTTACTTGAAAGTTAGTTTAAGTAACTAAATTCGAGATTGTCAGTTAAGTTTCTTTTGATTTTCAAAGAAGACTTTTGCATATAACCATCTTATTTGTTTAAAATTGACTAAAAGATCTATTTTTTTTACTTAAATTCTTTTCTAGTTAAACTCCGAACATATTTTCGTAAAAAACTGTTTTTTTTTTTCCGGAGTTTCTTTTTTGTGCTTAATAGCTAAATTTCTTTTTGCTGAAAACTTGCCCTTTTTGGGGGTAAGGGAAAAAAACCCATATTCACCATACAGTCTAGGGTCCCAAAGATGCCACCAAACCAGGCCTTCTACATAGATAAAGTAGTCTTATAACTAGTTGTCTTCGTGATATAATGATAAACATGTCTGCACGTGTTTTTAGTTTAAGCAAGCTCAAGGTTAAGCTTGATTTGGATGGACTTGTTGTAATCGGTGGAGATGACTCAAACATGAATGCTTGTCTTCTGGCCGAAAACTTCAGGTTGATTTGTTTTGCTTAATCCTCATACAAATAGCTCTTGCATCGGTATTTTACCCAATCTTACTTCTGAAACCACAAAGATTTGTGAATTTAATATGCAACTCTATTCATGCTTTTTAGGAGTAATAATTTGAAGACCCGTGTGATTGGATGTCCAAAGACCATTGACGGTGACTTAAAATGCAAAGAAGTCCCCATAAGTTTTGGATTTGATACTGCATGCAAGGTGATACCTAATATTAATTTTGTCAATTCTTTTCTGCTAATGTTTCAAATTATACATGTATAATATCTTCAAATTTAATCCTCTAAATCTATCATATATCTTCATGACGGTCCATTACTTTCTGAATCCAAAATGATAGGAATTTGTGTGCGCGCGTCTCTTCACTTTGCACATGATTTACTTCGTTTAGTGCCCTCTTATTGTTTCAGTGGCTTTAAGAACTTCAGGATTAGAATTGACGCCTTTCACAAAGAGTCTCGTTTGTTTGTAATTTGAGGTTTTCATTTTGTAGATCTATGCGGAAATGATAGGAAACGTCATGACAGATGCTCGCTCGACTGGAAAGTACTATCACTGTAAGTATATCGAACTCTATGTTGAAAGATGACTAACTTGGGACAGTAAGGCCTTTTACGATGTGAACAAAACTTTTGCTTGTTCGTCTTTCTTTTAGAATACTTATATTATAATTTAGTTTATAGGGTGATTGCGTTCCTTGTAAGTTGGCAGTCCTATATTATCTATCAGATTAACTGGGGATATGAACAGTTTACTATCCTGTACTTTATCAAAAATTTAATTTTCTTCCCTCTACTCTAATCTGTTCATTTTAGAGTTCTGTACAACATCAATACATTCAATTTTGTATCTCATCCGTCAATTCCTTCACAAAATGGACGGCACGTGCCTGCACGTGACTAACTTTTACTGCTTTTATGAGTTAGGTTTATGTTTGGTAAGAATTGGGATGAACCGAAGATAGAAAAATGTATTATTCTGTCCCTTGTCTTTATTTTTATTTTTATTTTTATTTTTTATTTTTTTATTGGACTTATGTTATAAATGACCAAAATACTCTTGTCGTTAAAAGAAATTAATAGAATTTAGTCACATACAGACACGTGTCGTCCATTTTGTGAATGAATTGACGGATGAGGTACAAAATTTAATGGATTGATATTGTACATGGTACTAAAATGAACAAAGCAGAGTAGAGAGGAGAAAATTGAATTTTTGGTAAAGTACAAGTTAGTAAACTGTTCATATCCCGCTTAACTGCTGAGTAACGTTCCCTGTCTCTAGTTCCGAGTTCTGATCATGTCAATTTTCAATTGAACATCTACGCTTAGCTTATTGTGCATTTAATACCAATATGCAGTTGTACGGTTGATGGGGCGTGCTGCTTCACACATTACATTGGAATGTGCTTTACAAACTCATCCTAAGGTTACACTTATCGGAGAAGAGGTACCTTTACTTTGTGCCCATTACAAACGTCTTGCTTGTTGGTTTAATGTCTCTTGTGAGTGAGAATTGGTGCTTTACTGTCAGTTTGGATGGCCTTCGAATTCCAACTTCTTCTGTCAATTTTAATATTGAAACATCTGTTCTGCCTATAGAAACTACTTTGCGGGAAGACCAGGTTGTAAGTGGGAATAATTATGATTTGAAAGGGGCTCAAGGAAAAATTATTTTCACTTTCTTCTAGGCGTACCTCTTCTCTAAGGTCACGAATTGCATGTGATTCTCAGCATATTGTTATATTAAAGGAAGTTAAATACGTTATAATAGATTGAATACCTGGACTGCTAAATCATTTGGTACCTCGTCCAATTTATTCAGCATTTTTTTTATAAGGATACTGCTGCAGGTTGCTGAAAAGAAGGAGACGTTGAAGAATGTCACCGACTACATTGCGGATGTGATATGTAAGCGCTCAGAACTTGGTTATAACTATATATGGTGTCATTCTCATCCCTGAAGGCCTTGTCGACTTCATCCATGAGGTAATTCTGCCTTTTCTTCTATACCTGCCTATACATATATATATTTTTATGATTGCTGCTGATAACACATATCAAACCTCATTTGTGATTCTTGTTATTAAAGGTTCAGCAACTTATTGCAGAGTTTAACGAAATACTAGTGCTCATGAAGATGTGGACGAAGCTGGTCTATGGAAAAGGAAACTTAATGCGCAATCCCTTGAACTTTTTGATATTCTACCTCCAGCTATTCAGGAACAGCTGATGCTTGAGAGAGATCATCTCCATGGAAATGTTCAGGTACATATATATGTCACTTAATCAGTATTCTTGTATTCTTTGTATTTGTATTCCACCGAAAAGAAAGGACAGAGAAATTGCTTTTCAGGTTGCGAAAATCGAAACGGAAAAGATGCTTATACAAATGGTCGAGACAGAGCTGGAACACAGAAAGCAAGCTGGTGGTTATAAAAACAATTTTAAAGGCCAGTCCCACTTTTTCGGGTAATTCTATCTTTTCCGTCGCATTTTCATGAGCTTTGAGAAACAAAGTGTTGGTAATTCCTGTAGGGAGTATAATTTTGTTTGATATAAACTATTTAGGATGATCTTTTTATAACTTGATTGTAGATACGAAGGAAGGTGTGGATTGCCATCAAACTTTGATTCCACATATATACTGTTATGCATTAATTATGTTACGGTGCTGAAGCCCTTCTTCATGATAGTGGAAAAACTGGGTTGATATCATCGGTTGGTTCCTTTTATTTTGTTTTACAAAATTAAAACCCTACTAATTTTTTTGTTACTCAAATTATATATTGATCCTAACATATTTGAATGGAGTGTTGGTGGAACAGTTTTGATGGATGTGGAGAGGAGACATGGTATTGTTACTTATGACCCTTTTTGCTAGCTCGATCGTATCGCTATTTAGTTAGATTTAAAAATTCATGTGGATTATAATCATAGTTCTATCATGTAGTTACTACGTTAACATCATCAACTTAAGAATAATATATTCTACTACAAATCGAGAGACTGTTTAGAGAGAGAAATGAGGCGGCGGAGGCGAATCTAGCCTCCCTCTAACCTTTTCCTCCTATCTTTATCCCTCTTCTCTCTGCCTTTCTTTACTTACATCACTCTAAATACATATACAAGCCTATAGATAGTTTTAGCACAAGATTTTCTCGTGTCCTTATCCTTAGAAAGCTAGGGTTTCTCTTCTTTCAAAGGATTATAGTACAAAGAATTAGGGGGTTTTATCTTCATAGCATGGATACATGTAAACATGGATTACATTTGGGTAAATTGATCACAGAGGAAGCTAATTCAAAAACCAGCTACGCCAACGCCGTAACAGGTAAGAAATCAATTTTTGATATGGATTCAATTAGTAAGTTAGATTTGAGTAAGTTAGAAATTACTGATATTCCATTGCCTTTAATACAAATTTTGAGTAAGGGGTCAGAACCAGTGGTAGTTTTCTCACAAATTGAATTAACAGATATCTGAAACTCCTCTTCAGTTTGCTTTAATTGCTAAATTTAGCAAAGGTAGACCAAAAATTGGGGTTTACAGAGTATTCCAGTTGTATGTCTAATTGACCATAGACATGTGCTTATTAAAGTTTTAAATAACCTAGATTATAACAGGATATGGACTTGGACTTCACATGAGATGGAAGGGGCTTTATTCAGATTGTTTAAATGGACCGCTGGATTTTCTTTATCTAAAGAGTCATCAATTGCTCCTGTTTGGCTGCGGCTACCTCTTCTACCATTGAATTTCTGTGTGTTATCCTATTTAAGAGCTATTACTCAGTCTCTTGGCAGTTTTTTAGATACGGACATTGTTACACTTACTTATGCTAGACCCAATTACGCAAGAGTTTGTGTAGAAATGGATCTTATAAGGCCTAGAGTTGATAGGATTTAGATTGGCAGCTCTTTTAGAGGATAATTGTGGCTTTTGGCAAAGGGTAGAATATGAGAAACCACCTAAATATTACGATTGGTGTAATCTACAAGACCATGAATATTATGAATATAAGAGATACAATAATAATGCGGATAACAAAGGTAAAGCCGAGGTAAATGATGGGGATAGAACTCTTAGCGAGGATAATTGGCCGCCCCCTTGAGCTGATAAAGGGAATGGTAGAGTTAATCCACAACAACATCATAAACAACCACAAATAACTCAGCTAGAGCAAAGGAAAAATATGAAGACCAAAACAGAATATAGAGCTAAAGAATTACCACAGTCTCATGAGGACACAGTGGAACAACAAAAAGAAATAGGGAGTTCTAGCTCTGTACCAAAGAGTAATGAATGGGAAACTATTGAAAGTAAATAAAAAGCAAATTCCTTTAGCTTCAGGTGATGTCCAAATATTTACTGAAAATTTGGACAAGAAGAGTTCTCCTAGTTTGATGAACAGTTTTCAGATTTTAAATGACTTGAAAAGTGAAAGTATTGGGGTGAATAGTTATGTTTTAATTGAAAACGAACTATCTCAAATGACCGTTGTTGTTACAAACATCACTCCTGACCATGAAGTTAGAAATGAAGATATGTGTAGAGAAGTTGGGTAAAGAAACATATCAATTGGTGGGGGAGGAAATGGTGTGTTTTCTTCCATGATAGACAAAAAATGACAAAAACTGCTCATCTGCTGCATAAGCAAATTTGAATGAAGAACATGGGGGACATTCTGCTCTTTCTCCAAATGACAAGGCATTTAATCCAAGTTATATCACCGGTTCTTCAAAAGTTACAGAAAAGAAAAATGTTTCCCCTATTGATGAGTCAAGAATGGAAAAAAGCATAAAGAAAAAGGAAAAACATAAAGAAAAAAAAAAAAAAAAAAAAAAAGGCTAATGAAGAAGCCATTACAGTTCGTTCAAGTAACCAAAACTATGTGGCTTTTAACAATACATTAGAAGACTTGATGGGAGATTATAATCTCGACTCCTCGTGTTTTGTCAACAATGATTATTCCTCTTCGGATGAGTACGGAATTCATTCGGATTTTGGATCTATGAGTAAAGATAAATGCAAGATGAGAACTCAAAAACGAGTTTTTTTCCTGAAATGGCCTATTTGGGTCTGAAAAATCCCAGAATGGGCTACATTTCTTTAAATTTCCCAAAATGGTCTACCTCTTTATCTTCGTCAATTGAATTGACGAAGTTTTAAAAAATTAAATACTACTTCGTCAATTGAATTGACGAAGTTGGTAAAAAAATATTTAAATACTACTTCGTTAATTCAATTAACGAATTTAACCCAACTTTACCCTAACTATGATGGGGAATAAGATATCTCTGCGATTTTAACTAAGATGGGAAAAGATGATCTCTGAGATTTTAACTATGATTAGGAGAATAAGATATCTTAGAGCTCTGTTTTTTTTTTTTTACAGTAGCTCTGGAAAGAGAGAGTTTTTTTAAATATGAAGTGTTTCTGAAAAACGACCGATCGAATTGGCCAAAACGACCGATCGTTTTTGGTCCAAATTATTCCAGTGAGTTCATTATAAAAACGACCGATCGTTTTTCAGAAAACGACCGATCGTTTTTCAGAAAACGACCGATCGTTTTTCAGAAAACGACCGATCGTTTTCTGCGAAATACAAAAATTAATATTTAAATATAATTTCACAGAACTTCGTTAATTGAATTAACGAAGTAGTATTTAAATATTTTTTTACCAACTTCGTCAATTCAATTGACGAAGTAGTATTTAATTTTTTAAAACTTCGTCAATTCAATTGACGAAAATAAAGAGCTAGACCATTTTGGAAATTTTAAAAAAATGTAGCCCATTCTGGGATTTTTCAGACCCAAATAGGCCATTTCAGTAAAAAAAACTCCTCAAAAACACTCTACGGTTACTATGGGGCATAGAGTGAAAACCAAATGATAGGTTTTACTATGGGACAGTAAAACTCTAACTTCTGGTATAAATGCAGATAAATTAGAAGATGATTTTCTGAAGTCATTTACTGCGAGCTGATTCTCGCTGCATGGACAAAGCTATAAGTGGTTTTGCTATAATTTTTTGTTATTATTCACATGTAGTAGTTATTCGCATTATGTTTTCAAAATTTTCTCTAACACTATTTCCGATTTGTTTAGTATATAACACGAGTAGGGTGCTTTAAGTCAATATTCACTTGATGTTTTCTTTACTTAAAAAAAAAAAAAAAAAATAATATATTCTACATTAGCATCGCCACTTATTCTGATTCATTTATCAATTATGTTTTTTTTTTTCTTTTAGAAAATTAAGTTGTTTCCAAATTTACCTTGTTTTCAGGTAAATTCAAGCCTTGAACTTGATGGTTGAGTATTCTTGAAGTGCGCTATCATTTTCTATCTAGCAGAAAAGCGGGATAAGTTGCATAGTCTGATTTTATTTTAATTTTTTGCCAATTTAACATTAATATTTTGTAGTTATTGATAATGAATGGAGTTGATATTAGGTGCAACATTCAAGAAATTCAAACCATTGAGAGAGGAGTGGGGCTATCAATAATCGTTACATCAGTCTTGTTTCGTCTCGAATTTGAGCATGTAATTGTATATTGTGTGTAATTAAAGATGTTTTTTTTGTTGTTGCTAATATTTATAGATGAATACTTGATGTTTCAGGACAAATTCAATTTTGTTGGCCCTGCATGCATCAAACCAATTGAGCCACACACTAGTGCTGAAACTAGGAATTCATTTTTGAGATACTAGCTTTTATATAATATACCAACAGATAATTTAATAAAACGTGACTGTGCTTTTCCTTGGAACCCTTGTCATTAATAATGCTCTATCTCTATCTATAATCTATTGGTCCTTTTTTGTTCTCATTTCCTATTTCTGCGATTCTAGCTTGTTGACATTTGATGATGAGACCTACTTAAAACAATGATTAATGGATAATTGAATATTCATCTTAAGCTCCTCTATATATATATATATATACTTGATGAGATTGGATTTTTATACTACACTTTTTCTGAAAAAATGCACAAACCGTAAAAAAAATCTACGGTTTACAGTGTTTTTATGCAAACCGTAAAAAAAATCTACGGTTTGCAAAAATACATGCAAACCGTAAAAAAAATCTACGGTTTGCATGTATTTTTGCAAACCGTAGATTTTTTTTACGGTTTGCATGTATTTTTTTTTATTTTTTTTTTTAATTTCAATTTGTAAAATAGTAAAAAATATATAAAATATGCAAATCCATAATTCACTTAGATATATATAATTGTTTGTTGTTTGTTTATATTAATTATAGAAATTATAATAATTGTTGATATTTGTCCCATTTAATAAAAAAATTAGGATTTTTATTTAAATTTGTGTTATTTAGATATTTATTACTAATGGTTTGGTTATGATGGTTATTTGTTTTGATTGAGAAAAATAAAAATTGTTACGTTTTATTAATATTTACCCGTTTTGAAAATTAGGGGTTTTTATAAAATTATGTTTTTTAATTAGTTTGTTTGCCCAAATCACCAATAAAAATTGGGGTTGTTGATATTTTATCCGTTTTATAAAAAAAATTGAGTTATCATTGTTTGGTTATCATTAAATGTGTTTGGTTATAATTAAAAAATTGAGTTATCATTGCTTGGTTATGATTAAAAAATTGAGTTATCATTGTTTGGTTATAACTCAATTATAACTCAATTATAACCAAACAATGATAACTAGAAAATTGCAAATCAGTCCCTGCATTTCGTAAAAACTCAATATTGGTCATATCAATTAAAATACAGAATATTTTTTACAAACATACAAATCAAACATACGAATCAAATTAAACTTACGAATTTATAACGTACAAATCAAACATACGAATCAAATTAAACTTACGAATTTATAATATTCCAACTCAGGTAAGAATAAAACTTACAAATCAAACATAGAAATCAAATACAAAAAACACAAATGTGCATTTATTTATTTTTGTAACGAGTAAATCCTTTAAAGTTGGACGTAGGAAGCATCTTTCCCGCCGATGTTAATCTATCCGATGACGGCTCAGTAGACTCTTCGATTTTGTTTAGCTCCGGACGACGTCTCTGTCGATGCTGCGATTCTGGATGCGGAGCACGCTCGTGGGATGTAAGTGTCAATCCTCGACTCCAACTGTCGTACGACCCAAATGATTGTCTATGATGATCCAACGGAACATCATCCTGAACGTAGTCCGGCCCAGCAGAAGAAGCACGACGACCATGACCGCTTGAACTCGGACCCGAACCCTGATCTGTAGTCGGGGGTCGACCTCCACTCGATCTTCTACCCCCGCTACGCCCGCTGCTACTAGATTCGCCTTCCCCTCTACCTCTTTCGCCGGGACGCCGACAACTTGAAGCCCTAGTGTAAGTTTTTGGGTCGTAACGTAGGTCGTCATCACCATCGTCGTTGTCGTCGTCATTGTCATCCTCCTCATCCGACTGTTCATCAGCTGACCCATATGGATTCATTTCCATTTCAGCGAACTCCACACGTAGTAAGTCCACCTCCGTTTTCATTTTCGCCCGTTTGAACGATTTGAAACTGCGGCGCAACATCGCTTTCTGAAAAAAAAAAAAAAAAAAAACGATTTATTAGTATTGAAATACCCAAACAAAAAAATAACACACAAATATTAATGAACTTTAACTAGTTGTTACCATTTTATTGAGCACACCCGTATGCTCCCGGAAACCGTGAGATGGCCGGGCAAGTTCAGGTGGGTTTATAAAGATGCGGGTCCTCTCTGTATAAATTTTTTGTCATGATCGATGATGTAATTAAATAATTTTTGATATAAATTTTCATAAAGACTTAATATATGCATTA
The DNA here is from genome assembly GCA_963682055.1 of Primula veris. NCBI lineage: Eukaryota > Viridiplantae > Streptophyta > Magnoliopsida > Ericales > Primulaceae > Primula > Primula veris. The sequence continues at coordinate 232,051 of OY821749.1, forward strand.
TTTATTTACTCTAATATACAAGATCTGATAATTCATATTGAGTCTCTCTAAAAGTTTATGTCAACAAAATATATCGTTCGGGTTTGAAAGTGGATAAAATTGAAAACTATGTGTACGTGGAAAAACGATAGATATCTAGAAGGAATATTATATGTTCGGTTCCTAGTACTTTCTTGGATTTGACTTTATATTTTTCTAATGATTTTCTTTTAAGTTATTATACTTTTTCATTTTGTTTTCAATATTTCAGTATGGGTGGCGGTACAAATCTTCTACCCCTATTCTTTATCTCCTTCCGTGCTCATTTGCTTATTTTCACTCAAATTTTAAATTTTCAAAAAAATAAATAATGCAAAAATGGGACAAATATCAACAATTATTATAATTTCTATAATTAATATAAACAAACAACAAACAATTATATATACCTAAGTGAATTATGGATTTGCATATTTTATATATTTTTTACTATTTTACAAATTGAAATTACAAAAAAAAAAAAAAAAAAAAAAATACATGCAAACCGTAAAAAAAATCTACGGTTTGCAAAAATACATGCAAACCGTCTACGGTTTGCATGTATTTTTGCAAACCGTAGATTTTTTTTACGTTTTGCATAAAAACACTGTAGACTGTAGATTTTTTTTACGGTTTGTACGTTTTTTCAGAAAAAGTGTAGTATAAAAATCCAACCTCATACTTGACATATTGTTGGCCATTTTATCTCTTTTTAATTAATGATGTTAACCGCTTATACCATGCATGAGAGAAAACCCAATGATGGGAAGTTTATAGATTGTGGTTCTACTTATAAGTTATACCTCATGAGATGGGAACAAACAAACAGTCCGTCATCAAATTGTTAAGAGATCTATACCTATATATATATATGTAAATAGCTATAGAATAAATTACGTGCTAATTAATATATTGATTGAGGTAGCTCTGTGCATGCTATTCGAGTTTTCTTTAAGCTTATATCGTTGCGCTTTCAGATTGGGCTTAGACTTAGAATGATAATTATGATCAATCTTTTCCAAGTTTAATTTTCAAATTTTATAACTACTATTTGTGTTTAGATATATAATTAATACTCTTTTCTTTTATAGATGATGTAGAATTTTATTATTTAATTTTGGGTGTTAGATAATAGTGTATAGTTAATTTTGTAGAGAAATAAAAGATATCCAAATGGGTTGGTGTGTCCTTTGGCATGTGATAAAAGCACATGGAATATATATATATATATATATAGCATATAGAACACAGACAAGTCGTACACACAGACCAGCTGCTTTGATCATAACACACCCATTCATTAAATAATAAGTTGTTAAATATCACATCGTAACAACCAACCCAAGACATACTCCCAAAACACTATTCTTCTTTAGACCTATTTTGTTACTTTTGAATTTATGGAATGATATATAACATGCACCCCCTCAATCGACCCCACTTTTCATTCAACTCGAATGTTTTTATTTTATTTTATCCACACACACAGTTTGTACCAAAGTTTTAAATGAATTAATCTCTGTTGGCCTTCCTTCTTCATATATACTTTCAAACTCAAAAGTAGTTGAACACTTATAACTCAATGTCAGTAAAACATTAACAAACAAAACATACACTGTATGTTGTGATAAGAACTCACATGATTAAAAAAACTAGATCCCAGAATCTACGTACTTTCCATGAGAGTGTATACGATTTGTTTTGATATATAGTTTGATGATCATTCATAAGAACTACATGTACTACCAAGGTTCAACTGTTGAAGCTGTAAATTTGGCTATATATATTTCTTAGAATTCTTTTACAGTTTAACAATTAACATCACTATATATATATATGAGAGTGGTCCAACCTATCTATTTACACATTATTACTGTTAAATTAAATTCATAGTCTATTCATAGTCTATGGCAAAATTAAATTCCAATGTGGTAGCGAAAACTTTCAGTATGCAAGATGACCCTTAATTATAAGCTTTTTAGTAGTGAAAGCTAGAAACTTCATGCCTTTCATGGGGGACAATTTTGATAGTTTATATAAATGGATAAATGTAGCTAGCTATGAGCCTATGACAATTCCATTAAAAACTATTTAGACTAAACTCGTTTTCCTGAAAGCTAGCTTGCAAGATTAAAGGATGAGTTTTTTTTTTTGGTTTAGAGCTCTCTATATTTGGATCTTGATTTTATATCTCAATGTAAAGATGCTTCTTAATTTTCTTCTTTTTAATAAGAGATTAACTTGATCTGCATTTGTATATGCACACATAAATCATGCTCTACTCTAAACAGCCTGTATGAAGGTTGGTTGTCGGATTAATACTATAGAGAATATTTTCTTACACAAGAAAAAACTCCTTAACAATAAATAATTGGACCCATCGGAATACTTTATATTCACATAAATAATACCAGTATTTGACAAGTTTTGATAATGTAACTAATTATGATGACAACTTGTAAAAGTTATCTATGACTATTAAGTTCATGCACATTCTTTGAACCTAGATAACTTATCATCAAAACTTATATGGTTATCATTTTATGTGTCGTTCTTTTGATATTCGTAGCTTACCACAGTTTTTGGTGTGATAATATTGGGGAAACAAACTTAGCCCCAGTGTTCCATGCGCGTACAAAACATATTGAGCTAGATTTTCATTTTGTACATGAAAAGATTGTCAGAAAAGTGTTCCAAGTTCGCTTTAATTCGTTCAAAGATCAAATTGCGGATATTTTTACCAAGCGATTAGCAAATGCTCGCTTTACTGTTTTACGAGAAAAGCAAAACGTCGTTTCCATGTCGGTTCGCTTGAGGGTGTGTGATAATGTAAGTTCTGATGACAGTTTATCTAGGTTCAAAGAATGTAAGTTTTTGAATATTTTTGATATGCATGCATAAGTCGCTATATCTATATGTCGGATAGTATATTATTAAAGGGGTTTGATTTAATTTGCCTTTATTCGATCTCACAATTACCTATAATAATGGAAGTACTGTAAAATAAGATGAATCGACCATACAACTGCAGTAATAAAGGGCTTATAATTTTGACAGGTGAAATGTGCCATCGTATAGATAGGGACTGTTTGTATGGGCCCCAACACTATAATAAATTAAAGACTTTTTAACACATTTTAATTAGACACAATACAACATTTGGAGACTAATTAAGAAAAAAAAAATCTTTAGGCCTCTTAATTAATCATAATTATTTAGAGACTCGGAATCTTAATATTTAGACCAACATTTAATATTCTTGTGTCTTTAAAAGCCAACTGTGTACTTATATATAAGAGGTATGCAATTCTACATGCGCCATTAATTAACACTTGCCCATCCAAAAATATTAGAAATAGTAGTAATAGTTTGACAAATTGTGAATATAGAACAATTTTAGATCAATCATATACTCCACCAAATACATAGCTCATTACGGGTACTAATTAGGAGTCTTACCTTCCAATCATGGTTTCTTTTCCCTACAAAAATAAAAATAATCACGTGAGATTTTGTCGACCCCGTTTACTTTGAGATCACTCAAAACTTTTTATCATTCCTAAGTCTGTCCCAATATAAGATTTCTTGGTACTAGAATTGGTCATCAAAACTATTACTAGTACGTAACGTACTAATTAATTTTATTTTATTTTAGTACAAACAACGCATAATCTATTATTGCAAAATAAGCGTTCTTCCATGGGACACTGCCCCAATGGTGGCTAAATCCGACAATAACATAAATAAACAGATGAAAACTTGATAGTACCAAAACGGATTTACAAGAGACTATAGCTGCATTTTGGAGAAAAAGATGCTAATAAAAGTTTCTACACCTAGCGTAAGGGGAAGAGAAAAATGAACCCGCCTCTCATCTTTTCTTTTTATACCTCTTAACCTTATTGTTCATCTTTTAACATCACGATCGATATGATAAAAAAGAGTAAAAATGACAACCAAAAACTCATAATCCATACGTTTTTAGCTAAAGTTTAAACTAGCACAAAAAAAAATGCAGCTTTAACAATAATGATAATTATGAGAAAAGGGAAAATATCAACATTTAAGAGGGTGAGATGAGAAAACACGAAAAAAAAAGTGGAATTAATGTGGAAATCAGCAGCTAGCATCACAGCCATTAAGCAGCCTCTTCCAAAGATAGCTACAAATTTGCTAAACACACGACGTTTGTGCTAAACACACGACGTTTGTGCTAAACACACGTTTGCGCATATCACCTGCAAACGTATTAATCAATTATTATTGCATAAAATGAGTATAAATTTTAGTTCAATAATTGGACCTCACATATCCTCATTGATTTGTAATTTAGAGGTTATGGACCATTCAAGACACTGTCAATCACTATTACATGTTTAATTTGGACAAATATTTGTTATTACATGGCAATAAATAAAATGTAAACAACTCGTCAATAGAGACACTTTGGCACGTCTCTGTTAACTTTAGATTTTCCAACTTGAGTTGTGAGTTAAAGTCAAAGTAGTTTGATTTGGAATACTTTTCTGTAACATACAACAAGGCTAATTAATAAACAAAAACTAACAGAGTTAAAAGAGTTGCTAAACTTACATTTGGGTTCACGTGCACGTTAAAATTACATTTTCTTTTAAATACTTATTAAGCCATACCCCCTTACGTTTATTATAATTTTTTTTTATAGGTTTCATCACATTTCTACGTGGGTTGATAATATTTTGGCCTTTTGAAGTTTAATAAATTTCACATCACTAGCAGCTAGTTTCAGACATAACTTACACCCTTTCGAAACTATCAATTACAAGTCGTTTCTTTATGTGAGGTTATATATATATCCATTTCGATTTTCAAACTTCTACAAAACTCGTATGTATCTCGATCGAAACAGAAATAAATCAAACAGGAAGTACCAAACAAACCCTAGCTAGGTGTCCTGATATAAAAAAGTATAAACTACCGTAAATGGTCAAGAGGCCAGAGATCGATTGAATTAACGTAATAATTAAAATGTGAAAATAAATAATAATGCAAGTAGATTCGTCGACATGGACATGACTACAAAAGTGTTCAACATTGGGCAATTTCTATAGTAACTCTAGTTAAATTAAGCGTGATGGGTAACACAAATATAGTAGGTGAATTCATTATTATTCCATAGGAATTCAATAAAAACGAAGGGACCCCAATGACTGTCGCGCTATTGTGTGGTTGTTTTCTTTGTGAGGACATTCGAAACAGCCAAATTCAAACGCATGTGGATCTATATATCCTACATATATGCATGTTAATAATAGTAAACGTAAAATTTCTAGGTACTTTCTTATTCACAAAAAAACATTTACAAAGTTAATTACGCAGACATAATATAATACTCCGTATAATATATAGACACTATAGCCAAACTTATGCTTATTTTTTGGTGCTGGGACCAAACCAGTCAAGCTAAACTAGTCCAAACCGAGTCTTGCCTAGTTTTGTTTAGTGAATGAACACAAGTCATAAATAAAGTTGGCTACGTCAAAACTCAGAAATTCGATCGCTAATTTTTATTTCTAATTTTTTTTTTTGGGAAAAACATCATAGCTAGTGATGAGTACGTACACTGGCATCATCTTATTATATATCTGGTATGGTTCTTTTTCTGGTTTTAATCATGACGAGTAATCGCATTGTATTTAAAAGTTAATTCAAACAATAGCAATTAAAAGAGATTATCTCTAAAAAAATGAGAGAAACCATGGCCTAGATTGTCAACATAAGCACATGAACATTGGATATGGGATCTTTCTAAACAAATACTCAAGCCCATATATATATATATCACATTGACTTATTATCTAGAAGAGCTGTAACTTAATGAGCGAATAACTATAAGTTTATATATATATATATATATATAAAAAAGTGCATTATTGTGAGTACAAATAAATAAACCAACAGACAAGGAACCCATGGGAATGATATATTATGGCATATATATATATATATATATATGTCAACGCTAAAGAAAGGGACCATGAATGCAATCACCACTTAAAAACACCACACTTCCTGGCGAGCTTGATTTTCTTCCCAAGCTCGGCTTAATCAATTTCGCGTTGGCTCCGATCTTCCGAGGTGGTAAGGTAGGCTCCGGTTGTCAGGTCGTCTTCGTGCCTGCACAAGGAACGAACAGGGGCCCGGGGTTGTTGCCGGGTTTTCCCTCTCCGACGATCAAGTCAGTATCGATATTAAGTGAAAGTACGAAGTGTAAAGAGGGATGAGGGTCCGGGCCGGTTACAGTTCGGTGTCTCGAGTGGTTCAGACAGGGTTCAGGGGGTCGGGTTGTTTGAGCTTTATCTCTCCTCTCTATTTGTGCGTCCCCCCCCAAGTAGGATTAGGGGGGGGTATTTATAGTGAGGTTCCGATGTATACTAACCCTTGGATCACTGTACTGTGAGATGCTGATCCAACGGCGTTAGGTCATTTATGACTCTGACAAGAGTACTGTCCTTTACCGGGGCCCACAGAGGGTGTCCTGTGATTGGGCCACGTCGGTGACACGTCAGGAGGGTCCCCCAAGGGAGCAGCAGCATTAATTGAGGAAGCGTATTCGATACGCTTCTTTGGACTGGCCTAGCTTCACCCCGTTTGGTATTGAGCCGGGGTGATGATACATCCGCTGTACAGGGCCCCGGATTGTCTCTTTCTGTGGTGATATCGGTCCGGACGAGGGGACACTGACATTCCCTCGCCAACAGCTCCCTGTCCGGAGTCGTCGTTGAGTACCTTCCTCACTTTACGGGGGCTCCGGTCATTCTGTCTTCACATTTGACTGTCTAGAGGCACCTCGGCGCGACTCGTCTCTTGATACGTGTTCAATCATGCATGGATTTCTTACACGTGGAGCATGCCAGTTTCGTAATTATGGGGCGCCGCCTCTGACTTTTCAGTTTCTCCAATGTCATTAATGCTAAAACGGCTGAAGGGTGACACTTGGCAGACGACCTCTCCTTATTGTACACGTGGAGGGCGTGGGTTGAGTGGCGGCTGTCCTTTGTGGGAGTTCGTGCAATGAGCCGTCGCGTCTTTTCACCTTCTGGTAAGTGTCTTTTCACCTTCTGGTGGGGGTCTATAAATACCCTCAGTGAAAATCATTTTTCACTTTTTTCAACTTCTCTCTACAAGCCTCCACAGTATAAATACTCTCTCTCCTTCTTCTCCCTTAGCAAATTTCATCTTCGAATACTCAAAGCCAGAAAATGGTTATTAAACACGGAGCCGGCAAGGGTCCGATGGTTGCCCCTACTCCTCAACGTTTGGCCGTGATGGCCAACGCGCTCCCATTCCGGGCCATGGTCCTCGACCCGTCCCTGAGCGTCGATAGCAACGACAGCAGTATCATGATACGGACTCATGGGTCCGATCTCGAAGAGTTCCGACAGCTCTGCGGGATCGGCGAAGGGTTCCGTCTTCGGAGGTGTCAGAACTCCGACGAGGTGAACGGGATCGTAGCGGATCCGAAGAGCATGGTGACGCTCTCTCTCTCGTCCCTTCTGTACGGGGGCACTCACCTCCCAATCCCGGAGCTGCTGGCGGAGTTATGCGCCTGGACGCAAACTCTTCCTTGTCAGTGGCCTCTGCAAGCCCACCGGATCTGTGCCGGGATGGAGGCTCTAAACGAGCTGTTAGGCTCGACCCTACCGGAGCCATTGGGGCTAAGGGAGCTGCTCGCTTGTTACGAGTTCTTACAGAGCGAGCCTAGCTCCCAAGCCAAAAGCAGGCAGCCGTACCTGCGGTGTCGGTCACACAACCAGCTTATCTTGGGTAACTCCGATTCGAATCGGGGTTACACACAAGATGTGATCGTGGTGGAGGGTGACTGGCTCCACCGGGATGATTTGACCCTCCCAACCAGACCGGGGAGGGTCTTAAGCAATAAAGAGAACAAGGCCACTGTGGCCGCGAGTCTAAGGGGTCTCGGGGACCCGAACGTGAGGTCCATAGAGTTGGCGTTGAACTGGTGGGGTCCGGATGGGACCGACGCAGGCGCTCGCGATGCGGAGCGTCTGTTACTCTGTAGCTCCCCTACCAGTTGTAAGGGGAATGAGTTCCTTTGGCCTCCTAGGACCTTCTGTCCAGTGGGGTACTCCCGGGAACGGTGGGAGAAAGAAAAGGGTTTTGAATCCACCCTCCCACCTAAGGCCATCAAAGAAGCTGAGGCCGAGGTCGAGGTTGTGACCGTGGCGAAGAAGGCCACGAAGCCGAAGTCAAGCGGCAGGGCGAAGGCCGTGGTGATTACCTCCTTTGCTCCTGCGTCGGCTGGGGTTATGTTTGAAACCCGGCCTGATGGTACCGTCCTCCATTATAGGGAGGGGGCGGACGGTACCCGCAGCTATATCGACCAGCATGGGAAACCGTTGCTGGATGTTCCTCCCCTGAGCTCGAGGGCGCCGGATTCGACGGGCCTCTTTCGTTTGGAAGATAGCTCTCCTGAGGCCCCACCAACCGGGCCAGCCTTGGGCACCTCACGGACTATGGTGAGTTAGCTTTAACTTTACAGTTTTATACTTAGACAAATTTTGTGGTTTTTGCGAATTTTTCTAACTTCATTCTCTGTTTGGCCACTATAGGTGATCCGGTCTGACGAGGAGGAGGAGGAAGAGGTGGTTCCTGCTGAGGTTGGGGATGAAGTCGAGGAGCCCGAGCCCGAGGTCGTTGAGAAAGAGGTCAATGAGGCCGTTAAGGAGGGGGCGGTCGAGGCAGAGGATGAAGAAGTGGTGGAGGTGGCCCCTGCTGATGCTAAGGCGAAGACCTTGGAGAGGTTGGGGGGCTTGGCGGGGCAATTGAGGCGTGAACGAGCCGCTAGAAAAGCCGAGCTTGCCGAGGCTGCCAAGAGAAAGAGGGAGGAGGCGAAGGCCCCCCGTGATGCGAAGAAGGCACGTACTGGGGAATCTGACCCACGGGAGGGCATCGTGACAATCCCGAAGCCTAGGGAGCCCGTGGTTGTAGATGAAGGGCGAGCGGTGTCAACCGCTCAGGCAAAGGGTCCGACGCCTAGCGCTTCAGGCTCAAGCTCAGGTTCTGGCTCCCCGTTTCCAAGGATGCCTATCCAGACTCCAGAGGAGGTCAAGGCGGCGACCGGGGTTCGGAGTATTATGGAGGGCCATCCCTCCGCTGGCCTGCTTGCTCTGGCCGCGCTTCAACAGCAGACTGTCGAGGCCGACCAACGTGGTCGCGACCTTGCTTCCGCCATGGCGTCGGCCATGGCCATGATCCCGCAGGTAAAACGTTGTATTCGTTTACTCCTTAGTGATATTTGTTTCTTTTGTAAATTCTGCTAAGTGTATCTCTTCTTTTGTAGGCCTATTTAACAATGAACCAGTATGTCTACCAGCAAGGGCAACTGGTGAGGTCGTGGGCTTCGAAGGCCGAGGCCAGCGCTAAGCAGGCCGACGACGCTCTAAAGAAGGCGGAGGAGGCCCAAATAAGGGCTGAGAGGGCCGAGGGCCTCGTCGAGTCCTTGGAAGCTCGGCGAGCTGAGGCCGCGAAGGCGAGTGCTGAGGCCGAAGAGCGTGAACAAGCTGCGGTTACAGCTCTGAAGGAGGCTGAAGCGAGCTTGGCCGACAAGGTGAAAGCCGCAGTCGAAGCCACTGAGGCCGGAGTGGCCGAAAAAGTAAAGGCTGCGGTTCTAGCCGCCGAGGCGGAGATGAGCGCCGCCTTGGAGCTATCAACACAGAAGGACTTTAATTCCTTCTATGTTGATGGCTGGTCTGAGGCAGCAGCTTTTATGAGGGCGGGACCGGATCATCCGGTGTGGAACATAGAAAACATCTTGGTTCCCGTCCCCTCTGCTCCCATTCCCGAGGTGGTTCCCTTAACCCCTCGAGCCCTCTCCGAGGATGAAGCTGATGATGATGATGAGGGGGCTGCTTAGGGCTTTTTGTAGTTCTTTATTTTGTTTTCGATGTAATCTTTTTTCTGCACTTAGCTTGTAATAGCTTTTGATTAATGAAATGAGAAAACAATTTTGGACTTGTCTTTTATTCTTCTCTATTTCTTGTTTCTTGTTTTTAATTCCCGTTGTGATTTATACCTCATATGCATGCTCCCAAATGAGGGGGCCCTTATGCTTCGGCATTGGGGCTCTCATTTTATATACATGATAAACCGAGTTGGCACGTGTAGAAACACTTAGAGAATTTTAAATGAACTAAAAAATTCAAGTAAATATGAACCGGGGTGCCGTATAGGCTCGTGTTCTGAAACACATAGAAACATAGAAAATTTAAATGAATTGAAAAATTCAAGTAAATGTGAACCGGGGTGCCGTATAGGCTCGTGTTCTGAAACACATTGAAAATTTAAATGAACTGAAAAATTCAAGTAAATGTGAACCGGGGTGCCGTATAGGCTCGTGTTCTGAAACACAGAAAATTTAAATGAACTGAAAAATTCAAGTAAATGTGAACCGGGGTGCCGTATAGGCTCGTGTTCTGAAACACATTGAAAATTTAAATGAACTGAAAAATTCAAGTAAATGTGAACCGGGGTGCCGTATAGGCTCGTGTTCTGAAACACAGAAAATTTAAATGAACTGAAAAATTCAAGTAAATGTGAACCGGGGTGCCGTATAGGCTCGTGTTCTGAAACACTTAAGAGAATTTATAACAACAGTTTTCATTTATGAAGCCCATAGGCACAAATTTACATCACGTTCTTATTTACACAGACATAACGGCCGAGCCCTACTGGTAGTACTTCCTTAGGTTGTTGACGTTCCAAGGTCGGTCTACCGGGACGTCGTTGGGAAGACGGCCCAACAGGTAGGCCCCGTTCCCTACTGCACCGAGGATTCGATAGGGGCCTTCCCAATTGGGGCCTAGCTTGCCGTCGGACTGTACCCTGGTGTTGTTGTTTACTTTGCGTAGCACGAGGTCTTCGTCTTGGAAACGTCTGGCGTTCACTCTTTTGTTATAGGAACGCCCCAACTCGTTTTTATATTCGGCGTTACGAATGGCCGCAACCTCCCTTCTTTCTTCGGCGTAGTCCAGCTCTAGCCCCATCATCTTTTCATTAAGCCCGTTCTCCACCATGTCCGTCCTTAGAGAAGGAAGCCCGATTTCTAAAGGGATGATGGCTTCCATTCCGTAAGTGAGGCTATAGGGTGTCTGTTGAGTGCCCCGTCTTCTCGTCGTTCGGTAGGCCCAGAGGACGTGATGCAGCTCCGCAGCCCATCGTCCTTTGGACTCGTCTAGCCTCTTCTTGATTCCGTCGAGCACGGTCTTGTTTGATACCTCGGCTTGACCGTTGCATTGGGGGTACGATGGGGTCGAATAGTAGTTCTTGATGTGATATTTTGCATACATTGCTTTTAATTTGACCCCGGTGAACTGTCCCCCATTGTCTGCGACGATTGAGTAGGGGATTCCGAATCTGGTGATCACGTCTCTCCAGAGGAAACGTATCACTTCGGCCTCTGTGATTTTCGCTAAGGCCACGGCCTCCACCCACTTTGAGAAGTAATCGGTGACCAAGAGGAGGAACTTCTTCCCCCCCGGGGCCACGGGGAATGGTCCGACGATATCCATGCCCCACTGCGCAAAGGGCCAGGGCGAGGTCACGCTGCTCATTTTTTGCGCCGGGGCATGGGGTATGGGTGCGTACTTCTGACACTTCTCGCACCTGAGTACGAAAGCTTTGGCGTCCTTCTGCATGAGGGGCCACCAATACCCGTGGGTCAGGGCTCGGTTGGCCAGCGATCTGCCCCCGGTATGGCTCCCACACGTTCCCTCGTGAATTTCCTCCATGACTTTTATTACCATGTCGGGGTGGACGCAGAGTAAGTAGGGGCCAGAGAACGATCTTTTATAGAGCTTTTCGTTGGGAGCTATCCAGAATCCCAGTGCCGTTCTTCTTATTTTCTCGGCCTCTTTCTTGTCATTGGGAAGATCACCGGAGCGATGGTATTCGATTATGGGGTCCATCCAGCTTGGCTCCGGCGGGAGGTCAGTCACCATGTTAATTGTTGCCTTAGCCTCGATGCTAGGCGAAGGGACATATTCTATGGTGATGACTCTCTCTTTTTTATCACTCATGACCGAGGCTAGGGTCGCTAGTGCATCGGCGTGGGTGTTCTCGTTTCTGTTGATGTTGACGATTTCTTGACATTCGAAGCTTTGGAGTATTCCGGAAGCGACAGCCACGTAGCTGGCCATTCTGTCGTCCTTCGTCTGAAATTCACCACTGATTTGGCTGCTGACTAATTGAGAGTCCGTATGCACCAGTATCTTTTTGATTCCGAGGCTTCGGGCCATTTTTAAGCCGGCGATGACGGCCTCATATTCGGCCTCGTTATTGGTGGCTCTGAAGCCAAGTTGGATTGACTTCTCGATCACATCCCCTTGGGGAGATCGGAGCACGACGCCGAGGCCGGACCCTTTCTTATTGGCGGCTCCATCCGTGTGCAAGGTCCAGGTCTCTGGGGCAGAACCTGTGATGTCGGGGCATTGCGTCGTCCCAGTGAATTCTGCCACGAAGTCGGCCAGGGCCTGTCCCTTGACGGACGTTCGCGGCGCATAGCTGATGTCGTAGGCGTTCAAGTGGCAGGCCCACTTCATCATTCGTCGAGAGAGATCCCCCTTTTGGAGTATTTCTCGCACAGGCTGGTCAGTATAGACCACAATGCTGTGTGCAGAGAAATAGTGAGCAAGTTTTCGTGAGGCCACGACGAGGGCCAGGACGAGTTTTTCCAAGGGCATATACCTAGCCTCGGCATCGAGGAGAGTTTTACTCACGTAATAGATAGGTCTTTGCTCCCGGTCGAGTTCCTTGATGAGGACGGCGCTGACGGCTATCTCGGACACGGCGAGGTATAGGGTAAGGACGTCGCCTGGGTCCGGCTTGGTTAGAAGGGGCGGACTTCCGAGGTAGTCCGCCAGCTCAGTGAACGCACGCCGGCATTCATCGGTCCATTCGAATTTTTTCTGAGCTTTCAAGGCCGTAAAGAACGGCTTGCATCGGTCCCCGAACCGGGCAATAAATCGGTTGAGGGCGGCAGCCATTCCGGCTAGCTTTTGTATGTCCCTTCTCTTCTCAGGTGTTTTCAAATTCTTCAAGGCAGAGATCTGGGACGGGTTCGCTTCGATGCCGCGGTGGGTCACCATGAACCCCAGGAATTTGCCGGCGCCTACCCCAAAGGCACATTTAGAGGCGTTCAGCTTCAGGTCATGCCTTCGTATTGTTTCGAACACCTCTCTCAGGTCGGATAGGTGGTCCCCCTCCTGGGTGCTTTTTACCACCATGTCGTCGATATAGACCTCCATGGTTCGGCCTATGTTCTTAGAGAATATCTTGGTGACCATTCTCTGATAGGTCGCCCCGGCGTTCTTGAGTCCGAAGGGCATCACTTTGTAGCAGTAATTTCCCCTTGGGGTGATGAAGGCAGTCTTTTCTTGGTCGGCCTCGGACATAGGTATTTGATGGTAGCCGGAGCAGGCATCCAGGAAGCTCATTCTGGCGGCCCCGGCCGTAGAGTCCACTATTTGATCGATTTTGGGCAAGGGGAAAGGATCCTTTGGACAGGCCTTGTTGAGGCTCGTATAATCGATGCACACCCTCAACTTTCCGTTCTTTTTGGGGACCACTACGGGATTGGCGAGCCATCTAGGGTAATAAATCTCCCTGATGGCCCCGGCCAGCAGAAGCTTCTCTACTTCCTCGTTTATGGCATCGGCATGCTCTGGACTGACACGGCGCCCCTTTTGCATCACGGGCTTGGCATCCGGGCTGACGTTTAATCGGTGGCAGGCGAGGTCGGAACTGATGCCTGGCATCTCGCTTGGACCCCATGCGAAATTGTCGAGGTGTTGGATAAGGAGTTCGACGAGGTCGGTGACCTCTGGTTTGGTAAGCTTTGCCCCTATCATAAAAAAGTGGTCCTCGTCATACCCCGGGATTTGGATTTTCAGCAGTCCCTCCTCCACCTTGTCTTCGGCCTCAGGCCCCATCTTCTTGTTTAGTTCCCTCAGCAGCTTAGGGTCCTCTGCCTCGATGTTCATGGCACTTTGGGCGGGCATCATCTCTTTGCCGGAATACACGGCCATGGCACAGCTGCGTGAGACTTTCTGATTTCCTGAGATGGTCTCCACACCAGAATCAGTTGGATATTTAACCTTTTGGTGTAAGGTGGAGGAGATTCCATCTACTCCATGGAGCCACGGTCGCCCCAATATCACGTTGTAAACAGAGGGGACATTCACCACCGTGAACTCCACGCTCATAACTTTCGTTCCAGTTTTGACGGGCAAGGTTATGTTTCCTTTAGGCCGGACCGCCTCCGAGTTGAATCCATATAGAGGGGGGACGTCGGTTTCCAACTGTTCCTCTTTGAGTCCCATCTTTCGAAAGAGGTCTTCGAAGAGTATATTGACCGACGCTCCTTGATCAACGAGGATCCGTCCTACAGCGCATAGGCCTATCTGTGCCGAGATAACGAGGGCATCAGTGTGGGGCACGTCCACCCCCACCAGGTCAAAGTCAGTGAAGCTTACATCCGGCTTGGAACTGCGCTTGTATCTTTTCCGAGGGCTTGAGCTTTCTGCGAGGCAGACGTGCTGCTTCATCAATGCTTCCCGTGCTGAGGTTCTTTCTGCCCCATTCTGGATTGACCTTTTGGGCCCAGAGTGAATGACATGACAGATCATCACAGGTGGGGGGAGGTCCCGCTGGCTCTCGTCGACCCTTTCTCCATCTCGGTCAGATTCTCTTCGTGATTTGACATATTTATCCATTAGGCCATCCCGGACCCATCCCTCGAGCCTGGCCTTCAGACCATGGCACTCGTTGGTGTGATGGCCACGACCCCTGTGATATTCACAGATTTTGTCGTTAGGCCCTGGGGCCGGCTCGTTCCGTAGTGGGAGAGGCCAAGAGAAGAAAGGCTCGTTCTCAATCTTGTTAAGAAGGTCGACGAGAGGTAGGCGAAAGGTGGTGGAATAGGCAGCGCCCGTCCCCGACGCGACAGGTGTTTGATGCCCCGGTCGGGGATCCTCTTTTCTTCTTTTAGGGGCCGGTTGCGGATTTCTTCCCGTTCGTGGCCGCTCCGTCCTTTCCGCTATGGGCCGGTTCCTTCGAGGGCTCGTTGCGACGAACCGGTCCCTTGGCTGGTCGATAAGGGCTATCGAACGTGTTGCCCCGGCTGACCTCATGTCCTTCTCAATGTCGATATGCTGTTTTATGAGGGACCTGAGTTGAGGAACAGAGTTGGGTGGGGTCGCGATCATCTCGTTTCGGATCCTGCTCCCAACTACCATGTTTTGCCTAAAGGCAGCTATGGCGGTGGAGTCGGGACAGTCCGCGCATTCGGCATGCTTCAGCCAAAACCGACTATCATAGTTCTCGAGGGTCTCTTTAGATTGGACCCTCACTTGATAGAGTTGCTCCGGCTGGGCAGCTCTCTCTTTCAAGTTTATGAACCGGTGCGCAAAATCATAAGCTAGGTCGTCCCAACAGTGGATAGAGTTAACGGGCAGGGACTGGAACCATTTACTAGCGAGCCTTCCCAGGCTGGCGGGAAAGCACCTGCACATTAACTGGTCAAGATGCGACCAATGGTTCATCTGGTATCGGTAGTGTCGGAGATGGGCCTCTGGATCAGAGTCCGCATTGAAGGTTTGGAGGATAGGGGCGATAAAGTTTCGAGGGGGGACACTGTATTCGATTTCGTCCGAGAACGGGGTGCTGCGGGTAGAGGCCACGATTTTCAACGCTGCCTCACCAGCTGCATCGTGCCGTCCTCGTCGGCCACGTCTCCGTGTCCGAGGTGGCTTATCGGTTTGGGCATGACTAGATTCTGGCCTTGAGTCCCGACTACCATCCTGCCAACGGAGCCGCGAATGTATACTCCGCTCGTTATCGCGGCGAGAATTTCCTTCTTGGGAATGCTCCGACTCCGCACCCCTAGCCGGCTCCCTGGGAGTCTCTAGGGGGGGTCGTCGGAGGGGTCCCAACCTGGACATCACGCTTTTAACGGGGACTGGAGCCGATTTGTCTTGGCTCGCACCTTGAGCGGGCTCGAGTTCCGGCTCCATCAGCGAGGCTATCAAGGCTTTCTGGGCCGCAAGAGCGACGAGCTCTTTTTGGTGAATATCGATCATCATCTCTGTCAGCTCGGCCCTCGATCGGGGTGCGGGAGCTGTTGCGGTCAGGGGAACGGGCTCCCTGGTAGATGCGGTCCCAGGGGTCTCATCAAAAGAAAGCGTTCTCGGCATCCCAAGAACGTGGGGGGGTCGAGACGATGGAGTGTCAAATCGGTTATTGCCAGACATGTTTCTTTTAAGGACGGGGAGTCGAAGCTAACGCGTTTCGTTTCCCACAGACGGCGCCAATTGGCGAGCTTGATTTTCTTCCCAAGCTCGGCTTAATCAATTTCGCGTTGGCTCCGATCTTCCGAGGTGGTAAGGTAGGCTCCGGTTGTCAGGTCGTCTTCGTGCCTGCACAAGGAACGAACAGGGGCCCGGGGTTGTTGCCGGGTTTTCCCTCTCCGACGATCAAGTCAGTATCGATATTAAGTGAAAGTACGAAGTGTAAAGAGGGATGAGGGTCCGGGCCGGTTACAGTTCGGTGTCTCGAGTGGTTCAGACAGGGTTCAGGGGGTCGGGTTGTTTGAGCTTTATCTCTCCTCTCTATTTGTGCGTCCCCCCCCAAGTAGGATTAGGGGGGGGTATTTATAGTGAGGTTCCGATGTATACTAACCCTTGGATCACTGTACTGTGAGATGCTGATCCAACGGCGTTAGGTCATTTATGACTCTGACAAGAGTACTGTCCTTTACCGGGGCCCACAGAGGGTGTCCTGTGATTGGGCCACGTCGGTGACACGTCAGGAGGGTCCCCCAAGGGAGCAGCAGCATTAATTGAGGAAGCGTATTCGATACGCTTCTTTGGACTGGCCTAGCTTCACCCCGTTTGGTATTGAGCCGGGGTGATGATACATCCGCTGTACAGGGCCCCGGATTGTCTCTTTCTGTGGTGATATCGGTCCGGACGAGGGGACACTGACATTCCCTCGCCACTTCCCTCCAACTCATAGCTGTTACGTTTTGTTTCCTTTCTTTGATATTAAAATATTATTTATATAGTATATATTATTATTATTATTATTATTATTACATGTAAGGCATCTAACGGCTCAAAAGAATTAATATTAACACTAAACATTAGTAAATCTTTCCACGTAACAAATATTGTAATTTGTACATATATTGGGTTAGAAAGAGTCAAAAAAAACTTGCATGTGCGGTAACGCCAAAGTACACGATTGCCTAAATATCAGTGTCTTTATCAAGCCATGTATATATATATATATGTCTTATGTATATCTTCTCATGAAGGCTGTATTATATTATTATTTGAACATTAGACGATATTGGTATATTGTTTAATAATAACCTAGTATTATGTTTGCTGAAACGAGCAAAATTCTAACTACTTCTTACACCCTTTGAAAATACTGTTTAATACGTGTAATTGTCTATCTACACCATGATTAATAATTTTTCATTACCATCAAGACAAAGTTTTGTGTTTTCTTGTATCATTTTTTTTTACCAAATCAATATATGGATGTTTTAATAGATACTTTTTATAAAAACAAAATTAACACAACATTGTTATGAATGCTAAATATTTTTTCAGAGGATGAAATTTTGATATTTCTAGTATCACAAATCTATCTAAGTTGGGATATTTGTCAAGAGGGAAAATATTGGAGTTAGGAGACTTTTGTTTACAGTTTTCTATCCCAATATTAACATGGCATTCAACAGTAAAGTAATTAAAAGTCTCCCTCGAGATCATCCACAACATAAATTTTGACCACTTTCCAATGTCAAAAGCCTAAAATAAAAACAAAATGATAGAAAATAGAGCTGCTAAAAAGAGACTTGTGCTCATCTCTGAAAACTTACACCTTTGGCTATTGGCCTTCACAATTTCAGTAGTAGTAGGTACAGTTCTTAAATGTACATACTATTAACTTATGGTATTAATTTTCCAAAAGACTCGAAAAATATGGGTTAGTACAAATTTTCAGAGTTACTAACAAACATGATTAAAAAAAATGTTATGAGCTAGAGCTCAATGATTTCAACTATTTTTCCGTCTTTAACACTGTTAACGAGACAACGATCAATGATGTTAATTAATTAACATAATATATACACTTCAAACTATTTTAAACAGAACACACAAATTTATACTATTTTTTTTTTTTTGTAACAAGGACCAAAGGCATGACATGACAATTGACAGAGTTGGTAATCGTCATAATATGTTCCCCAGATAAAATATTTATCGGAGCCTAACTGATACTAGTATTACACAAATAAATCTCAAATACTTTACAAAATATAATCTGGTCACACGCCGCGCATATATATATATATATATAAATGTTTCAATTAATTATTTATTATGAAAATATGTGTAATTTTGATCGATTAAGAAGGTGTACTTCATTCGTCCTTAAACACATGTTCCATATATACATAAATATGTGCAACTTTTATCGATACTTTTTTCATATCTAAATTGCTCGAAAAAAAAAATCAAAAGTTAATCAAATAGTTCATGGTTAGATCTATATGATAGAATTTTTGATTTTTTCATTTCGAAAATTTTGATATGAAAATTGTCGATTTTAGGAACGGATGGAGTATTAAAATTGTCGAAATAATTGTTTTTAAAATTTAATCATATAGTTCAAATATTAAATTATACAAGTCGGTCAACATTACACGTAAATTAATAGAGTACATATTTATTTAGATCATTTATTTGTTCACTGCAACTTTTTTCTTTGTTTGAAATTATTTCCGTTTTGAAAATAATAACCTTTCAATTTGTGGGGTTTTTTCATCCACAATTTTATTATTATTATTAATAAAATAAAAATACAGGTTTTTCCATTCCGTTTATATAAAAAGAATTGCATTCATTAAAAAAAAAATAAAAAAATATAATTAATTGAAAACGAATGAAATAATTTTTAATTATCAGGTTCATATTTATTACGTAAGTGTTTAGTAGGCCCCACACAGAAGTACTTTTGCATCTAATCTAACCCCTTTTTTTACTTTCCTTCTTCTCCTTTTTTAACATAATAATTTCACAAACACCCCACACTTGCAAAAACACACACACACACACACTCTTCTCTCTTGTATACCCCATTATTATTATTATTATTATCTCTTTTTCTTTCTTTTAAGCAAAATATAAAAATGGGAAACCCAGAAAACCAACCCGACCCGATTCATCTCTCCCCCAGCAACAGCCGTAGAAGAACGAGCACCGCTTCCCCTGAGTTTGAGTTTTTAACCACCGTAAACACCGCTACTTCAGTAAAACTTCACTCGGCCGATGAACTTTTCGTAAACGGTCTCCTTCTCCCCCTCCATCTCCTTCACCTCCATCCTAACCTTCACAAACCCGACACTTTTGAATCTCAACCCGACCCTGTTATTGAACCATTCCTCAAACCCGACTCTGTTCCCCTCAAACCTGTCCCGGTTACATCCAAAAGGTGGAAAGACATTTTTAAAAAAGCTGACAAAATTAAAAAGAAGAAAAACCCTGATAACCTTAATAATACTAGTATTAATATCAATATATGGCCTTTTTCGAGGAGTAGTTCGGCTGGTACCGGTTCTACCCGTCCAAAACCCAACCCGACCCGGAAATCATCCAGCGCACCTTGCTCACGCAGCAATTCTGCGTCTAGGAAGTGGCCCAGTAGTCCGGGTCGGGTCGGTGTTCATTTGGGCCGGGCCAGCCCGGTCTGGCAACAGGCCCGTAGGCCCAAGATGGGAGGTACTGAAGCTGGTCGGGTAAAGAGAGTGGGCCCACCGGTGCGGGTGTTGAACGTACCTATGTGTATCGGGCCTAGGAATTATGTGGGCTGTAAAGGCGAGGAGAGTGGGCCCACCGGTGGTGAGAGTTTGGTCGTTGGAGAAGGGACACGTGGCGGTAATAATATATTTAATTTTCGGAGCATGTTTAGTAAAAAAGTATATTAGTGTATGTATGTTTTGGAAAGTTAGGGTGCGATCATATTTACTAATTAATGCATCGGATCTCACCAGAACTCCGAATTTAAACAAAAGTAGTACGACGATGGATAATCCTTGTTCCTCGTGTTACACCGCTTTTAAGTAACTTACCGGAACAAAAAATGTTTGGAAAAATATGTAAGTGTATGTAAGTTTGGTTTTAATTACTAGTACGAAGATCTTTTTAATATATTTTGTTGATTTTTTGGCTAGTGTTGTTATCTACACTACATCGTGATGGTGTAAATTTGTAAACGGATGAGAGTAATCTGTATTACTTTTGGGTTAAAATTGTGACTTTTGATGTTATGAATTAAAGCACTTTAAACTAGAAAAAAGCAACTTTTCAACTTTACGAGGATGTTTGTCCCTTTTGTTAATTAATAGTAATGTTTGTTACTGATTTTTTATTTAATGTGCACATGTTGTTCTGTATAAAACATGTTCTTGATCATGTAGTAAGTAGTTTGTTGTAATTTGAGATGAAAGATTAGTATAATTAAACAACTCACTGCTATGACCTCCTATTGAAATCGGAAAACCTTTTTTAATTTTATCGGTAATGAGAAGTTGAACGTGGATGTATACATCACAAAAGGATGATTAATATATCATTAATGATTAGAGTATTAAAAATTACAAAAGGATCGCATATTAGTTTTGTTTAGTTTTGCTGCGACTATGACAACTGTGTTGGAGGTGATGGTTAGAGTCTTGAGTTATCGGTGACTTCGAAGGCAGGCGATCCTCATTTTCTGTGGATCAGCTAAGCTGGTTTGTGTGGATGGAATTTTGGACCAATTCTATATCTGTAAAAAAAATGGGTTTTGATACCCCCAACATTCCGCCTGACAGTTGATATTGCGTTCTCTTTGTCCAATTTCTTTCTCGCATACACTATGAACAACGATCGTAGTTATTTCACTCATTCTAGTTACTGCATGCTTTGGGAGCGTATCGTTTTGGGAGAGGTCCCTATGATTTTTACAAGAAATCTAAACATTTCTTCAGCATGACGATGACAACAAATGTTGTGCCCGACGTGAGCACACGTCCGTTCATGTATACTGTACTTTTGTATCTCACGACTAACAATTACGGAGTACTATATTGCTTTCATCTATCATACAAAACAAAATGTTCCGAGGGGCGAAACTAGGATGATTTTTTTGAAGGGGTGTAATGTAAAAAATATATCGAATAGAGGACAAAAATAAAGAATTTTTTATATATTTAACATAACATAAAATAAATATGAAGTTAAAGACAAAGGGTATTGGACAATAAAATATTTTTTTTAGTAATCTTTGTTTGGGAAAATAGAATGGTCATTTATGAAATTTGGTAATTTCAAGGTAAAAAACATAATTTTTTAGAAAAAATAACTAAAATGATTTGAACTTCTAACGTTCCATTAAATTAAAGCTAATTTTATCACTACACCAACAACAATTTTGTTTAATTAGGGGGCTATTAATGTATATATCTTAGAAAATTTTAAATTACATATTTAAAAAAAATATTAAAAAAATTGAAAATCGCCGACGATTCCCGGTGGGGGTGGCCGGCCACCCCCAACCACCCACTGGTTCCGCCCCTGGTTCCCATTGGTTACATTTGGGGCCGGGTATAGGATATGTCCATGCATTCTGTTTTTGGGTTCTTGGATCATATAAAACCCAAATTTGATCTTTGTTTTGTTATACAAAATGGAAGTTAATTGTTAAACTTTAAACAAATCCAACCACACAGGAAACCCAACGCTATCTGGGGTAAAATTTAGACATAAATTAACCAATATAATTATGATGAACAAGAAGGTATTCACATAGCTTTATTGGCTAGCTATTAGAATGTAAACCAAGTATATATATTCTTTCTTGTTCATCATAATTATCGGGACAAAACAAACTGTGAATGATACAGAGGTTAAGAAACCAGGGACAACATGAAACAAGACCAACCCCAAAAAAAAACTACTCTCCAATATAGTAATTTTCAAGAATAATGTCAAATCATTTTGAATGATGATGGTTTTTATACCAAACAGAAGGGAGCAGATATATGTTTATTAGCTGTTTGCGCAAGAAAGGAACTGTCATTATAAGGATTTTTAAAGGTTAAAACATGGGCGACGAGAACTTATAACCTTTTTGAGTGTGTGAGTAAAAACTGATTCTAATTGTGTAATTATATGGTGGAGACTCAATGCATCTCTAGCTAATAACCTTAATTATGTACATCGATGTATATATATATTTTTTGATAAGCATATTTAAGAGTGTGTTTCTTTTTAATTATCATCGTGCCTTTAAATTATCTATTTGGTTCAGCTTCTAGCTTCTATAAGCGTCATTAATTTCGGTCCAAAATTCCAGTGAAGTCTTTACAGTGAAGTGTGATATTTCAAACTAGAGTTTGGGCTCTTCGACGATCTAGATGGTGGTTTGGACCCTCTTAATACGGCTTTCTTACCCTCCCGATAGACATATACCGCTCCATTTTGAATAAATTGTTTAGTTTTACAAATTAATGTATATCGATATTGAAAAGTGGGAGCGAAACCCCAGCAAACAAGACGAATGTTCAAATATATATATACACCAGTATAATGTTACGTAGGATACTTTCACCACAAAAAAATGCATATATTAGTGTTTGTTGAGTACACTAAAGTTTGTAGTCTATGAAACTCATATATAACAGTTTATATTTTATGGATAAAAGAATTTAATATTTAAAGCATGAGAAAATGTTAAGGTGGAAGTGCCGGTAAGCGGGTTCTATAAAACAAACAAAACTTTCGACCCGTATTGTATTGTTGGAATCGGGATTGTGAAAGAAAAGAGCAGTCACTCGACTCGTTCCACCAAGTATTTGTTACTAAAATTTTGGGTTCAAGTCTAATACTCTTTTCCATTTCAGATGCAGCAAGGAAGTCGATTATAGCCCAATTAGTTTGTTGGGGAAATTTCCAGAATATCCCTCAAATATAAAAGTCCATCGTAGCCCACTTTCTCTTCCCATTGCATTGAAGTTATAATACACGAATCATAATCTAAGAAACTTATTTTTAAAACAAAAACAAAGTCTTAAGAAACTTAAAACATGGAGGTACATATTCCACTATATAAATAATGTAGCTAGGAGATATATTCATGTAACAAATGAAGTACCAAGTAAATATTAGGAGCTAGGGGTGATATGACATGCACAACTGTAGTAAAATGATTGAACAAAAGCTCACTTACAATTGATAAACATTCTGATCTATCCATCAACCCCAATAATAGTATATAAAACACATTTGCCACTTTGTATATATATATCCTGTAAGTAATTATTGTCTTACTATGTTTGCTTCTTTGTACTACATTCTACACCATTATTAAGATCATTTCAATGTTGTAACTTATGCGTAACCATATTATCAGGAAGCTAAGAAACCTTATGTTCGAGTAACCTTTGATTTTATTTCATCTAAAATTTATGACCGAGGGTTTAAGAATCGCGATTCTTTACTTTAGGGGAAAGAAAACCAAAGAATCTCTGTTTGAAATCCAAAATAATTTATAGGCCGGGCTGTTTCTTTCCTTGTGTATAATGGTAACAGAAGTAAGAAGGAGAAAAACTTTGTTGGTCCTTTTGCATATTTATATATGAAGTAAAAAGGTACAAAATTATAAAGCGAAAACGCTCTTAGCTTGGGTTATATAATATCGTTCTTTGCTATGTTTGTTTCCACTTATTTTCCAAAATAAAAGAGAGAAAAAAACAGTAATTTGGGTAAAAGATGTTGTCGGCCAACAAAAGGAAACTAGTGAAAGGATTCAAATTGGTGAATTTGATCAAAGCTTAATTATGGTTTGGTTTTGGTCCATGAAGCCAAGGGTCCCTCATTAGTCACGCTCTCATGTGCCCACTCACAAAACATGCATATATATCATCAATCTTTACCATATACTATATATCAATCACCACTCAATTCATTTTTGTTCCAACTTTAAAATCATAAATATACATCAACCTCAAAAGGGAGTTATATATATCTTTTAAGTCATATACTACCATTTAGAATTATCAAGAAACAGAAATTTGAAGAGACTCATACTCCATGATTTTTCTTAGCACAAGCTTATGTGCGCGTTTAGGAGAAGTCCTTTTTTTACTGCTAACTTGATTAACACCATATCAGAATCACATCAATTCTTTCACACCCAAACTTGGTGCTTTCTTTCAGTCGTATGATTCACTTCAATCACTGAACACTCATAATTTATCTTATTTTTGCAAACAAATGGCAAGTTAAACTTCACAAGTATCAAACCGCGATATAAAGTTATTAAAAGTTTTAGGTTGAAGCTGGATATGGAAAATAGAGTTTATATATTCCGAGTCAAGATCTCGTGGATGGCCGGTACTTTTGCTTAATGGCTTATTGCATGTTTCTGGACATTCAAGTTATGTTTGTTTCTATTGTGCTTCACTGCTTCCCTTCGCTAAAAAGCTAAGATCACGGAAAGCGCAAGTGTTTGAACTGAAGAGAAAAGATTTCCCGACTTGACTCAAACTAATACACAAAGTTAGTTTCAGTACCTACAAACATTTTGAAGGACAAACAATTCCAATAGAAGATTAAATTTCTACTTGGGAAATGAGAACAGAAAGATATTAGTTAGGAATAAAAAATATAACTCAAAGCACACTCGTTCAAGAGTAACGTGAGAAAAGGGCTAAGGGTACATGTTTCAATGGTTGCCTTGTGATGATAAAAACTCGGCATCGACGAGCGATGATCGATAACCATCAAAAATTTATCGGGGTAGCCGAAAAATGAAAAACTAACCATTCTTCCATGAGTTCCACACTGCCTTGGGATGTATAGTTTTATCTTTGATTCTTTAAATCCTCAAAAGGGATTTCAGAGGGATTTCAATTTAATCTTTCAGAAGGAATAGCATTGCGCACTTCCTTAAGATTTCAAAGGCAAGCAACAAATTATTTAAGATAGCACTGAAATGGCAATACTTGTTAAGCAATCAAAATAACAACTAGAACTTAATTCACTAATTTACATTGTGTGTGCTAACGTAGACTATGCTAGAATTTAAACTACAAAAGAGTGTACTAGAATTTTGAAAAGGCAACTGCGTATTTATAATAAGTATAAATGCTGAACAAAATAAGCAATATATATATATAGTGGCAGTAAATGATTTAGTGATTGTGCTTTTTGTCTAATCAGAATTCAAAACCGATGGGAGTTTTAAGCAGATACCATGATATTTAGTTCTGACTTCCATCTAATGACCCATTAATTTTATGTAATGGGATGGTCTTCCTGGAGACATGACATCGAATAAAAAGTAATCGTACTATGAAATTAGTAATAATTAGGATAAAATAAACTCAAGTGGGAGAAAATTACGTCTCAAGTCATCCCAAATCAATTAGAAGAAAATTGTTAGCTTTACCAGAGCATTATCTATCCAGATAGATGAGAAATGAGTCTTGTAAATTGACTCGAGATGTGTTATTAGACTATATGGAGTGTTATTATTAAATCACTGGTAAATATATTGGTAACATTTGCTGCGATCACCTAATTAATTGGCCAAAATCTTAATTAACTGGACACATTTACAATAGTACTACTAACTAGCATAACTTGTTACATCGTACTTTCTTTTCATTGTACCATTTGACTTAGGCATTTATGAAATTTTGATCGTCAAACGTCGGGGCTTGACCCAAATTACAGCTTCATAGTTGTCGTTGTTCGACATCTAAAAATGAATCCATGACAACACACTAATTGTGATTAGCTTGACAACACAAGTGTGCTTTAAAAGGTAAAAAAATTTAAAAGTACGTTTTAATAATCATCTATATATTTAATTATATAGTAAAGATAAAATTATAAATGTATTTAAACGAACAAAGATACAGAAAAAAGTAAAAGGAATGGGGCTGAAGATTAAATCTGTCGTTTTAGTGGCACACTCTTCCAATGCAATTTGTTAGTTCGTTTTCTTTGTGTAATTCTCGTAACTGCCATTAAATGGCGTTGCGCGGCGTCGTCATTGAACATGCTCCATGAAAAACTCTAGCTCTTTCTTTATGTCATCTTTGGTGAGGCAACAGATTCGTAGAGATGCATAATTCAATTAAGTATTCACCACGTACGTTTAAGCACAAGTTAAAATGATTTATCGCCTAAGTTTAATTGTGCAATGAAGTATATATGCATGTTTGAAGAATTGTAAAATAATAATATAACCATCAACTCATCCTTACATATTTGTAAGGCAGTGTTAATTATTTTGGCACTAAAGTAGTTCAAGTACTTAAGCGTTACTTTAGTCATTACAAAGTTGGCGAAAATAGTGATAAGTCTAATTTAAATATGCAAACCCATGGAAAAAGGTTATACTCTTTTTAGTGAGTAAACTATATATATATATATATATATATATTCGTGTCAGGTGTAACTTTTAAGAGAGGGGGAGCCAGACTATACCTTTGGTATAGTCTGAAAAACTCTCGTCTATGGAACCATTGGATCCAATGGTGCCACATGGAGTGTTTTTCAGACTATACCAAAGGTATAGTCTGGCACTTCTCCTCCAACTTTAAAACTAGTAGGGAGTAGTTGGTAATGAGACAGTTCGTTCAATCATAAGAAGTAATAAATTAGCTTAAGCAATATTCTTTCTTCAAACCGAGAAAAGACAAACAGAACTTGTTTAATATGCTTGTACAGATTTACAGCATATATATATATATATATGGGTCTCTCGGTTTGGAAATATATATATATATATATACTTGAGGCTTGAGCCTAGAAAAAACAAAACCTAATCATCCACCCGAAAGATAAATAGGAGTGTATGTATTTCAAGACTAATTTATTTAAATTAACCGGCAATACAGAAACTACACCCACGCTACTCATAATACATCTATATATACACTTGGTAATCAATTGTTCACATTTACCTAAATTAGAATTTGCCATGAAAAATATTGAGTAATTTTATTATATTTCCTCCGTCCATATATATATAACTGTCAATAATGAAAATACGTGTAACTTCAACTTTCAAAAACCGCATATCTTATAAATTGTGCAATTGAAATTTTTAAAAGTTAATTATATAGTTTAAAATGATTAACCTTTAAAAAAGTTTGATCGTTCCAATAATTTAGATACGAGGTTTGTGTTAATCAAACTTACATGTTTCCGACACTTATTTAATTAGTGTTTGAGAGAATACAGCAAGAATAGAACGGAATTCAATAAAGATAGCAAGTCTTGAATGGGGAAAAAATAGTACCCGCATTGTTTTTTTGTTTTTTTTACCTCGGTTAGCTTTAGATAGCTTCGTTTTATCTTTTTTGTGTTGATGTGGGAATACTTGTCATCCTTCTAGTTTTGCACCACGATGCTTCTATTCGGAATTTCGTCATGTAATAGTGATAATTATCAAAAGGAAGATAACATCATCACCCCAGGCATTCAAAACATCACTTTATATAACCTAAAATTACTTAAAATTAACAAATTATTCCAAGATTAGTTTCAGTTATTTGCATCACCAGTTAATATTAACTTGACCATTGCTAGTCAACTTACCAAACCAGATAATCAAACGTGAATAAAATAAACTAATTAAGCTTCATAAAAATTTCCTCATTAGCACCAAATAATTAACTTACCACTATCAAAATGCAAATTAAATTCAAAAGGTTTTACCCCTGAAACAGGGAGTTTCTTTTTGGTCTAAAGTGTAAATGGCCTTGAGCTTGCTAGGTAAATGATGTAGATTCCTGATAGTTAAATTTGCTCCCATTGCACATTGTTTAGCAAGTCCATCATCAAGCTGGTTTTGTTCCCTAAAAACATGAGTAATACTGTTGCAAATCCCAGACATTAGATAGCAAATATCATTCCAAATATTAGAAAATTTAGTAACAGGAGAAACTTCCTTTTTCCACCGATTAACTAACAATTCAAAATCAGATTCAATCATAATATAAAAAAAATCCAAGAGAGGATCAAATTATAAGCCCATTTAACAGTGCTAGAAGCTCTGCATAGGTATTATTATTATTGACATAATTAAGAGAAACAACCATTATAAAATTAACCATATATATGATCTCTTAATATAATCTTCTACATTCAATTTGAGTCTATCACTAATTACATTTAAATACATTTAAAGAGCTAAAAACTTGATTACTCATTTTATTTTATTTCAGTTATTAAGGCTGAAGGGATGAATTTTAAAGGGATGGCATTGATTCGCTCATGGAACGGTACAGCATCTCGTTGTTGGGTCCTCTTTTTCTTTATTTGAATTTAATTTTTTTACTGACCAGCCACTTGACATGGGACATGACATAAAGCTAATGAAAAAAGAAAGACCTAGCTACCTATAATGCCTAACCTAGGTCTATTATTTTACTCCCTATTTTTCATTTAATTTTTATTTACTAAACTAATTACAATTTTAATCTGACTTATAACATCTATCAAAATTGTTGAAATGAAATCTAAATCATACAATATAATTTAATGTTTGAACTATATGACTAACTTTTGAAAAAAATTTCATTCCGATAATTTTGATACAAATTATTGTCCGGTCAAAATTATACGGTGTTTCGTAGTGGACAATTAATTGAGAACGGAGGGAGTATCAAAATTATGGAAATGATTTTTTTAAAAATATAATCATAAAATTTAACATTTAAACTATATGATCATTTTAAAAAAAAAAATTATTCCGATAATTTTAAAACAAATTTTTGACCGATCAAAATTACACGTAGTTTCGTAATTAATAATTAAATAATAACGGAAGGATTATATGCATTATGGTTACTACTCCTATAAATATTTGATTACCTAACTTACACGATAGTTGTGTTAATTTTAACAATATTAACTTTTACACATCATCATTTAATTGCATGTTGATTGACACATGTGTAATTTAAATTTAACATTCACATGCATTGTGTATTAACTTAACAAAGTTATCTAATTTTAATTAAAATTAATTATTAATTGAAATATCATTAATTAGTTATTTTGTAAACCCCACTAAAATATGAACTAAAATAGTAATAGTTGAAATAAATTTTACAATCAAATTAATGGTTTTTGTCAGATCATCAATTAACAAAATTAAAAGCATTGTTATCTTAAATAATTTTTTTAGCATCTATAAAAATAACATATGATTTAACATAACTAATGTAGACAAAATAAATGTATTGTTAGTTAACTATTTTAGTTAACAATAGAGATAACAACACTATCGTAGATGGTGTAACAATTCATTTGTTAATTCTTTAATTTAAAAATGTAAAAATGTGATCTGTTTACATTTGGAGTAATTTATCGTGATGCATCTTTAAATTTATATGGAAAATAGCGATGCATCGATCTATCAAATATCTCGTAGTTTTAACTAATTTCGGAACTAATTCATCACCCGTATAAGAGTTTCACACGCTTCTAATGTAATAATGTATATTGAAGTGGCATATGTAAATTATATTTTAAATATGCACCTATTTAAAAAACACACACACAAAAAAGAAGATAATACCAGATACTCTTTTTGAAATTTTTTGATAAAGTGCATTGCTAATTTTAATAACAAAATATCAAGTAATTATATCGCTAAAATTTAAATATAGTCACTTTTACCAACCATTTTTAAAATGTGTTTGTTGAGATTTTGATATTTCCTTATTATAGTGACAAAATCACATGACACTTTTTAGCCTTTAAAAATATCGAATCTTTTTTCTTTTATCAAAATCTACCATTTTTCAAAACAGAATATTACTATGTTCGATGTTATTCCCAACGCAAATAATAATTTTATACACACTTAAAATCTTGTCCTCCATATTATAAGTTAGATGCGAGTACCCTATATGATACACGCTCGGTATAATTTTCAAAAAAAAATAGGCATCGTTGTACATAAATTATGTTGACGTGATTTTTATATATAAATATTATTATTTACAAACTACATAACAACTAATGTGTATGAAGAGACAAAAGTTAAAATCTTTCATATTAATCCTAATACGATAAACTATTAGGTTGAAAACAAAAGAGAAAAATATGACACGTATGCATAACTATATGAAATTTTAATAAATAACGAAGAGACTAGTACAGATGCATCCTAGTTATTGCAAAATAAGTACAAATGTGTACATGCATTCGGTTTTTTTTTTTTTTCTTCAATTTGTTGGAATTATCCCAGATGATCCCTCGAGTATTATCAAAGTCAAATCTTAATATATGTTCCTCTTCTTCCTTACTAATAAGCCTTTTAGTGGGGAATGAACCGGGTTCTACATAGTATCAGAACGGACCATCGAAAGTCTAGCAAAGTTATAAGTATGATGGACCACCTCTACCCGATTTGTTGATTGCACTCGTTGAGCTTCTCGGAAATTGACGAACCCACAAGTAAAAAAGTGTGTTGGAATTGTCCCACATCAATTAAACATTATCAAAATCAATTATCCGTCTGCCACAATTCTTATACCACCACATATTCAATTATCCGTCTGCCACTAGTATCATACTTGACTATCTCTGTTTTTAAATGTTGGTTTCACATATAAAAAAAAAGAAAAAAAACTCAATTCAAATCTCGATAAAAGCTTGATTTTTCGTTTGTTAGGTCGCTAAATCTTATTTTTTTATACTTCTAGCGTAACTCTTGAAAAAAAAAATGCTATAGCTGTTTTATTTTTAAAAGATCATCTATCAAATTCATACTCTATAGTCCATATTAGAGTTAAAGAGTTTTTTTAGCTATAGAATGCACTACTTTGATAATGGAGATAAACGTACCATGCACCCCACGTTATTTAGAATGTAATTTTGCTGCATTTCTCGTATTAATGCACTAGCATTAACATCTTTTTCGGCCCTTGGATGGGTTTTTTTGTAAAGAAAATCTAAAGGCTCAAAACAATATACATCTATATCCTAAATACCCTCAAATTGTTTTTCATTTAAGTTACCAAGTCCCTGACTTCTGTCTCATAAATAAATAAAAAAATAAAAATTATAGAAGTACAAACATACATATGCTTAGAATAAGTACACTAAACAAATATTTAACCAACACAACTTTCAATAATCAAAGATTTTATCTCATTCTAGTCGGAAGTAGCAAAATAAGAATGCAGGTGCATTAAAATGGTTATATTGATATAAATTATTTAACCAAGACAACTTTAAATAATCAAAGATTTCAATATATACAAGGTTAAAAAGGGAATTGTAGTATAAATTTTGTTGGGGGTTAGATTATTAGCATATCATATATGACATATAATGGCCGAGATCTATTAATGCCGATGCATTAGTAATGTTAATGTGGCAAAAATGAATCCCATTATTTTTCTCTTAGTAATAAAATAAAATAATATATATATATATATATATATCTTAGTAAGGTGAGAGCATTTTTAACTCTGTTTATAAAAACACATTATATTTATAAGTTTATACAATAATATAAAACTGCTTATCAAACAATGACAATATAAACCTCAAAATCATTTAACTTTAAAATATTTTACAAAAACTCTCTACATGTTGAGAGAGATAAATTGATTACTCTATAGTATATATTTTTAATTGGGTCCCACCACTCAAAATCATTCCCATTCCGTTTTATTTTCATTTGCACGTTCTGCATTTCTCTCTCTTAAGTTTTATTACGAGGTTTTCTCCCTAATTTTGTTTCCCCGCTTAATTTCCTATCACACCATGGTCCAAAATCATCTCCACCACCCACAAACCGAATTGATTTCTTTTCTGAAAAAACAACGGGTTTTTCTCCGACGAGGGCGACTCTAGTAATAACACCTCAACGGATTTTTCTGATATTGATGTTTCCTTATAAGTTTCGATTTGATTTAGATCGACTAATTTCAATAGTTGATGTTTATTAAAGTCAATTAATAGTATGTAAAAGTACGATGAATTTGATGTTTGTGAAGATTCCAGCGCCGTTTTTAAGATCTAATATATTTGGGAAAAAAATGATCAAAGAAAGAAAAAATAATATTATAAAATAAAAAGTATTATTATAATAGGTTATATTTTTATTTGTAAAATAAACTGATGTGGAATACTTGTGATATTAGTGTAGAAGTGTCTTATAAAGATCTTTAATCTCGTATTTATACAGAACACTGATGAGAATACTACTCTGAGTGACACAGTATATGGCAGTGGAAGAAAAGAAGGGGGGGGGGGAGAGAGTAGAGTATATATAGTGGTTTCATTGGGAAGGTAAAATGTTTTGTACCAACAACCCACGCATAATAAATATTTACAATACACAATCTAATCTAATATTATTAACTGATTCTGCTTTTCTTCCATAAGGCTGTTAAAGTAGTCTTTATTATTGTAAGCTTAAATTTCGGGAGATATATATATATATATAATATAATATAATATTCATTTATACTGAATCACTGATAGATGAAAGTGCACTTTGCTTATTGACAAAAAGAGGCAAAACAGTGTTTTGTTCATCTACCCTTTTTCACTAGGGTTTTATAGTAAAGTTAAGAATATATATATATATATATATTATACTCTACTATAGATATATAAATATATATTAAAGAGAGAGACTAGACTAGCTAGAGAAACTAAAGATGAGTTTAATGAATTTTGGAGATAATTTAAACTGTGGTGCAAATGCAATGATGATTTTACCCAATTCATCTTCTTCTAACAATAATAATACCCTATTTCAACAAAACCACAATAACTTTAATACTAGTAATCAGAATAATATCACTCCATTTTTGTTGGAAAATAATAATAATAATAATAATCAATTAAATGTGTACAGTACTGATCATCAAGGTGCATCATCTTCTTCATCATCTTTGAGAGCTAAGATCATTGCACATCCTCACTACCACCGTCTCTTGGCTGCTTATGTCAACTGTCAAAAGGTATATATATCTATCTAACACCCTAATTTATTTCAGTGTTTTCCTTTTTTTTCAAATTCCTTGTTGCCATAATCTACAAATAAAAATAAAAAAATGAAAGCCAAGTCTTTGTGTGATAAGTTATCAATCCATTTTTCTTCTTTTAAGAATAGAAAAAATTAGGTCTGGATATTTTGGTCAGGTTGAGAAAAAAGACTTTATTCTGGCTTTAATAAAATTAGGTTATTTCAAAGATATTCTCATGTTATTAATTATTCCTTATGATTTTGGGAGAACTAGTTCTATTTTAATATATGTAGACATTTTTTTCTTGATGAAGATGTTTTGGCATGTGGATTTCTTTTCTTTTTTTGTTATTATCCCAAACCTTGAAAATGGAAAAAACAGTTTTTTGTTTTTGTTTTGGAAAGAGACTTGGTATTTATTATTCAGGAAACCTTTTCCACACCTGAAGGATAAGGACACTACCCAAAAAATAAATCATTTCTATAAATAGTAAATAATATTATTTTTTTGAAAGAACCTTGTGTCCTCGGTGCTGAAAATATATTTTTTCTCACTCTTTTTTACTAACAGATTGGTGCCCCACCGGAGGTGGTCGCAGGACTCGAGGAAGCCTACCGGAGTGTGGCGGTGAGGGGACGGGTTGACTCGAGTCGGGTTGGGGAAGATCCGGGGTTGGATCAGTTCATGGAGGCTTATTGTGAGATGTTGACTAAATATGAACAAGAACTCTCTAAACCCTTTAAAGAAGCGATGCTATTTCTGTCGAAGATTGAGTCTCAGTTCAAAGCCTTAGCTCTACCTTCTTCTGATTCTGGTATTAGTATATGTTTTAAGTCACAAAAGTTATCATGACCAGCTCAGCTTATGAATAAATAGTACTTTTGACTTTTTTTTTAGTTAAAACCCCTATTTATTGGTTGTTTGTTATTCTATCATTGTTGTTAAGGCATGTTTATGTGTAGGATTTGTTAATTATCTTCTCTTTTTAAGATTAATTAATCATTGATCTTAGTGCACTTGAGCTTTGTTTATTCCTCTATTTAGTGATCTTTTTCACATGTTTATGTTGGTATTAATAAGATAAAGAGTCATGTCATCCGTTGACTGCTAATTGAAAGGTGAATGTGAATTGTAAACAGCCCTACTATTATATACTCCCTCCGTATCTAAACAAATTTCTCCTACAAAAATACGTGCAAATTTGACCGACGATTTTTCATATCTAGCTTGCCGAAAAAAATATTTTCAAAAGTTAAACACGTAGTTCATGGTTAGAACTATATGATTGAATTTTCAATTTTTTTATTTCGGAAATTTTGATATGAAAAATTTGATGGTCAAAGGTGCACGTATTTTTGTATGAGGCATTTGTTTAGGTACGGAGGGAGTATTAGAGTACTTTGATTTCATTATTTTTTAATTCTTCACCTCTCTTGTGGTAAATTATATGTTTTGTACTTTAATCTTTTCTGGTTGGAATATTTTTATACCATTCTTATTTATTTTGATTTTCTTTTGAAGTATTCCTAGATTTTCCCATTTCAGCTGTGTTAATTAATATTTTCTAGTCCACAAGGGAAGTAGTTTTCTTTAGTAGTAGACTATGATATCTAGCTAGAAATATTTTTTACATTGTAAAATTATGATTTATTGGTTCTCTCTCCTTGTTGTTGGGTTTTGAACTAGTAGCTCTTATTGTCTTACTAGTAATAAATATTTTATTTCTGATTATGATTTAGCTGTTTCCCAGACATTCCTTTTTTCAACCTTATTGTCTTACTAATACGGTAATAAATATTTTATTTCTGATTTCTTTTTGTATTTTGAAATTTGAACTAGCTAGCCTTTAATGTTTGTCTAAAGGAGTAGATACTTGTGTTGTCTCAAGTCTGCCTTTTACATATAGGTTTAAAGGGAAAAATTGGTTTATTATGAAGAATTCACTTTCTACAATAGAAAATGCATGGTGCAAGACCCATGAAGCCCTAGAACATTGTATATTTTTTTTCTATTTTATAATTTTTCGCTTTAATTTTTCACTAGAAATACCCTTCCAAAAAACTCAGGAAGAAAGGCTGTTTCCAGAATTGGATCTTGGTATGGGGAAAGTTAATTTTTACTACTTAATTTCGAACTTACCTACTAAAAGAGATCTGCATGTATTTTTTTTTTCTTTTTTAAATATAATAGCTACATATCAATCATCAATGTAACATCATGTTGAATATCAAATGATTAATAAAGATGAAAAAGAGATTTTGACCTTGTTTTTATTTTATTAATAAAGTCCCAAACTTTGTAGTACTAATTTTAAGTTTTCCCTTTGAGTATATACTTGTGTTTATGCGCCCAATTTTCTCCCCTTATCTTAGAATTTAAATGGAAGGTCCTGAAGTTCATTTATGACCAGAGAAATCGGAAACTTGTGAAATAGACGGTGCAAGTGAATTACTGTCTCCTTTAAACCCATTGCATTGACCTCTACATTGCATTATTTTCAATCTATTTTAAAAGTTTGTTAGAAATATGATTTAACTTATAGGCACATTGTCGGCTAATAGTTTAAAATTAAGTGTCTAAACAATCTTATTTTTGAAGTTCTGTAAACATTTATAGATGGAAAAATACATAGTCATTAAGTAGTTATGATTACTGAAATGAATGCTTAGTAGGCTCTTTTGTTCCATTGGAAAAGATTATAGTCTACAAGTCTTGTTAAAAAAATAAATTGGTGTTTGAACAAAAAGAAACGGTGAATTGGGAGATAAACCAGACTCTTTATTGACTACGAAAAGAAAATTATTAATTAGCTTGATAATTGTTATTCAATGCATGACTCGTATTCGTAGAAAACGAATCCTAGTTTGTATAAGTTCTCTAGGTCTAGCTAGCTAGATCTTCCTGCATATCTTATAATGTTTCTTTTTGGAGAAGCTGCTATTTTGCATATGGATCATATAGGACGATGAAAAGGTGTTGTATAAATTAGATATGCCAAGTCTTGCGCTAGTACTATGGTTAATAAAAAAAAGTCACACTCTAGGCTGGGTAAGCATTCTTAGTTGATCATCTTTTCTACTGAGTAAATTAGATTGACTTTATATTCTAGCAATAGTAATATAATTAGTTAATGTACTTGTAACCGCAAATAATAAACTATGATATTATTAGAATTTGTGAGGAAATGGACTTTCAATTCATATAACATCAGATGTTTGTGGCTTTGAGAACCTCATTAATAAATAAAGTAACCAATAATAACTTTGGCAGTGATAGTTGATCTGAACCTTGGATTGGTTTTACAGATTGGTCTTTTTCTTCATATTTTCGTCTCACATGACTACAACTTCTCATGCACAATCTTGTAGGCATTAGTTCATTGATTTTATATAAATGGTTGAAGAGGGGATCTACTGAGTGACTATGAATTTTAATATGGCTAATGAGAAATGATTTGCATATTACTTAATCTACTTGGCACCAGACAATAATATAACCTTGTTAACTGGCAAAACACCTGGGATAACTTTCCTATATCTGGAGAGGTGACCACTGTGGATTTTTTTTTATACGGCTTATTACAAGACCTTGCCAGGTTGACTTGAGAAAGATCTTATGATTCTGCTTCGATTGTTTTACGTTTGGCATCTAAATCCAGCAAAAGATATATTGCCACTTTTTTTTAATCGAAGAGTTATCTCCGCTAAAGGGCATGAAAAGCACATGTCCTCTACTAGTTACATTAATTTCCTGCTGTGCTTTGTTGTTATAATATTCTTCCAGGACACTCAATTGTGCTTGAACAATATTGTAACTTACATTTTGTAAGATTTGTTAACGTAAATTTTACCTCTAGTTTTAAAAATTGCCTTCACAATCCACATTGTTACTTAAGGTAATTGATAGCCAATCTAAAGAGTAATTAGATCTTAAAATGAAATGTTTCACATGCTTCCTGGTGTTTTCACTTTGACATGAAAAAAAAAAAACTTGCTTTTATATATCCATTGAGAAGAGTACCATCGCGGAATTAATGTTTTGTTCTTGAAATAAGTGGATTAGCAAATTCGCAAAATAATCGTTACAAATTATTTAATGGCTGGACCAATTGAAAGCAGTGTCTTTTTTTCTCATAATCACTTATGTAGGTGTTGTCATATTTAACCTTTTATATGCTGTGTCTGTGAGCTTTCCAAGGCATTCCTGGGTGCCATTTCATTCCCTTCTCTTGTTTGTTTTTTTAATTTTTTTTTTAATTGAAAGGAACATTTCCTAGCAATTCTGCAGAGCATTACGATCTTTATCTTTTTAGAATTAACTCAAAAATTGGTTTCTTAGAATGATTTTCCTCAGAGATTACAAAATACTAGTTCTTTCAATATGAAATGCCATGTTTCCTTTGGTAATTCAACCAAGACATATAGTATAATCATTTCTAACCAACTTTAAATCACCCTTGATTTTGCTCTGAAGGTTTTGATGGATATGGATCATCTGAAGAGGAGGCTGAGTTCATTCACAACACGGTAGATCCACAAGCCGAAGAGAACGAATTGAAGGGTCAGCTCTTAAGGAAATATAGTGGTTACTTAGGGAGCCTAAAACAAGAATTTATGAAGAAAAGAAAGAAAGGTAAGTTGCCTAAGGAAGCCAGGAACCAATTGCTCGAATGGTGGAGTCGAAATTATAAGTGGCCATATCCATCGGTATAGCATTCTAGTCTCTTACCCTTGATACAGTAGATAGTAATTATCATTTTCTTAGCAGTCTAGCACTGTTGAAAATTTTAGTTTGATTCTTCGTGTGTTTTCTTACTTTTTAGTTTTGTATTTTTTCATTCTACCTTTTGATAAATGAATGTGATTCATAGATTGTTTTCCTTTCGTTCAATTTCCTGTCCCGATTCCTCGTTTTTCAGTTTTAGTTTTCAAAATGCACACAACAATGTTTGAAAGAAGAAGCGTCTTCTCTAATTAGTGTTTCTTCTCTATGAAGGAACATCTTCTATGCTAGAAAAAAATAATATTTCTA
Organism: Primula veris; assembly: GCA_963682055.1. Lineage (NCBI taxonomy): Eukaryota > Viridiplantae > Streptophyta > Magnoliopsida > Ericales > Primulaceae > Primula > Primula veris. Next base: position 270,227 of record OY821749.1, read on the forward strand.
GACTTGGTTTCAACTTTCGAGAAAATTAATCCTCTTATATATATATATATTCACTTTGTCATGTTCTTAAATTTTCATGATCTGGTTGGTTTAGTTGCATGAATTTCAAATTTGTTTCTCTGTCTCAGTTTCATGCATTGCATATTTCGTTCATAATCTTTGTCCAGTAATAACAAAATGTAAATGTTATATTTTCTTTTGTTTTCCTTCATCTTTAGTGCTTATCCAATTGAACGAGCATTTTTTGAGTACTCGAAGTTGCGTAACAGTGCAAAAAGAAAAGAGTTTGTCAGAAATTATTGTTGTTTCCTTTTTGCACTACTCGAGGCAAACCATTGAAGTTACAAAATTTGAAAGCCACTGCACTTCCTGAACTTTTTTTGTTTTGCGTAATAATAGGAGTCACAAAAGATGGCATTAGCAGAGTCGACAGGGCTTGATTCAAAGCAAATAAACAACTGGTTCATAAACCAAAGGAAGAGACACTGGAAACCATCTGAGGACATGCAATTTGTTGTTATGGATTCAAATTCACATCCACATAATTCAGCAGCTGCTCACTATTATATGGATCATGTCTTGGCTAATCCATTCCCTATGGATACCTCCCCCTCCTTTATCTAGTTTAATTATCATTTCATATATTTATGTAACTCTTAATGTATGGCCTGAATGTTTTGCTCTATATATGTTATTTGACCCTGGCCTATCATGATTAATAATGTGGAATGTTGTTGAATATATTATCTATGTTTAATTAACTTGATAGAATTTATTTGACTGTTTGGATATATAGATAGCCCAGTACTTCCACTCATAAATGATAATTAGATGTGAGATATTATTAAGCTTTCCCTGGGACATAACAACAACAACAATAATATTATTTCAAAAATAAAAATAATAATGATAATAATAATATAGAATATATTCGGCTTGTTGCTATGTTATCATTATTATTTTATTTTATTTTTGAAATAGTTAATCATTATATATCTATTTGTTAACCTTTTTCACTTAAAAAAGAACTGTAAGGAGCAAGTAAGTAGTATGGGTTTTATCCTAGCGGACCGAATAATATTCTCAACAAGGTCCAAACTATATATATATGCTGTCCATGGCTTGAAATGATATTTGATAGGAAACGAGTTTTAAGGCCATGCTAGTTAGTTGTTACAACTTGGAAAGGCCAATGGTAAATACCAAATGTAATTTTATTGGGATAAAACACAATATTATATCCACTTAAGACCGCCGAGACTAAAATGTTATCATTTAGACAGTTCAAAAATAGTAGTATTCAACATAAAATCATGTGTATTTAATGGTTGTTGTAGTAAGATTGAGATTGATAATAATATCCCGACTAGATTCTACTCGTGCAACTTTGTTAACCGCGGGGCGAAAGGTCCTAATTAAGGCCAAATTTGAAGTTTTCACTTTTTCTATTGGATTCTTTTCATTTTTATTGTTTAGCCTTAGCTTCCAACATTAACCCAAAAAAAATGCTAGTAACTTGAAGGATCAATCTTGCCATGTAAATAATCAATATATATTAATAGTAACAATGCCAACAATAATAATATAAATAGTCTAATATTAATAATAGTAAATAAATACTACCAAGTATTGTAGTATTCCATCCGTTTTACAATATAAGTGAAATATACTGTTTTTCATTGTTCCACATTATAGTACCCCTTTTCTTAGATATAAAGTTTTAGTATTAATTAGGTATTTACATGTTTGCCATTCTAACTCTTATCTTTAATAGAAAATGACAAAATGTGATTAAAGTAATGAGCAAAATTTGGAAAGTATGTATAAATTAGGATAATGATATTAATTTGGCAAATTTCTAATGTAAGTATACATGAACGGAGATATTAATATTGATGCATAACCAGTATGTATAAATTAGGACAATGTATGACATTAAATAGGGGAATTTGTTATTGTGATTATACATTTTCTTGGTGTTGTCTTAAAATTTATCTCCCCATAAATATAGGGCCTCAGTATAAATAGCCACTAAAAATTTCCATTTCTGAAATATCAATATTTCTGTTAATTTTTGTTGTTGTTTTCACATATTTGAGTGAGTGTAACAATGGGAAAGAGCGTCAACAGAAAGCCAAGCAAAAACAACATGGAATCTTGCTCCAATAACAACAATATTGTCAAAGGTAATTGATCACCTTTAATTATCCATGCATATATATGAATATTATAAATTCTCTAGTTTTGAGACAAACCCTAAAACGGTCTTCAAATGATAGATATGGATTTATCTTATGTTTCTTTATGTTCCTGTGGCATTAATTGTGTTTCTTTTAGATATGGATTTATCTTTATGTGCAATAAGGTTATATACAAATCTTTGAGTGTGCAAAAGTGTTGTTTGTGTTTTTTGTATATGAGTGTGGGATGTTATGTTATATAGAATATTCTTATGCATGCTCTATATATATGGTCTGTACGTGTGTTTTTAGGCATTGGTTACTTTGTTTGATTTTAGGGTTTCCACGTTTGGCTGGGAAAAAGGCACGAAACTTGATGAATATTTGTTAAAACCATTTTAATTTTCGTGGTTAGATGATTATGAATCTTTTGAGCATGTGTCACAACTAAGAAAAATAGTATTCGTGGGTGTGAACGGATTAAATATACAATAAAATAAAAAACTATAATTTTGAAGAAATAGTATGGAGCATCGTCGTTAAGCAGATGATAAATTAACAAAACATACTACTTTTTAAACTTAATTAATAAAAACATACCCAAATTTTTTTCATTATTAAAAACATACCAAACAAATTTAATACTGTTTATTCTCTTCTTTCTTTCTTTCTCTCTCATCTTACTCTCTCTCACCAATTCTATCTCTCTGATGTTACTCTCTCCCTTCTCCATTGTTTTCGGTATCTTTATTTCATATCACACTCTATCTCTCTCCCCCATCCACCACGAAAACCCGTCACTGACTACCGAACATCATTTAGATTATATAGACATCCATATACATATATATACATACGTAATACACAAATATTACACTGATTGATACCCCGTAATATATGAAATTGGTGAGATTGTTTTTTATTTATTGAGGTTTGAGACTATTGTAAAACTTGTGAGTTTCAAGTTGAAAGAGGAGAATCCATATGTACAGTATTGAGAGAAATTCAAATGTAGGATATGAAGTTTTAAATGTAGGGTATGAAATTATAAAGTTATGGTATGAAATTTTGAAATTAAGGTATGAAGTTTTGAAATTAGGGTATGAACTCTTTTTTAGATATTTGATTGTGATTCAGAACATTTAAGGTATGAAATTTTAAAATTAGGGTATGACGTTTTATAAATAGCATATGAATATTTTATGAGTTTTTAGTCATTTTTAGAGAGAGATGGGTGATTAGAACGTATTAGAAAGAAGTGCGATTATCGTGTGTGAAATACGTGCGATTAGAGAGAGAGAGTTGCGGTTAGAGAGAGAGAGTTTAGATTAGATAGAGAGGTTAGATTATGGTCTGATTAGAATTAGAGAAATAATAAGTATATATAGATATGTTTTTGATAATTTAAATTATTAAGGTATGTTTTTCTTAATTACCCATTTTCCACTTTACTTGGTTATGATAATCATTAATACTACCCCCACGGCCAGTTGCAAAACCACATCCCAAGCCACTCGTGACGTCAATATATCTGGTTAGGGAAGAGACAGATGTCAACCTCGTATTTTAAGTATTTTAAAACAGTACACACATTTATTTTATTTTATCTTTATGTTGTCATTAACCTCAATCTCATAACACCACATAAATCATCCTTATTATAACCATCGTTACTCAACTTGAATCCTCGTAAAGTCATTACTCCAAATATCAAAACATCATACGCTTCACGTACAAATATGTATCCACATATACAGGTAAACTCAGTGTTAGACAACCTCACATTCCATAAACACATGCTCAGTTACATATCAAACGTTATAACCACACATACATCACTACCAGAAATATAAAAATTATAGACCAAACTTTTGAGACAAACCCTAAAATGGTCTTCAAATGATAGATTTTCGAGACCAAAATTTCTTTTGCTCTCGAAAGATACATATTTAGAGACTAAAATATTTCTTTTGTCACTAAATCTATATATTTAGAGATTAGAAAACAAAAAAAAAATGGTTGTCAAAGAGAAGCTAGTATCAACATTAAGCGACCACGTTATTATGTCTTTAAATATCTTCTGCGACAAAATAATTCCGTCCGCTTTTGTTGGTTCCGGATTGTTTTTGATGACCAATTTTTATGTTTTTTGTCTCCAAATATATCTATTTAGTGACTAAAAAATTATTTTGGTTCCTAAAAATATCATTTAGAGACCGATTTAAAAACCGTCTTTGTTTCCAAAAGTCTAGTTTCTTATTGTGCATACAAACACGAATGCATACAACATAAATACAATCAACCTAGTGGAGTGCGATTTACGAGGGAACCCCTTACCTCGAATTGGTAGCCTTTCAGGTGAATCACTTCAAGTGACCGGTGTTGCTTGATCTCCTAGATCTCACAATCACCTAGAGTATTTATCAATAATTTACTTAAGTATTTAAACTTACAACCAAAACAACTGTGTGTGTGTATATATATATATATGTATGTATGTATTTTAACTTATTTAGTAACAGATATTAACTTCCTGTAAAAAAAAAAACAATGCTAATTAAGGACCAATATCATTGACCATATTTAAATTTAGTACCCGTATCAAGTACACGTACATTCTGGTAGATATCTAAGTTAATGATTTAGTTGTACTAATACGTACTATAGCAGGAACCCTACCTCATCAAAGCTCTACCATCGTAATCATCATCAAGTAGTAATTATTATAGTTAAGAATGATATCTCCAGGTCAAAGTTGTTTGAGAGTGAGTAGTAAACATTAATTACTTCAACAAGTTTACTACTTTGTTTATCAGTAGCTTTCATAATCAATGAAATGGTTGTAGCTTTAAATTCAACAAATTGATTTCAAACATCCAGTTCCGACTTCAATCTTTTTTCAAACATAAGACCTTAGTTTAGAGTACATATTGGGTGATTGTACACTTGCCCTTTTTTTACTAAATCTTACTAGTTTATGCAATCAGAATCTCATAGAATTAAGAACTACTGTACAATATTTCCCAAATTATATACCTAAACATAAAGTTACAGTAGTATATATGTAAGTATACCTAAGAAAAAGAGCGGCCCGTGTGAACCCCGACAACCCTCGTTAATCAACAATCGTCTAAACAGAAGCACACCAAGAGAACAAACAGATTGTTCTCTCTTTGTTAAGTCTATATATATCTTTTTAAATGTAATGTGGATTGAGGACCAGTTTACGTAACTGCCTCCCCCCTCTACGTTAAATCTATTTTTTTTTTAAATGTAAAACTGTACCTTATACAATTACTTTACTTTGTAGCCCCTCAAGTTTAAATCAAACAATTCTTAGGGTCACTTTATTCCACACTTATTGATCATTTAACCTCATGACTTCATATTATTAAACGCTACTTCTAATCATCTGGTGCATAAATTACTTAAAATCTGTATGCTTTTCACAAGTTTTAAGTGTTTCCTACCTCTTCTTATGTATTCTTAAATGAACCTTTTTTAACTTCTTTATAAAATGAAATCTTTAGATATGCCAGTGTCGTATGGTTGCTCAAATCATTGTATCTAATAAAAGTATTATTTTGTATGAATGTTTGGTGTTTGTTGTTTTTTGCTTGAGATTTAGAGTGTGTGATGTATGATTTGTACATAAATGTATTCGTTTGCAGGTATATGCCTGGTCTGTTCATGTGTGTTTAGGCGCATGCTCAATATTATGTTTGTGTTTTTTTGGGTTACCACATTTAGTTGGAAAATGAGAACAAACTGGATGAATATTTGCTAAACTATTCGGGTTTTGGGGTGGATGATTACACCTCTTGCAAGTGTGTGCTCTAGAGATCGGGTTATTATAAAGTTGGAATTTGTACGCCTCACAAGTTTTATATTTTTATAAATCTTCATGACAGTTCATTTGTACTCTAAACTGGATCTTTTTTATTTTTTTCCTATAAATAAATGCTTATTAGTGAGTAATTTATCTTTTTTGTACTTTCTTTGTTTAACAACTAGCAGTATGAGGTGTAAATACTTATAAGAAGCGAAACATATGAACAAAATGCCTTTAAGATGTTTAATAGATTCGTTTAGACGTTAATCTTTCTATAGAAATAATTAATTCTTTTGTAGTTACATATGGACAGTAGGTCAGTTCTCGATCTTTCCTTTTGACAAATCACATGTTAATATGATCTCGATTTTGTTCACTTCCATTTTGGGTTATTGTTAAGTGTTATTTTTTAAATATCTATCAAATTTTCCTTGGTAGTTGGTGATACTGTGTTGATGCGACCAGAAGACGAAAATACACCTTCATATGTGGCGCGTATAGAGAACATCTACACCAATAATCGTAACAAAATCAACGTAAAGGTGAGATGGTTCTACCGACCAGAAGAAACAAGAACTGGGAGAAGACAATTCCATGGATCCAAAGAGTTGTTTTCATCAGATCATATTGATCTTCAGAGTGCAGACTCAATTGAGGGAAAATGTGTTGTTCACTCTTTAAAAGAGTATACTAAGCTTGATACAATCGGGGACGAAGATTATTACAGTAGATATAAGTATCAAGTGTCCACCGGTGCTTTTTACCCTGAGCGTGTTGCAGTGTAAGAACTTGTTTCTTTTGTAATTGTTTAGCGACTGAATTTTGTTAGTGTTTATCGTCAAATCCCATGCAATGTCCTCTAAAAGGTTTAGTAGAAAGAAAACTGATGTTGGACAAATAACAGAATAATAATAATTTATTTACTATGGATTTGAGTTAAGTATTCTTTTTATAGCATTGTAACCCGCCACTGCTTAAAGTTCCTTTCATAGAAAGAACAAGAGAGGCACAATAGGAACCAAAGACTAAACCAACTCCCAGTCAATGTTAATCAATAATGAGTTTAACTTGTATTTCGAACTAGCAACTAGTTCAATTTGAATTAACTTTTGATTTTGTAGGTACTGCAAGTGTGAAACACCGTATAATCCTGATAAATTCATGGTGCAATGTGATACTTGCAAGGACTGGTATGACTTACGAGCAATTTATCTTTATTGTAGATTTACTACTTGATGTGTGTTTGAGCAGTCGATCCATGATTTTCTGTTATTACAATCTTAGCGTCTTTTAAACTGTTTCTTTGATCACCATTAAGATGGAGCACATCCAGGAAACAGCTTTGGTCCTTTGTTATGATGTTCCATTATTCTCTATGTGAAAATTGACAGAAAATAATATTTAAAATTTGATACCTTTTGTAGAATCTGAAGTTCTTCCTTTTTGATGATTCATTCTTCTATTTCATCCTTGCTTGGTTGCAACTTCTATACTCAACTTTTCTATTCAATTGATATTTCGGACTACCTTGTTTTATCAGCTTACGAGCTGAAGTTTTCTGGAATTTTTGCCTAAAATAGCTAGAAGCTGCAGTCTATAAATAAACCCAATTTTATCTCAACCTCAAAAAGCCAACTCATTTGCTTAAAAGATGCAAACAAAAAACCACTTCATTATATTTTAAGGCCTACTTGTACAATAGAACTCGGGAATTACTCTGTCAGTTTGATGTATAGCTGGTCCTCAAATAAAACAATACAAAGTATTATTATTTACTAATTACTACTATTATTTCCAATCTGGTGTAGGTATCACCCTGCTTGTGTGAACACAACAAGGGAAGCAGCAGAACTATTGGACGAGTTTACGTGTGCTGATTGTGCATCGTCCGATACTACCATGAAGTCTGATCGACTTTCAATTCTTGCCTTTATTGCCTGTAGTAACAAGGTTAGCACACTAACTTATTTTCAAATGATTCATCCATAGCTTCAATTAAATCTAAACTACACTGTTGCTTGGTTGCTCTCTTTGATGTTACTAATATCATAGGGGTGATGTAATTGATCTTTAATGTTGAAGAGATTCCTGTAAAGTTAATGTATGTTATGTTTACAATTGTGTAAATGTTGTTAATTGATGGAACTTACCTGTGAAGTTAGCATCTCGTCACTGATGTACTTTCCATTGCCATGTTCACAAAAGTTGCAATGTTTTTAATTGATAATGGCGTTTATAACTTACGTGTAAAGTTAATCTCTCTTCGCACTGTAATTTTGGTTGCCTAGTTACAAAGGTGTAAATACTACACTCGTCAGATAGATTTGTAACTTAACTCATTCCAACGTATGATATAAAGAGAGACATGATCAATTTAGAGTACCTGTGTTCAACTTTACTTGGTTTGAATTTTTTTGATTGTGTTTCAAACTAGAATGCACTCAAGAGTATCCGAACTTGACTAGGTTGCAAGTCCTTTGCAAACTTATACTCGTATAAAAGCACGAGTGCGCCTTTACAGACAATAATTTAGGTCGCTTACGATTATACTTTTCTTTCTTGATTAATTGTGCAGGTAGAGCAGAAGCATCAAAAGAGGTGATGCTTCTTAATGGAGGACCTCAAAGTAGCTGGCTCCTTCTTAAGAGCCTTTCGAAACTCATGCTCGTTTTATTGTTTTACAGCTCTAGTTTTTGGTTCTAGATTTACAAACCCATTTTTTAAAGATTGAATGTGCAGTAAGATGGATGGTAAATTAAGCCAATGGTTTCGGATTCAAAATCGTTCTGAAATTTTTGTTTGGAATTTTGTGATCTCGATTATGAATCGTGACAATGCCATGTTGCTTCACTCTTTGGGATAATATGTACTGTTTTCTGTTTTTGATTTTTTACTGATTTTTTGGTAAGGTTTTCTGGCACAAACGACAACTTTTTAATTCTGTGTATTTGACAACAATTAGCAGCAGTGTGGTCCGTACAGATTCATGTAAAATGAGAGAGCAAACGGATTTATCAACCAATGAATTAATCATGTATCATTTCATTTCTTTGATGATAAAGAAAAACCTCAACATTTTTTCAGCTACAATCTGTATGGTCAGCTCGAACAAAATCAATCTGTTACGAGTAGAATCGTTCTACCAATTACAAGTACTCTGTCAAGCAACAAAAACAGTGATTGGTTGGTTTTGAAGATACTGACTGTGTCAATTTTTCGAGAGAATACTGTGATCCTAGTTATGAACTATGGACATTTCCAGATTTGTACTTTTTAGTTGCTGTCTTTACACTGTTGCTTCTTGCAGATTTTATAATATGATCAAATTGATGATTCCACTGTGCAAGTCATGAATTAAGCAACTGATGCATCCAAGTAATCATTAATTTTCTTTTGTTAATTGATTCACCATTCAAGAGATGGTTTTCCATATAACTTCCAATGAGAGAGGTCTGATATCAACATATGCTAGAAATGCCACATTCTCGCAAGCTGAGAAAGTTTAGATGACAATAGATCTTTAAAGTCGCCATCGAACTTTGGAAGGTTCGTTCATTAAACATTATGATTTTAAACAACTGCAATCAAAAGAATGAATACTTCCAAAACAAAAGAACTAACACAGAAGTTAATCAAATACTAATTTGTTTATCATCTCCTTTTTTGATATAAAGGGAAAAAAATAAATTTACTTTTGCAAACTAAGTTTCAGCATCTGTATAGTCAGTCTCTCATACAAAATCTATCTGTGACAAGTAGAATCACACTATCATTACACAATAAATATTCTATGTAACACCAATGAATTTTACATGTAAATACACAAATTAAAAGATTAGCAACTATTTTGTAATGCACATACATTGCTTACACCTAGGATATCTGTACACACTCCTCCCCACTGGCCGTGACCGAACACGTTTCGTTTGTCTCACAGCTTTTCTTACTCTTTCCTCAAACACTTTCCACTCGATAGTATTGTTCTTAATGAAAATATCAGCAAGTCGCCGTTTATTCGGCCTAATTGTGGGCATTTTACCTCCACCGTAATAAACTCTATATCCAGACACCAATGACGATAATTGGCTACCAGAGTCGGTCATGGCAAACACATCCGAAGCTGTGCACACAATGAAATCCAAGGCTGCTAACTGTACGGAAGACATAATCAATCATCTTATGCAAGTAATAAAAGGTGATAGAAATACAAAAGGACAGCAGTATAACGTAATCAAAGAAAAACTTGTATAATATGCCACATAATAGCAATGAGTCTCAAAAATTGGATTAAGCAATAAATTGACATTTGAAAACAAATTAGAGACGCTAAAAGCTTCAAGAGAGAAACGAATTGTTCATTAATGGCTATTTTATGTTGGAAGTTTCAAATTGGTCATTCATCAGAATTACTAATGAGCAATATGTTACAAAAGTCCAAGAGGGAATTTCAGGTATTTTTTTATCGATTAAGAATACTCAAAATAAGGGGAGAAACAACATATGAATACAATAATTATTGGATGAGCTTCGATTCTATTGTTTCATTTTTTTAAAACAATGTAGTCTATTAAATTAGAAAATACAAGAATGGGCACTCAATTAAAAACTCAGCCAAGTTGGCCGCAAACTGATTCGGTGAAGACTTACATTTTAGCAAGCAAAACGGAAAGAGTTGAAGGAAGCAAGTACCTGAGATGAGAAATTCATGAATGATTGGATTTCGGACGAAGAAAGAAGGTTTTCTTTGGTAACCAAATTAGGAAACAAGCTAGTTAACACAGCCAAACGAGATTCCCCTCCATATATATGTGCCCCTGCTAGATATATATGCGTCTTTCTATTAAAACCAAGCCCAGCTAGCATCAACACTGTTTCTTCAGGCATCAACGGGCATAGCCCTTCTTCCCTCAGTGCTTCTGGAGACGGTAGCCTGCCATGTATATAAAAAGTCACTCTTTAGCAGTGCTTTAAAAAGCGATGACATAACTAAAGAAAGTTTATGAGAGCCATGCTAAAAGCGCCAATAGGGTAACACTGAAGCGCAAAACGCAAACTTTTTATGATAAAAATATAAATATTATAAATGGACAATGTAACAAAAACACTATATTCGTGTTAATTATGTTAAACACTTGACAGTATCAAAATACGTAATGCAAAATAATCTTGCAAATACAAATTCAATTCAAGCCACAGAGTGAGAACAAAACTGAACACATTTATCCTCTGAAGCTATTATCTTCGCCAAAGAGATCTTACCCATTCACTCTATCACTAGAATGCTCAATAAAATTAAAGCATTTTCTAGGAAACTACAAATCAACAAGTATATTTAAAACATCAATTTGCAATTTGCTGTACAAGATGAATAAACTACAATTGAAAATATTACATAAATAGAAGAAATCACAAATTTCAGCTTTTTATTACTTAAGAAAGGTTAAATTTTGCAGTTCGTTAAAATACTAAGCGACTAAGACTTAATAGAACTAGTAACTACATTTGATTGAAGTTTATGTTTTTTAGAAAATCAATTGCCCCTGAAACAAAGTCATTTTAGTCTAATTTTTTATTTTAAAAAATGAACAAAAAATAACATTGCCAGACCCAAAAAGAGCGCTTCAATAAAATATTAGAGAGATAACAGCACTATGTAGCGCGCTTTGTTATACACTGGTATTTAGAGAGAGATTCGAATTACATTAAGATCAATTCCACATACAAAGAGTGAAATATTAGCATCTACTTGTTCGTGGATCTTAATCCGAGCTACAATGAAGCACATGCAGAGATGAACAGTTTTCAAAAAAGGCAATCTTTACCCTTGATAACATTTCAGCCCATTTACTTATTTACTTTTTAACAAGGGGCTTGTGACCTCAAAATCCCCTAGGTTCAAGAAAATATAACTTCATTCCATCTGATTCATCCACATCAACGTTTCGGATTCTAAGCATACACGCAAGGATACATCTATCAAACGGTAAAGATCATTTTATATTCATTCTACCAACCTCTAACATTTGTACGCTATACTGGTCAATTTACAATAATATACCGAACAAATAGCAACGTATCAAATTTTAAAATCTAGATACCCACTTAAAACAAAATCTCAGTATTAGTACCTCAACCTATCAACATTCATCAGTGCAGTACTTCAAAGTTCAAATTTTTTCGGAAAGTGTGCAAATTTTTGCTTTCTTCTACATTGGTGCTTAGCACACCATCGTGATTGAACGATTAGTACATAAAACTTTTGACATCTATCAGCCTACTTATTCTATTAGATGGGAGTTTAAATCCTCAAATTCGATAATATGGGGTACTAACTGAGACAAGGTTAAAACATTGATATCTGATACTAAAAAAATCTTCATTAAAGCTTAAATACTGGGATAAGCAAAATGCATACTTTTGGGTCTTCTCAATCTGTGCCAGTGCAGGAAAATGGATTTCTCTATATGCTTGCAATTCTCGTCTTTCTAATTCTCCACCACCAAAGTTACATAAAGAATGAGCTACCATGTCAATTTCGAACCTCAAATGTAAGGCTAAGTATCTGGAACCTTTTAATTTAAGACCATCTTTTCCATTATATTCTTTCCGTGTAAATGAACCAACAAGATACTGGTCTAGTGACCCTAATTGTATCCCTTCATGGCGCATCCTTTGCAGGAGTAAACTGGCAGTTTCTTGAATTTTGGGAACAAACTGAAGCGCGTGAAAATTACATCTGCATCGAAGCCTCTAGATAAAGTCCCAAATTAGGAAGCTAAGTTGAAAGGAGAAAAGATTTTTAAAACAATAATGATATGCATTTATACAACTATGGGGTGGATGTCACCCATAAAAAAATATGCACAGATCTGGCTACATGGCATGCTCTTTTCAAAATTGAGGTGAAATATGAAATTGAAAATACAATGCGACTTTTTAAACCTAAAAGTTAACTGATGAGAGAGACATGTGTGTGTATACACACACACACACACACATGGAGACAGAGAGAGAAGGGAGAGTGAAAGAGAGAGAGATTACCTGTAATTCAAATGGTAGTGGGTCTGAAGACAGACGATTTCCGAAACCCACAAAATGGACAATTCCATTTTTAAGTAATATCGGAAGAATGTTCTTCAAGTAGAAACTAGGTTTGGCCTCTTTCGAAATGTCCGCATCAGTTACCTGAAAAAGGAAAATTGGTCTATAACACAAATGTAGGAATCCTATGATAGTTTAAACTTGAAAGTACCAGAAATATTTAAAGACGAATCTTACCAAACTACCAACTGCCTCCAGATCTAACGACTGCAGCTCATTAGGGAGCTCCTTAACTATCTGGATGTCAGCTTTTAAGTAGTTGATGAAGTGCTCTTCTTGATAGATATCCCCGAATTGACTGAAAATCGACCAGTTTGTTGGTCACATTATCATTTAGAATAGTCATAAAAACATTCCGTCAAACCGTATTTTAGCAGCATAAAGAAGTGCGTCAAGGAATAAAATGTCACCTCGTATCTCTCCAGACGCTACTGTAAATAAATTTGGGGACAACAAGAGTCGCATTAAGCAGTCTAGCAACTGCCACGGCATTGCACACCTGTATGCAAAACAAAATATGATTGGGCCAAGTTTTAACATCTCATCTAATCACAACAAAGCATGATCGAGCAAAATAATCTTAAGATTTACATCAAGAACAACTTACAGCAACTCTCTGCTGGTTAATGCCGCCATTTGCACTCATCATAATGTATCCATTTTTCCCCTCTGACAATAAACAAGTGAAAAATGAACGTCAGATCAAATCTTGCAATACGCATACATATATGTATACACAACCGGAGTATGAGACAATTACCGTTAGGTCCCCAATTTCGTTGATCAGAACAGGGCTTCCAAGTAGATGCAAGGGCATAAGGTTCTACCCACAGATCTCTAGGCTCTGGTTTATTTTGACCCTGGCATTGTTGCAAAAGGCTATACATGAAACTGAAACTTATTTGATTCACTAGAAGATTCAAAGTAGCAAACTTGAAAGTCGTGGTTAATCCTACCTCTGCCAAGGCATGAGCAGCCTTGGCCAACAATCTAGAGTAAATAGGCCTTTGCGGCTTTTTTAGTTTGCCAAGCTTTTCCAACTCTTTCTGTAACCAAGGCAAGGAAAACTTACATAAGAAGCCAATAATTATTGAGCTAATCAAAACATTCTTGTTGAGCGGCAAAAGGACTCACACTTGTATCCTCGTCATGCATCAAATCTATTAAAAGTTTGAATTTTATTTCTCTAACTAAGATTTAAAAGAAAACATATATTTATGGAAGTATGGAACAGCTAGATAATTTAAAATAAATGACCCTGAGCCGGTGACATGCTAATTCAAGGTATTACTCAACATAAGCTACTATCTCGGGTATCATCTTAAATACAGATATGTACTAGGAAAGCATTAGAACTTTCCTATCTTTGGATATACAGCCTACAACAAGGGCGAAAGGCCAGACGAGTGGTTTTAGCAACTAGTCAGGTTTCAAACTATGCAAGTAATTCAAAAGCATTACAAATTTCTCTGTCAGAATTTTCCTTTGCTTATGCTTTGTTTAGCTGTAGCTCTAAAGCTCGATTTTCATTTTAAGTAGCTTTATAACTTTAATGCGGTTGTACAACTTTAATGCGGTTTTTATTTTAAAAAAGTTCTTTTGGCATAAATATGCCGGAAGAAGTTATAACCGGAATTGACCAAGTCTTCCCAGTCTGGTATAGATAGGCATGTTATCTTTTAAAATCTGCAACTAACAATCACTATAATTCCTTTTTGTCTCCTAAACTATAGAAAAGAATAAACTTTATCTTCTCCAATTCTCTGCATGTACAGAAAGGGATGATTATTTCCCACCTTTTTAGTAGGTTTGCATACCTGAGCTCAATGGTCATCCTTGTTCAAAAAAATAAGAAGAAGCTCAGTGATCATTTAGGAGGGGTCGACATTTCATGTGGAAGCTATCCTTTATAAATGGGGGACAAAATTGAAACAATTTGGAAGATTTTGACAAAAATAAATGGTGGAATCTGGAAATAATTTTTGCACCAAGCTATGACCCTTGGTTTCATCCCCCAATTGCCTGCGTGTTTAAGAAGATACAAGTTTGGATAACATTGTGATTCTGTGAATACTATTAAGATTGAGCTTAAGAATAACACTGACGATGTTTGTTTGCAGCTTAAAAGTTTGCAGAAAAGCTAGATGGTATATTATTAACCAAATAAAAAACCGAGCTTTATGCTTTTTTTGGGAAAAAACAAGAATCTATAAACAGGATAGACCAAACTTTTCTCTCAACTGTAAAAGACCCGAGATTATTTGCTAACAAGTTGCAATCAAACAAATCCAGATTCGAGGTACAAAAAGTAACCAGTAAAAGTTCAAGTTATTATATGATGAACCAGATGTAGGCTAACTGGCTAAGTGTGAATCTAAACAGCTGAGCTTAAAAGCTGCTGCAACCAAACAAGACCAATCAATACGCAATCCAAAGAAAGCATACCCTAATCATAAAGTTGGAAGAATTGCATCTCAATTCTCTTGCCAACCAAACTCAGTTTAGCTTAAAAGCTACAACCAGTCAAGGCATAAACAAATACCAACCGAAATGAAAAAGGTTTCAGCATCAGAAAGTATGAGAAAAACCATAAACTCCGCCATCTCCTATTACCCACAGATAGAGAAAAGAAATAATCTTTGCCTATTTTCCTAGTAATTATTGCAAATTAACCTACTCGAGTTCAGCTTCTTAACCCTCAAATTAAAATCTGAACTGAAAAGACAGTAACTTAAAGGGTGCCTGAGTAAACAACAAGGGAAAACTAGAGTGGGTATAATTTGAGTCTGCTTCAGTAAAATAGCCAAATTGTATAGTTGTTTTGAACAATAACGGGAGGAATAGAAAACAGCCAATATCGGTGACATTGTATATCCTATAAAGATCCTAGCGCCCAAATAAAAACCACAACTATCAACTTCACAAATAACTGGAGTAGCCTACAGTAGCAGAACTATAACTTTTTTTTCCGTAATTATGGAGTGATGATACGGTAAAATCGATATAAAAACAAATCAAGATACATGGTAACTAAAAGATCGAGTTTTTGTCAATATGGGGGGTGGTTGAGTTGCTACTAGTTACTCGTGCGAGAATAGGCAAGATTTGACAACATGTAAATATTAAGTTACGAAGGTAAAGGTATTATGATTTGAGTAAATTAGTTTTTAGTGACCTGGGTTTTGGCCTATTTTAGGATAAGTGACCTAAGTTTTTTTAATTTCGGTTTTGTGACCTAAGTTTAACTTTGTTAGCATTTAATGACCTGCCATCCTATTTTTCAAAAAAAAAACAACATATTTCTTGCTAAAAGGACTAAAATACCCTCATTAAACTGAAATTTTCCTACAAAATCTGAGGGTATTTTAGTCCTTTTAGCAAGAAATATGTTTTTTTTTTTGAAAAATATGATGACAGGTCACTAAATGCTAACAAAGTTAACCTTAGGTCACAAAACCGAAATTAAAAAAACTTAGGTCATTTATCCTAAAATAGGCCAAAACCCAGGTCACTAAAGACTAATTTACCCTTATGATTTTGATAATCAAGGTATACAAACAG
Organism: Primula veris; assembly: GCA_963682055.1. NCBI lineage: Eukaryota > Viridiplantae > Streptophyta > Magnoliopsida > Ericales > Primulaceae > Primula > Primula veris. The sequence goes on from OY821749.1 coordinate 286,901, forward strand.
GCCATTGTTAGTAATTAGTCAACGTTGATTCGACGAATAGTGTATAATAGGAGTAATCAATAAGGCAGGTTTGCTACACTACACTACAATATGAAAATGGTAACCTTGATAGGACGAGGAGGACGATGGGTGGTGGGTTTATTGGAGTCTCGTCCTCCGAAACTCACGAGCATCAAAACAGCAATGCACGTCAGCAAAACAATCAAGACGAGGAGGAGGAGGCAGGGCCACGTCACTCCGTTCACACGTGTTACCGATCTGTAGTGGTTCTTCTTATTGTAGCGTCGCCACGAGGAGTGACGTGGACTCGCAACGGCGCGTGGTTCATCATCATCATCATTATTATTATTATTATTATTATTATTAACATCTTCTTCACCTATCACTCTCTTCTTGCTGCTCATTCTCTTGCTGCTTCTATTATTATTATTATTATTATTGCTCAATGAATAATAATTATTATTATAAGTATACATATTTGTTTTCTTTATACCCGCTATATACGGACTAAGTATTTCACTCTCTCTCTCTCTCTCTATATATATATATATATTGGTTGAAATTGTATTTGTATTTGTATTATAATCATGGTATATTAGTATGTACTTTACTTGTAAATTGTAATAAAATCACATTAATAATTACTACGTTAACCCTTTTAATTGTATATCTTCACAATTACTCCACACTCTATTCAAAAATAACATACTAATATAAATCCATAAACACCATCCATGCTACTAATTTATAACACGTCTTATAAATATACTTAACTCATTTTTTTATATTATTATTTAGCTGCTTAATCCGTTTATTTACACGCCTAATTTGGTAGGCTTGTAGGTTCCATCTACCTTCTGCACTCGGTTTCAAAAAATACTTAGTATATTATTATACCTTACAACCATATGCTTAGATTTATTTTATCTTTTTTTTTCCATCCAATTTCTTATTAGACTAAATTAAAATAAAGATAATTTTTTTGTGAATCAGTTAACAGCGAACAATCACGACAAAGGCAAATGTAGCGATAGGAATGGGATTGAGGAAAATTTGTGGCGTATATGATAGTGTTATCCCGTAAACTACAGTAAAACAATATTATATCCATTGCGTAAAGAGTTAAAACCCAATTGACCAAATTTAATTATATGATTCACCTATATTTCAAAGAACAAGGCAGACAACACAAAGAGAACCCAAAATATTTCGTTAAGCACAAGAGCATAAATAAATATTTTCTGAGTCGAAACAACTTTTAACTTGAATTAATAACATACATAAAAATATTCACGACCTCCCTTTGAAACATTTCCAATGTCATTCCTCTCTGTATTTTCTTGCTAAATTGAGTCATATAGTATATTGATTCACAACACGTTATTTTCATTTTGATCGTAACAATTATGGTATTTACTTAAACATTAAGGTATACATCCATCCAATCAAAAAAATCCTCAAAACCAAACAAAAGCAAACCAATCATAATCGGTTTGATTCGGTTTGATTGTTTAGTTATAAAATTGCAATGGCAGTAAATAATGTAAAAGGATGAGGTGGCAAATAAATGGGGCCTACCATAAGATAACAGATCGAAGCTATGTAGTAACAGAAAAAAAGGGTTAATTAAATTAAATTAAATAAATAAATATATATATATATATATATAAAGGGAGTGAAAAATAGAGAAAAGAGATGAAGAATAAAAAAGGATTAGCAATATTGATGAGAACAAAAATGAATATTAATCCTCTCTCTCCTCCACCCATCCCTGTACCTACGTTCATAACTACTCTTTTTTTCATTTTTTTTTTTTTTTTTTTGTAATCTTTCTTACTTATTATCATTGGCATTTTTAGTGTAAATTTTAGATTGTACTAGCAGATTATCCACCCCATAAATAAGAAATAGAAAAGTTAACCTTTATGTGTGAAATTGGATTTATTTTATTTTATTGGGTAGTGCATAAATATAAAAGTTACCCTTCATGGTTTTGTATGTTTTATACGCTAGTTTAGTTAAAATATCATAGCCGCGCGGGCCCTTTATTTTGGCTTATAAGCTGCAGTATATTAGGTTGATTAGCTTATAAGCGTGTGTTTTATATTTTCTAATCTAACGGTGGTTAAGGTGACTGTACCATAAACAGTCAAATAAGGTTACGGTTCTAAAGAGGCACTCTTTTATATTTTCTAGCCAGAAGAGCTGGCTTTTTATAGCTTTAAAAAACATGTTTTTTTGTTAAGTTGTTCTTTTATGACCAAAAACTTGAATCTTTTTAATTCGCATATACTTGAGTTCATCTCGTTAAATGCAACGACTGGATTCCACAATATATCAAAAATTCTTATATTTATTGTTCTAATTGTTAAGACCAAAAGCTGTGATCAATTTTTTCTGCCTTTGGTTGAATGCATCTTTGGTTAGATGGTAACGAGTATGTTCCACGATCAGTCAAAAGTTCCCGACTTGTTATTCATTTATGTGTTTTCAAAACAGAATAAAACAAATCAAATGCAGCTTCCACCTGGGGAGACAAAGGAATCATCTTCTCAGAAGACCAATGCCACAATCAACAGTGAGAGGTCTCTCTAAAGATCTCTATATTCTTAAATACGACATCTTGTCAAATTTAAAATCGTTTCTCCAAAGATTTAGTGTCTACTCTTGTCCTGGCAAGTGTTTTACAGGGAGTTTGATGGTGTACGCGAGTCTATGCACTCGGCAATTTCTTTGAACAAAACCGAAGTTCTGGATACTATTTTATGTGATTTTGAAGAGGTAATCAATTGCTAGTTGTACGAATTGCGGAGTAGGTTTTGCCTTTTTTTTTGTTTAGTCGTATTTGTTTAATAATGCAGGGTTATTTTAGTCTCTCGTGGGAGAACCGCAGAAGATTACTTCTTATACTTGCCAAAGAATACGATCTGAATAGGGAACAAGTTCGTCAATTGATTAATCAGTACTTGGGGCTTGAAATGCCAAATGGTAAAAAAGAATACAATTTTATTATCAGAACCATAAATGCTGCAATGCGCGTGTTTCATTTTGGTCATTTGTATATTTCTCAGATGACAAAAATGAATCTTGCAGCCAAGACGAAGAAGGTTCTCTTTTTGCCTTTTACAGAATAGAGCGCAATTTAAGGCATGCTATAAAACCGACTTATGAAACTCTATTTGAGCGGCTAAATACTCACCCAGGAGGGTTAAAGTTTTTGACCACTCTTCGAGCAGATATTCTGTCTATTATATCGTAAGTGTATAGAAGACTTATATTCTTTTTAATATTTTCGACAAACATAAGTTACAGATAATATTAAACAATTAAAAATGAATGGCATGCAGGGAAGAGAGTATAGCATCCTTACGAGCTCTAGATTCCTACTTAAAAGAAAAGCTTATTACTTGGCTTAGTCCTGCTGCTCTTGAACTTCACCACATCACATGGGACGATCCTGCTTCTTTATTGGAAAAAATCGTCGCATATGAGGTAACTTGTCCATATAAATAATGTTTTTTCTTTTAATTGTGTCACATTTCTGAGCAATTTTGTTTTGCAGGCTGTGCATCCAATAAGTAATCTTTTGGACCTTAAAAGACGGCTTGGAGCAGGGCGGCGTTGTTTCGGGTATCTACATCCAGCAATACCTGGTTAGAATTTCTATTTTTTTCCTTTGAAAAGTTTTATGGAAGAAAGTCTCGCATTTAACTTATTGGCCTCTGTAGAAAACTAGCTCATTTGATTAGTGAATATCTTTTCAGGCGAACCTCTAATATTTATTGAAGTTGCACTTCAAATGAGTGTGGCTCGGACTATACAGGTAACAGTAACTTATCTGCTCTATTCGTTTCAGATATTCAATATCGAGTGACAAGCTATTACTTACTCTTTTCCCTATACCAGGAAGTGTTGTGGGATGATCCACCAATTCCCGAATGTGATGCAACCTGTGCATTATTTTATTCTATATCTTCAACTCAGGTATGCTCAAATTCATCAATTTTGTTATGTAAGCTACTTTAAACTCTATACTTTATTGGTGTTAAAACGAGGAACTTTACATATTGCAGCCTGGTTTGAAAGGGATCAACCTTGGAAAGTTTCTCATAAAACGTGTTATTGATGTGGTGAAAAGAGAGATGCCAAATATAACTGTAAGTACGTATATATATGTTTAAAGCCAAATAAGGAACAGCCATGGTCTAAGGAAGCTAACAGAACGAATTTTCGATAAATTCTCCTATTTTCCCCCTCATATGTCCTCTTTTCCATCAAATCGATTAAGTTTTAGTTCTTCTACTTATAATGTGTCATGGTTATTTAATATGCCAATCGCCCTCGGTCACTTCTTGTAAATACCCTGGAACTTCCTCTTATAGTGTTTAAAAGATACAGTCTAAGTGAAAACTTTTCTTCCTCCTTGGGGCTTCTTATCGAGAGATATCAGTTCTCATTTCAAACCCCAAATTGGTTACCCATCAATGTTCTGACACGGTATTTATAATTTTCTAAAACTGTTCAGACATTTGCCACGCTTAGCCCCATCCCAGGGTACATGCAGTGGCTCCTATCTAAGCTGGCCTCAGCGGATAGATCCGATTCTGCTACATTTAGGGAGAATATACTTAAGCCAGAAGAGAAGAAAGCACTTCTTGATGCATCTTTGTAAGCTCTGTTCCTCTTTTTTTATTTTATTTTTTTCCTAATATGGTTTTTGCAACTCTAAAATCCGAAATCAACTCCAGAGGGTTTAACCTTAATTTCCATAGCATTGTTGGTTACATCTTACGAAGAAAACTCATATGCAAACAAGCTTAGCGTGGTTGGATTCTTCAGTGGCTCAAATAATAGGATTTGACAGCAGGGATATCATGAAAAGACGCTTGTATTGATTTTTAATGATATAATTGTTTCTTCTACTTTAGAAAAGAGTGTAGCACATAGACTTGCTTAACTCATTTTTTTAATAAATAGTCTAACTTTTTGAACCAGAGAACATTCTGGTGGAAAAAATGCTATGCAGCTTATGTGGGATTTATTGACTTCAACCAACCATGAGTGGATTAAATCGGACTATATTGTATCCATTCTCGAACCCCCTCTTATGAGATTGTGTGCCAGGTAATTTGCACTTACCTCATATATGCCCCAGTTGTCGTGTATAGCAAATTGGACGATTTCTATATAAGTGGACATAAATCCTATCGGATATTAGGTTTAGGTTAATCGCGACTAAATATAATGGTCTATGGTTTGATAAAAAAAATTGTTTTTTTGAAGATTATGCAGATTACTTTACAAACTTTCTGTATTTTTTTGTGCAAGTGCATAACGTATTTTCATCTTTACAGATACCTTTTGCAAGAAAAAAAGAGAGGGAAAGCTCTAGATTCTGTTGCCAATTTCCACTTACAAAATGGAGCGGTACGTATTGAGTTATGGACACTATTTAACATTATCGGTAATTAACTAGGAACCTTTCAGTACCTTAAAGTGAGTAAGTAACCTTGGTTTAGTTGAATCTGTTTGATGAATATCCAAACTTGCAGCTTTCAAGGCCATATCCTCTGCCTAAACATTTTTTCGGTTCCATTAAAAACTTTTTTTTGCCCCACAGAAATCTTTTCTTCCGTTTTAACCATGATTGCAACACTAACTTATAGATGGTTGGGAGACTAAATTGGATGGCGGACCGGTCAGGAAAAGGTCTTCTGCAGAGCTGTGGAATCATGGTTAATTATTTATACCGGTATTTTTCTTCTGCCCGATTCTTTTTCTTCCCATTATAATTTCTACCCTAAAACAACCGATTTCTTAACTTTTGTCATTATTTTCCCTATAAATGAATGCAAATTTTATTTATGCTAAACATGGTTGATTGGGTTTATAGGATGGAGAATATCGAAGAGAGTGCTCACTCATATTTCAGCTCAGGCCACATAAACGCATCCCCCGATGTATCTTCCTTTATAGAGGTTAGCTTTAGACTTTTATAATAATTAAATAAAAAGGGCGAAGCTGCAAAAAAATTACTGTCAACACTCACTTTGGTACTGTTTGCAGTTAATCAAGCAAGATGGAGAAACAAGGGAGCAATAAGAGAGCAATCAACAGTGTTTTTCATTATCAGCATATTAGTTTTTTTGTATAGTTTGCGAATATCAGATTCTGCTTTGCACAGTGACATAAAAATATCTTTTGTAAGCATTTATAAATGACTGATATCAAAGTCTTCCATAATGTGTGCTTATTTAGAAATAAGTGTGCTCTAATTCCCATAAGTGCTACTACCTTTTGTCTCATTAGCTTTCTGATATTCATGTATTGCCATGGATGCAACTTATTTTATGTATCAAAGGTCTCTGAATTAATAAGAAAACTTAATAGTAATAATACATATCATAAACTTAAGAGTGGTTTATGAATAATATTAACAACATGCAGTAGTCGGATGTCACTAGCTCGGGAGGCGTCACTCTTTGATCTCTCCATGAGAAGTTTCTAATACGTAATCCCTCATAAGTTTTGTGTTTGATTCACTAACCATCTGCATTAATGAGCCGAAAAACGTTTATTTGTAAAAGGAATGGGTGTAAAAGAGAGAGAATTAAAGAAAGCTAAGATAAAATATTTATAATCAATTTCTTACCTTTGATGCCAATAGTTGTAAGTTATCCCACTCGAAATCATTCTTGCAATATGCAGATCTGACCTGTTTGGTAATGACATAATATTTTGATTAATTACTTAGCATATGTTTTTAATGATATAATCTTTTTTACAAGCGAAGAACTGACCTCTAATATGCGCAGAGCTGTAAGACGTACCGTAATGCATAGCCATCACATACACAAAATGAATCGAGTGAAACGATCATCATAATTAAAGAATTCATACATAATATGAATTAATTAGATGCATTATATATATATATATATTTCATAATATTAATTACAGATTAATTTACCTAAGGTTTGGTGTCTGGAAGATTCTCTCATCAGAGTTGCAATAAACTTGTCACCATCATTCAACGAATGTTTGTCTATAAATTCCGTCAACTCTTCATATGCCTCTGTGTTATAATCCTGCCCTAACAAGCATAATGTATACACCTCAAGTTACATGTTTAATATGAGAAAGATATTAATATGCCAGTAAAATTGAAATCCGTCGTCATGCCGTCTCCGATTAGGGCGTTGGTAAACCAAATCTGTCACTAATTCCTTCTGTGATCTAACTTTTTTTTTTTTTTTTAATGTAAATATGAGCATAGTCATCCACAGTGTAGAAGTGTTCATTTTGATAAGCAAAATAACACTTTCAATATTGTTTTTTTTTTTTTTTTTTTTTTTAACAAATAAAATATTTTGGATAATTAATTAGACAAGAGAGTTGGGAAAGACCTCAAGTTGTGTAGAGACGATCCTAACAGCAACATATGTGAAAAAATTGTGAAGATTTTTGGCTGCTTTTGCTTCTGGTGAAGCTTCTCCGAATCCTTCAACATTCATTTTGTTATTCATGTTAGTAAATTATATTTACTTCACGCATATATACTTAAATAATATGTTACGAAAATAGAATGTCCTTATACAAATTATACCCTCAACCACATCTTATATATATATATATATATAAGTTGTCCCAAAAAAAGATGCAACGTGTTGTTAACAATGAATATTAATTAATAATAGTGGATGAGAGGGGGGGTAATTACCAGGGACATACATCTTTTGACATAGCAAGCGAGTAGATTGATTAATCCTCTTCTTAAATAAATTACTAAAAGGCAACAAAACTGATGATTTGTTTGTGATTTTGTTGTTGCAGGGTAACAATATTATGGAGAGCTGAGATATTTGAAGAATTCTACAGGATTCCATTGTCACCAAGCTAGCCAGGAGTATAAATTATTCTCTTTTTAAGTAAAAATACAACAATAAAATTAGCAAAAAGATAATATTTGAGAGTTTGCTATACTGGTAGTGGTATGAATAACAAGAAATATATCATGAATAATACTGTATTATGCATATACAATATTTTATGGCTGTGGTGTTATCTGAAATTGATTAATTTGCTAAATGGGAAGTATTACAGGACCACATATTATATATATTGTTATGATAAACCTTTAGCAGCCACATACATGTTTTTTCATTTCTATTTTGTAATTGTAACTTTTTAGTATTTCTTATATCTGACTTTTTCATCAACTTCTAATATATTGAAAATATTTCTATAGGTAAAAATGCTCAAAGTTTGAAATAGTTTAAAGCTGGAGTTTGAAAAAAATTCCACTCTCCACTTGATAGGTCAACACTGTACTAAATAAATCAACGAATAATTGACAAAACTTGACGACAAATGCTGGCCAATTTGTAGCATGACATATGAAATATATACAACTTCATCTCTGGTTATAAATAATATACACTTAAAGTAATGCAACATGTAATAACCTGACAAAAGCAACTCATTAAATAAAGTTGAATTAACAATGACAATAAGAACAAATATTTTCTCCTCATGTACTCAAATCATTTGTCACAAGGCATCTTTTTACTTCTCCTCTCAATGATTTTCACATCTACCGCAAAGAGATTAGTTATTCTCCTCTTCTTTTTTATACTAATTCCCTTTTCAAGTTTCAATGTTGAAGCTAAGTGTAGAAATGGCTGTCATGTCGCTTTAGCTTCGTTCTACGTGTCGGACATTTCAAATCTTACTTACGTAAGCAAGATTTTCCGGAAACAGATTTCTGAAATTTTGGAATACAATCCGGGTTTACAAAATAATAGCAAACGTGGTTTCCGAATTAAAATTCCTTTTCCTTGTGACTGCTTGAATGGAGATTTTCTGGGCCATACTTTTATTTATCAAACTCAAGTTGATGATACTTATTCCAAAATTGCTAGTAAGAATTTTGCAAACCTTACAACATCATTTTGGTTACAAAGGGTTAATATGTATAGCCCAACAGAGATACCGGATTTCGTGCCTATAAATGTGACAGTGAATTGTTCGTGCGGAGATGGACACGTGTCAAAAGATTACGGATTGTTTGAAACTTACCCTCTCCGTCCAGATGATAACATATCGACAGTGGTAGCTGAATCTGGTATATCAGCGGAGTTGCTTAAGAAGTACAACCCCAGGTTGAATTTTGGGGCTAGGGCTGGGTTAGTGTTTTTTCCGGCTAAAGGTTAGTGTTACCTAATGTTAATGCTTTCAATCTCTTAAGAATATGAAAAGAAATTTGAAAACAAAAATGGTTGGAAATCAATCTGATGAGTATTGATATCATTCGCTATGTTCTTGCTGCCGACATTTTATCTATCGATTTTTACTTCCAATCAAAATAGTAATTTCTAATTAGCCTTCTTTCAAGCTTCTGAAAATGTGAAATGAAAAAATAAAACTAGAATATCAGACAGCTAACTGATGAGCAGTGATACCTTTGCCATGATCAATATAAAACGTTCCCTCCTTTGAATCATTCAAATAAATGAAAGAAACAAATACTTGGAAAACAATATCGGGTCTAAATTATGCGATGAGCAGTAATGATACCATTTGTGATGTTCTGGTAGCTGAACTGAATATTCGCTTCTTTTTACCACAGATCAAAATGGTACTTACCCTCCCTTTAAATCGAGGTAACCTGATGCTACCATGATTCTTCTTCTTCAGTATATTAATTTTCTTGTTTAAGTAATGTTTTTGTCTGTTCCTCAATTGCTTTTTATCTTGCAGCTCAAGTGGTTAGTTGCCTTCAACCTTTTGTTGGATGCTAGACGTCTCGAATCCGAGTCATCTTTCAAGACGAAACCAAATGTTGTAAAGCTAAATGTAACACATAATATATTCCCTTTTTTATGACATTTGAAACAGGATTTAGAGACGGTGTTATTGCTGGAATATCAGTCGTTGCAGTTGTTGTGATTCTTCTTTTATCTGGTTTATTATATTACGGTTTCTATAGAAGCAATAAACAGGCTTCAGAATTGTCTCTCAGAAAAGCACTTCAAGAAGCTGGTAATAAATATAGTGTTATAGTTTGGTTCAACATGGTTTAATCTTCTGGGGTATCACCTACAGTTAGTTTAGTATCCAAAAACTAACATATTTGGCTTATTTAGCAAAATCCATAAGTTAAGTAGATGGAAAACTTCCAAATATTTCTCCAAATTGTCCCGAATTTCACTAAATTTAACATTCTCCCCAAATTACATTATGTATTTGTTTCAGATTGACCAAAAAAAGTAGTTCAGTAAACAAAATTAACAAAATGGTACTTTAAGTACAATTGTTCAACATAGTAACGTGCACATGGTGGAACATGTTACAAAACCTCAATAAACATGTTATAATTTGTTATAGGGGTACTTGAAATCAAGAGGATCTTGAATTTTTTTTATCACATGTGTAATGATTTCACTAATTTACTTGTCACAATGTGAATAATGACAGGTCTCGGACTTAACTTAGAGAAAACTCCTTCTGGATCAGGACCTTTATTTGGGCTAGGTTCACCTGGTATATCTATGGACAAATCGGTGGAGTTTACATATGAAGAGCTTGCAGAAGCTACTGAGGGATTTAATCTCGCTAATAAGATAGGCCAAGGTGGCTATGGATCTGTCTTTTACGGCGTTGTTAGAGGCGAGGTTTGTTTACCGGAAATTTCTTTTAGAAAGGCAAAATGTTAAGTTATTTTTCAAGTGCAAAAGTAAAAAACTAATGAATTGGTGGGGAAAACAGGGTCAGCTATTTTTAATTCACCTAATGTATGATTAGCTTTCTGTTTCCGTTTTCATTTTGTTATCATTAATTATTGCAGAGAGCTGCAATTAAGAAAATGGATTTGCAGGCATCTAACGAGTTTCTTGCTGAGTTGCAAGTATTACCCCATGTTCATCACATGAATCTGGTACTTCTTTTAAAGCTCAGTTTTCTTTCACCTCCATAATATTGTGCTTGTTAAGATTATAACATAAGCCCATATAGTTGTACTGGTTTTCTTTGACATTTCCTTAAAATCTATTTTATATTTTTTGCTTTATTTAAAATTTGCAGGTGAGGTTGATAGGATATTGCGTTGAGGACTCCTTATTTTTGGTCTATGAATTCATCGAGAATGGCAACTTAAGTCAACACTTGCGTGGTATATATGTGCAAACACTAGATCCTGTAATTTCAGAACTTATCGAACACTTTGAAAGTGTCTGACCATCTTCTAATACAAAATTGTACTCAAATCCGTCAATGAAAATCAAAATTTTCTAATAATTATTTTAGTATTGAAGTTTCTGCCAAAACAAACACTACTTCTATGTATTTTAGTTGTATAACCTGTAATTCTTTCAGGTAAGATACCATTACCATGGCCTGTTAGGGTGCAAATCGCTCTTGATTCAGCTCGAGGCCTCGAATACATCCATGACCATACTGTCCCTGTCTACATTCATCGTGATATTAAATCCGCTAATATTTTGATAGACAAAGACTTCCGTGCAAAGGTTGTGAAATTATTCCCATGTTTTAATAAAATGTAAAAATTTCTAATGGCCATCTTGACATGAATGTACTTTTCAGGTCGCAGATTTTGGGCTCACAAAATTAACTGACTTTGATAGTGGTTCGATGCACACTCGTCTTGTGGGTACGTTTGGGTACATGTCTCCAGAGTAAGTATCGATACAAACCTTCATATAAGGCTTTAGAAAATACTATTTTGGAGGTTACTATACATGTATTTTTGTTCAAAATTGTGAAATGTTGGTTTTGTTATGGAGTATATCTTTTATGTTTGAAGGTATGCGCAATATGGTGTTGTTTCTCCAAAAATAGATGTATATGCTTTCGGAGTTGTACTTTATGAACTAATATCTGCCAAGGAAGCAATAATAAAGACGAATGAGAAAGTTAAAGAATCTAAGGGGCTCGTTGCTTTGGTAAATTATCATACTCAGTGTTTTCTTTTTCCCTAATTAAAGGAACACTTTGTACTTTTTTTGAGCTGATTTGATGTTATTCGCTAATACTTCACAGTTTGAAGACATTCTTAATCAGACAGACCCGAAACATAGTCTGATCAAAATAATTGACTCAAGACTTGCTGATGACTATCCTCTTGATATAGTGTATAAGGTAAAGCGAATTATATACCGAAATTTTAAAAAAACCTTTATTTCGTTGATTAAAATGATGACCCTTTGAGTTAAATAAGAAAAAAAAGATTCTAATGTATTCAGATGAATAAATGTTGTGTTGTCGCCTTGTCGACTTTGCTAATATCTCTTGAAGTCATTCACAACCGTAATAATATTCTGTAATTTTTTGTTTTGTTTTTTGACAGGTGGCAGAGCTTGCTAGAGCATGTACACTAGATAATCCGCAACTGAGGCCAAGTATGAGGAATATAGTTGCGGCTTTGATGACACTTTCGCCCTCAGCTGATAATTGGGATGTTGGTTCAGTTTATGAAAACCACGGGACTGTTGATATAATGCCAGGAAGATGATGCATGCAAAATAACCTCTTATGCTAAAAAATCGTAGTAATGTGCCATTTTTTCAAGAGAGAGCGCTATGAGTGTCCGTTGTCTCAAGAAATCGGGGATATAACTTTTCCTTGAGTACTAAGAAAAAAGAGTAAATCACTTATAAGAAAATCAGTCTGTGATGTAGGACAAATGTGTAGAAAGAACCTAAGAAAGAACACAAGTAAAATAAGAACGTACTCAAGTCTTTATATCAAGTGTTTTATTCATTAAGTCTGATTTGAATCCATACAAGAGTGGGCTATTTATAGGTTAGAAATAAAGTCTTGAAAGTCGCTAAACTCGGAATGGGAGTTTTTCTTCTTTTTCAGCCTGAAGAAAAGTTAAACGGTTTGAATCAAATGAATCTATAACATATTTCTCAAACTCAAATATCTAGCTTATTTTCTAAGAAGGTGCAGTCAAACAAGATAACAAACATGTATCTTGTCCTCATGACGATTTCATATATATTTGATATATGACGATTTGAACGTACGTAGAGTTTAAAATGAGTGAGATATGTTCTTTTTCTGAGTAATTATATTTTTAGAGCTAGCCGCTATGATCTCATATTATACCCTCTCCGTCCCACATTAAAAGTAACAATGGAGATACGTACAATTTTACAATGCAAATTGGTGTTCTTTAATTGTCGGAATTGTAAATTTTAAAATTTAGTAACATAGTTAACATGCTAAATTATATGAATAACTTTTAAAATTTACAATTCTGAGATTTAAAATGCACAAATTTTGCATTGCAAAATTACACGTATACTCATTGTTTCTTTTAATATGAGACGGAGGAGGGAGTAATATAATATATTATCAAATTATGAATTTACTTGTTAACCATTCAAATGCATGATTCCATTTGTTAGGGTTATTTGTCATGATTGGTTCCATGGCTTTGAGACGCTTGTTCGTTCTTATGGAATGGGTTTCTTGTATACTAGAAAAGCTACTGGGGAGCCCAAATACCAAATTTTTTAGTTTAGCATGTTAAAGCTCAATTATTATTTTGTCTCTTGTTTTGCAGCTCTTCTACTTGAATGCTATTCTTTATAATGTGATTTTGCATTAAACTTGGCAGAAAATCCCAGAAACTTCAAGATTATATAGCCGAGTAAGTTAGTTTTTCAAATAAGCAAAAAACAGTCGTTTCTCCTTTCAAATTTACGAATACATATGAAAAAACGATAACATGACCTTAGAGACACGATGAAATGTCCTCCCCTCCCCTAGCCTACAATCAATTTACTGGCTTATATTTGTTCATTTTCTGTTGATTTTTTACTTAGTTTGGTACTTAAATTACCATATCTATTTTTTTTTTTTTTTGAGATTATGCATGCAGTTCACTAGGTAGAAATGCGATTATGTTCACAAGTATCACTACAGTTGTTATATTCAGCACTGGGGGTAAGTCGATATATTTTAATTATTAGTAGTATTATGGTTCACAAAAACATCATTCATATTTCTCATGTAGTTCGTTTTTGCAAGTGATGGATATTTGCTTGCCCAATTTAGCAATGTTTAGGTTTGTTAATGTTGAAATGGATTATGCGACGACTTCTTTTAGATACTTTACTTAACAATCCAAATAAATTTAAGGTATATCATGCATATGTTATCAGAAATATAAAGACTTCGAGCAAAATGCAAAAAATTTATTTATTATCGCCACCCAATACGGTACAAGTAACACTATATCGAATTAAAATGGTTACGGTGATGCACCCCTACGACTGATACATTTGAGAGACAAAAAATAACTGCACACAGTATTTATAGGAGTACGTAACAATATATAACTTGAGAATATTAATATTGTGCTCTGAAACACCAATTGTACACATAGGTCACGAGTATATATAAGTGACCTTAGATCCGAACTTAATTGACTTCAAGCTAGCCAAGACTTGTTCACTCGCTATGTGTTGTCTCTCAATTAGTCTACGTCAGACTACGGGAACACATCATCGGGCTCCTCACCTCACTTTTGCGAAAAACTTCTCCACCTTGCCCAACTAATGCTTGTGTGTTTAATACAGTATATATACATATTTTTAATTATTGTACATTTCCTTCACTTTGAAGAAAATACCTTTGTTCGTGTGGTAAAATCCTGAACGTAATATTGGTACCCGAAAAGGCCAAAACAACATGCATGAGAAGGACAAATGTGAGTTCACTATGAATCACTCAGTAAGGCATGCATCTTTCATTTAGTTACCTATATTTTCCGGTGTTACAACAAAAACGAGAGCCTCTTGTCGTATTTTGTCTCTATTATCGACTTATCGTCTACATTAGCTCGTTCTCCCTATAGCTATTTTCGTCCAGATATGTTTCATTAAGCCTATGAGAAACTAATAGTAGTATGCAATGTTTTAACCCATTGACAATGTGTGTTAAGCAAGTTGTGAAAAGAGAGACATTATAATTAGGTTGAACACACCAAACAAAGACTTGCCAACAAATGAATTAAAGTGCTTCTAAATTTGCTCAAACTATCTCAACTTTTCTTTCTCTTTAATCCTAACCCATTTTCGTTTTCATACATGAAAATATATCTCCTAAAACACGCACTTATTGGGTTTTTGACTTTTCACTACAATATTTGTAGTGTCGTTATTTACCACGTGTCAACTATTATTTGATCCTGTGACTTGGTTTGGCAACTGATAATATATTACAAAGTTTCAGTTTATTCCTTTTCCTCCCCCTTACTGAAAATACCAATTTATTCCTTAAACTTTTTTTTTTTTTGTTTTTTTGATAAGCAGACAGAAAATTCCTTAAACTTACCGTATAACATGATACATAGATATACATGTTGCAAATTTGGAAAAAGAAACGGGAAACGGAAAGGGAAGCGGAAACGAACAGAAACGGGAAACGGAAAGAGAAGCAGAAATAGGAAACACAACTTAAAATTTAATATGAAACGAGAAACGGGAAACGGGCGATATAATAAAAATAGCAATTTATTCTTTTTTCTCCCCCCTTACCCAAAATAGCAATTTATTACTTAAACTTAATGGAGATAGAGATACTTCATTACTGTTTGTCATAAATTTGGATACTCAGGCCAACATATATACTTACATAACATAGTTTCAAATATACAAATTATATCAGTTACAATAACCACATATCCATACCGTTTGCATTTGATACATTTAAGTTTTTAACTGCTGAGTCTATTGAGTTTGTCAGGAGAGTGTATAAAGTTAATGAACAGAAATGTGTTGATTGAACATTCAGCTGAATATGTATTTATAAAGTTAGAATTTGGTATTAAAAAAATTATATATTCGTTTGTAATAATTTCAGTATGATAAATTTAATTAATATAAGTTAAATAGTAGTATATAACATAAAATATTCCCAGTTCCTATCTTCTTCCCTGGCAACAAAAACAAAAACAAAAACAAAAACAATTAACAAAAACCAGACCAGTCTTTAAAATAAAAATAAATATAAAATTTCATTCCTTTTTCTTGTCTCTAAAACAACAAAAAACTGTTCTCTCTATCTCTCTCTCTCTCTAAATATTGTAGATAAATATAAAAATAAAAATAAAAGGAATGACAAAGAAGGTGTTAATGGGAGGAACAAGAAAGAGTGGTGGTGGATTGTTACATACAACATATAATATAAATAGATACATATATTATTGGTTCAGTTTAAGGAATCTTTCTATTTCACTCACTTTCTTTCTCTTTGTTTTCGGTCTTTTTCGTTTCCATCGCCACTCCTCCACGTCATCTCCTCCTCGTAGATCATCTCGTCTTTCGTCTTCCACCCTCTCTTTCCATGGTCCCCCTAAGATTGCTTTTTTATTCCTCGTTCGGAGAAATATTCCACTTGATTTTATTTGGGGCAGCTTTTTTGAGGTACCCTTTTTTTATGGATTACAATTTACAGCTTTAAAATTAACTTCTTTTTCGTATATAAGCAATATGTTAATGAAACGTTGAGTTTTTATTTCTCGTTCGGAGAAATATTCCACTTGACTTCCTTTAGGGCAGCTTTTTTGAGGTACCCTTTTAAGGGTTACTGCTTTAAAAATCGGTTATTTTTGGTATATGTGTGTTAGAATACATTTGATTAGATATTCTAGCTTTTAGGCTCAATTATTTAGTTATATAAGTTATACTACAATTGGTGATAGCTTCTAAGGTTGCGTTTTTATTTCTCGTTCGGAGAAACATTCCGCTTGATTTTCTTTCGGGGAGCTTTTTTGAGGTACCCTTTTTAAGGATTACAGCTTAAAAAATCGGTTCTTTTTCATGTATATGCGTTAGAATACATTTGATTGAAGATTCTGACTTTTAGGCTCAATTGATTTAGCTATACTACACTTGATTCGAGCTTGCCTTTGAATTTATATAAATTAAAGCAATACGTCGGTGAAGCTTCTAAGGTTGTGTTTTTATTTTATGGTCGTGGAAATTTTCCGCTTGATTTTCTTTGGGGGAGCTTTTTTGAGGTAACCTTTTATGAATGACAGCTTTAAAGATTGGTTCTTTATAAATTGTGATGTAGTTTAAGTTAAGAAAGTGTAATGCTTTTGATTGGTTGCAGCTTTTAAGCTCAGTTCTTATGTTTATATCAGTTGTGATTGATTTTGAGTGATAGATAGATTATTCAAGTTACTTGCTTTGGGGTGGGATTGGGTCCAATTTTAAGCTCAGATTTTTTGTTTCTAAGTTAGTACTAATATGAAGTAGTTGTCGGACAGATTCGTCATGGGATTTTTCGTTCCAGCTTTTAAGCCCTTTTTGGGTTTAATAGTTTTGATGGAAAGCTTATTAGGATTACTACTTAAGGGATTTAGGAGGTATTTTTTTTTTTGTTGCTGTTTTTCGTACAAGTTGTGATTCATTTGATTGGACAGCTTCTTCAAGTTATTTGTTCAGGGCTTGTTTGGTTGCAGCCTTTAAAGGCATCTTTCTTGTCCTTTTACTATGACTGCTAGTTACATATACGAGTAGTTTGATAGCTTTGGTCCTAAGGTTTTGTAAATCTTTATCCTGAAAAATCTAGGAGTTTAAACTGATTGGACTGTATTTTTCCAACCCACTAAATCGTCAGCTTATTTTCATAATAAAGCCATACCCGCCCTTGGTTTCTACTGGAATTTAGTTGAGGTTTTTAATTTGTAAGTTACATTTAGGAGCTCATGAGTGATTTGTTCGTGCAGAATGGTTACGAGGCAAATTACACGATATATGTGCATTCAGAGCCTGGATTCGTGTTGGACGAGTCGAATACGAGGTCTGCCTTCTTCTATAGTCGGCAGTTGATTAATAGCATTCAGGTAATTTGTTAAATTTCTAGCATTTGGAGAAGGAAATATTAAAGCATATGACAGTATAAAGTTTTTGTTTATTCTATTATATTTGAGGTGGGGAAGAACACCAACTCACCCACTAACTAGTAACTACCTTATAAAGAAAAAAAGTTTCCATTTTATATTGCATGCTACCTTTCTCAACCACATGTACCGAATGGGCACCATTCCTTTTTAGAACTTCTGTATCTGTGTTTGTTGTCAATTATGCTAAGTAGTTATATTAAGCATTAGCTTCTGATTTATTTTCATATATTTACATTGACATTGGAGATTGTGTTTGGGTTCTCAAATAGAGATTACTGGAAATATAGGTATAGTACGGTACAACTTATCCAAAAATATATAAAAGCATGTTTGTTTTTGCTTTTTGGCTCCCTATCTTATCTGGAAGACGAGTCTATATCATCAGGGACGGTCCTGGTATAAGCCATACCGCCGTTCCGCTTAGGTGCGGACCACCAATAGGCACCAATTTTCATTTTATTTATGAAAAACATTGCATGCTGGCAAATTTTAGTTCTTTATGTGACTTTTCAAAGCCGTCAGTGTCATAATAATGATCTTGTGGTGTAGTGGATTACTTCCTTGTTAGCTTCATTGAAGGTCACGTGATCAAATCTTGCAACTATTGATTTATTTATTTTTACTCCCTCCGTCCCAAAATATTGGGGCTCTATGTATCTACATGCAACTTTGACCAGCAATTATCTCGTGTTTAAATTGTTGAAATATTAATTTTAAAAATTTGTTCATATAGTTTAACATTTGAACTATGTGATTAACTTTTGAAAAATTCGATTTCGACAACTTAGATATGAGTTATTTGTCGGTCCAAATTGCACGTAGATACATAGAGCCCCAATATTTTGGGATGGAGGGAGTATCTTACTTTCTTACTAAATGTAAAAAGGAGAGTATTTACGAGATTTGAACCCTAGACTTATTTGACATGAAAAAATAAACATAACCAGCTAGGCTACAACAATTGTACTGTAAGTTGTAGTATATATTTAATGCACCTGCTTTTTCTACATAATTTTTAGTTAGTTAAAAGGTGTTCTTAAAAATTTTGACGGGCCTAGGTGACCCAACTCATAGAGCTGGTCTTGTATATCGTCTATCCGCTTTTCTTTTCCTGTTGGTGCTGGGGATCATGATGATGAAAAGTTATTATAGATATTGTTTGGGTGGTGGCATTGCAGGTGGGGTGGGGTGAAGCAAGTATGATAGAAGCTGAGAGGTTGTTACTTGAAGCAGCTCTCGAAGAACCAGCAAATCAGAGATTTGTTCTCTTATCTGATAGGTTTGTATTTAAGTTTTGAAAAATAATAATTTTATATCTGGTTGAAGTTGTCTTAGTATCTAACTTTAGTATATAGTTTAGACTGTTTAGTATTGGTGGCGACTACCATCCTCTGTGCTGACTATTTAGTATTTAGTCTATAGTTTAGACTGTTTAGTATCTAAATTTTAAAAGTTGTAGCAAGTCTGTGCTGACTACCATCCTCTAGATTGGGAACTGAGACTTTTTGCGAAAAATTGTTAATTCCATTTCTTTTCATTTTAAACTATAGCTCTCCTTGACAGTTCTCATTGTAATATTGCAGCTGTGTTCCATTATACAATTTCAGCTATGTATACAATTATTTGATGGCTTCTCCAAAAAGTTACGTCGACAGGTAAATCATGTGCTTTGGATAACGAGTTGACTTCAAATGGTTCTTGTAGATTGTCCTTCATTTTGGCTATTAGAGTAATTTTATTTGTCTTTCTATATTTGTAGCTTTCTTGATATAAAGGAAGGCCGTTACAATCCTAAGATGTCACCTGTTATACCAAGGTCCAAATGGCGAAAAGGGTCACAGGTTAAGTCTTGTGCATTTTAAGTTTTGTTCACTGAAAAAATGCACTCAATTAGCATATGTGAAGTTTTTACCGTTAATTTTTTCCCTTTTCTAAATACATAGATTTCTTGTTAGGGTTTAAATCATCCATTATGCTATGCAAATCCGTGCATGTTGTAAATTTTACTGTGGAGAAGGAGGATCCAGTTTATAGTGGTAGAAATGCTACCAACATCAAAGAATCGGATAGTGTCTATACCAAGATTAAGAATTGTATATAATTTCTAGTGATTGATCCATTTATTTTAACGTGGCATTATGTTAAAATAAACATTTACGGATTTACCTACTAAAAAAATATCAGTGTATTTCTCTCCTTCCAGTGACCTGAATAATTGTGTGTCTAATTGGCTGACATGATGCTGAATCTTTGTGTAGTGGATTGCTTTAGTACGGCATCATGCGGAAGTTATTGTAGACGACGAAGTGGTATTTCCTGTATTCCAAAGGTTCTGCAAGGTACATACGTGGCTGTTTTTACCTCCTATTATATGCTATGGTTTCTTCAGAATTATGACCAATTCATATAAGCCATGATGTCTTTATATGATGTTCTCCTTTTCCATTATATTGAGGTGGATTTAAAATATGCCCATAACGAAAGTCGAGACCATTGGAATCGACATACCATATTAATTCTCTTGATAAGTTCAATGATGTAATTTTGGGTTG
The DNA here is from genome assembly GCA_963682055.1 of Primula veris. NCBI lineage: Eukaryota > Viridiplantae > Streptophyta > Magnoliopsida > Ericales > Primulaceae > Primula > Primula veris. The sequence continues at coordinate 307,394 of OY821749.1, forward strand.
TTTGAACTGCAGAGACGCCCACCTCTTGCTGAGACCAATGGCAAACCAATTATGGTAAGTGCTTCTGACTTTTTACTTCAAATTTTCAGTTTCTATTGAGCTTATTGCTGAAAAGTCATTCATTCATGTGTAGCTGCAGCTACACAGTTTTTGTGAAGTTCCTAGTAACCCCAAAACAGAAAGGAAAAATAAGCTACTGAATTTTGTTCGATACTTAATAATATTGCTCTCCTCCTGTTGAAACTACTTAAAGTTGCTTCAAATGCCCTAAAAAATACACCATTTCTCATATCGTGTTTCTAATCAATGTTCTGAATTAATTGTAGATAGTTCAGAAGGAGCATAACTGTATACCGGATGAACATTATGTGCCCACATTATTGACAGTAAGTGATAATTGGCTATTGTACTCCTTTCCAAGTTCCAGTACCGTTTAAATCTACACTTTTGAAGTTATAAGCTATATCAGGGGAAATGGCTCACGTATGTACCTATTTGTTTAGGTCTCTGAATTAATACCTATTCTTAGGCATACAATTGCTCTATTTGGGAACATTTGAATCGTCTATATATCTTATTTTCTTTCTCCTCTTTTTTGGTTAGATGAGTGATCTTGAAAGTGAGCTTGAGAGAAGAACAGTGACATACACTTCATGGAACCAATCTACAACAAAATTAGATAGGACGGGATGGCACCCTTTCACGTTTAGCTACGCCGATGCCAGTCCACGACAGATTAATAATTTAAAGGTGATCTCTTTAATACTACTTGCTCAATAGCTTGATCCTTTTACTGGTAAAAAATGTTACCTTCCAAAAAAAGTGGTCTTTTTACTAATGCATTATGTGATTTTTGCAGAAGATCAACCATGTATACTACGATACAGAATTCCGAACAGAGTGGTGTAAGACTAATTCGACACGTGTCTCGTGTTTCCTTTTTGCTCGTAAGTTTTCCCAAGGAGCTGCAATGCGTCTTTTAAGCGAAGGAGTGGTGGGTCAGTTTGACACCTCTATGATATTAGATACACCATCATGATTAACCCCGTCAAGAAACTTCTAAAGGCACACAGAGAGGGAGAAGAGAGGGGGAGACCCTCTAATTTCACCGGATTTGGTGGATTGTTATAGAAAGACAAGTAAACTGTCATGGCGGCAGATTAACTTTGCAAGAGTATACTTATGTTATGTAGATGAGAGGCTTCTGAAATAGGATAAGAATAAAGCTACTTGACCACTAAATCCGTTGTACCACTTTCGCCACGCTTTAGTTTCGTCACTTTTTTTGAAAAGGATGTAAGCTAATTAGAAACAAAAATGTTTATAAAGTCACACTGATAATGCTAATCTTTTTTTTAGCCGATAAATTTTGTAGACAAGGGAAAAAAAAGGTTGTACTTGAACGATCCATGACGTCATCTATCGTAGAAAAAATCGCTGGGTCAACTTGATTGTATTTGCTTAGTTGTTGAGTTCATCAACAAAATAGAAGGAAGAATGTAATTTTTTGTTATCATCTTTTGCTAGTGACGATCTTTATTTGACTATAGCAGTCAGCTTGACCTAGTAATTGGGTTGAGTTTAGGGTTGGATCTTGCCGACCGGGCTTTTACCCAGTCCTAGAACTGATCGTATTTTCCAAAAAAGACCTTTTAGTCCTAGACATTGGTTGAAGAAAACCCAGAACATAAAACCGGAGCTAATCCAACAGTTACTAAGTCGGCCACTTTATACAAAATGATGGATCTTAGTCCGTACAGTTTATTTGCATCAATGTTGCTGCTAAACAAGGCTTTATTGTTTTTGCATTTGCTATAACTACTTGCCTCAAAGAGTTTTGTTTTGGTAAGTTCTAGTTTTCATAAGCGTTAACCAATGAACCAAATCGATTATTTGAAATTGTAAATGTAAGCTGGAGTGTAGTTTGTTTTTCAGTCAAAAATAAGCTTAATGGCTATTTTTTCTTTGGGTTTCTGGATAAAGAAAACCGGAAAGTTGTAAGTCGCTTAAATTCATCGTTCTTTTGGTCTTTTCAAGTCTCAAGTGACCCACTTTATTTGCATCAATGTTGCTTCTTAACAAGGCATTATTGTTTCTGCGTTTGCTATAACTTCTTGCCTAAAAGGGCTTGTTTTCGTACCTATAGTTTGGGTAAGTTTTCAGTTCATCGTAGGCTAACCCAATCAACCAAATCGATTTTTTTTTAAAATTGTTATGAGGTTATAAGACAATTTAAACATTTACGAATGTTGTAATTAAACACTGTCTCCATGTACAAATACAATCAAGATCTGAAAAACAGCAAGTAATTAAAAAAAAATTTAACCGTGTTACGGTTTAAAATAAAAAAAGAAAAAAGAAATCCGACCTGCCGGATTCGAACCAGCGACCTAAGGATAAGCTGTGATAACACTACAGTCCTCCGCTCTACCAACTGAGCTAAGGTCGGTTTTGTTACGTTATTTAAATATTTAATATTAAACTTATTTTTGGTCAGATTTCAATATCCTCTAACAAACAGTCTAATCCATTGAAGCATAAATTAAAAAAAAAAAAATGCAATTCTACTATGATTGCCTTTGTTTAAAAAAATTATCACATGTTTCCCCAGAATATGAATATTATAAGGTTTTGTGTAGATAAATGTGATTGGTTATACGCCTATATGACTGAATATAAAGTTTGAATTACTAGCTAAGAGTAGTTAAGAGTTCGTAAGTAGCGAAATTAGGAAAATATGCATAACTCTTGTAAAATACTCAAGAGGCCAGACTGATGTGTAAATTTGTCTCATAAAATACAGTAAACAAACAATTATAAAAATCTATGCTATGGCCTTTTTTGTCAGAGAACCATTTTCACCTAATTCTAATGGTTACTTGCATGTATAGTGAAGGATACAAGTTTTTAAATATTAGTATTTATTCAATTAATCTTCCCAAGAAAGTGAAGATTAATACCCATTCTTGGCCAGAATCCTCCCCCATTGCCTTTTTCTTGCCTGTTTGAATTCTAGAGAACTTTGCATTCCAAAGAAAAAAGACCATTCCTTAAGAAGTTGCCTTTATCTTTTCTTTATAAATCAATGGTTTTCTCACTTCTCAAGTTAACTCCCAAATTCCTAATTTCTTTCCCCAAGAATTTCAGAACTCGCACGATATCCTCATTCTGAGGATGTGATCCATGATAAGTGTAAAACATCGTAATAATTCCATTTAGCTCGATAAAACTCCAACCCGGAAGTTTCTTAATCCCAAGTGACTTCATTTGCACCAAAGTCTCGCTCACATCATCCCATCTATCCATCGAAGCATAACTTCGTGCCACTTGCCAATACTTTCCACCGTCAGTAGGCTTTAAAATAAAAATGCTTTCTGATATAATTTTAGCAAGTTCCAAGTCACCACTGGATCGGCACGCATCTAGTACCATGCCTAAAACATCAACAGATGGTTTTAAAAACATTTTTTTATAAAACTGATATGCATCTCTCACTCTACCCGCTCGACTATAAAGGTCCACAACACAAGCAAGATGTTCCATTTCCGGTTCGACCCTAAAATCGTTTTTCATTGAGTTGAATATTTCCAAACCCTCGTCAACGAGCCCATTATGACTACAAGCTGAGAGAATCGACACTAAAACAGTGGCGTTTGGCTTAAGCCCGGTAGATAATAACGTATTGTACATTTCTAGAGCAATCGCCCCTTTACCATGACTTCCATACGCCGCGATAATAGTGGTCCACGAGACTAAATCGTGTTCAGGCATCGCGTCAAAACATTTCCTAGCTAATTTTAGTTCACCACACTTAGAATACATATCTACCAAAGCTGTATCTATCATTAGGCACGGCCCAAGACAGCTCCTTGCGACGAAAGTATGGACCCATTTTCCTTGTTGTAGAGCCCCTAGACAGGCGCAAGCTTGGAGGAGAGAGACTACGGTTATGTTATCAGGTTTCTGCAGGGTTTTTCTCATTTCATTGAAATAATACAAGGACATGCCAAGATCACCATTTTGTGCATAACCAGAGACAATCGCGTTCCAAGAGACTACATCTTTATCATCCATATTATCGAAAATCACACGACTTTGTTCCAAGCGATTACACTTCGCATACATACTTATGAGGGAATTCTTCGCAGGATTATCTAAAATTATTCTTTTTCTTATAATAAAAGCATGAACAGAAGTACCTAAATTGAAGCAACCCAATTGGGAACAAGCAGAAAGAACACAAGCTATGGTGTTAGCAGACGGAAAAACATTATTAACCAACATTAGTCGAAAAACTTCCAGTGCTTTGTCCGCACGTCCATTCTGTACGAGCCCCGAGATCATTGTTGTCCATAAAACAACATCCTTCTCCGTAATTCGTTCAAACATTACAAATGCATCGTCACTAAGCCCGTATCTTAAATACATAGATATAAGTGACGTAACAAGAAATAACTCAAATTCATATCCCGTGGTAATTATCCTAGCATGAACCAACTTCCCCATCCTAACATCATCCCGCTTAGCAATAACCGATAACAACGACCCATAAGTATGTCGGTCGGGATCAACACCTTCGTTCTTCATTCTCCTAAACAAATCCAAAAAACCCATTTTCCCAATCCGGGCATAACTCGAAATCACTGTATTCCACGACACAACATCTCTTTTCTCCATCGACTCGAAAAAAGTCCCTGCATCCTCGACACTCCCACAACCACCGTACAAATTCAACAACGAGTTCATCAAAACCAAATCCGACCCGAACCCATATTTCTCAATGCACGCATGCCCGTACCTAACCATCCTAACGTCCTCGACCCCCGTCAACAAAGTCAAAACGGTGACTGAACCCATCTCCACCCCTTCATACCTGTTTACACCATAATTTTATATTCACAACTACTATATACTCCCTCTTTTCCTAAATAAGTGACTCCTACGAAAATACATGTAACTATTGACTAGTAATATTTTCATATCTTGATTCCGAAATGTTTTTTTCAAAATTTAGTCACATAGTTCATGGTTATAACTATACGATGGACTTTTGAAATTTTCCATTTCGGCAACATAGATACGAAAAAATCACAAGTCAAAGTTGCACGTATTTTCATAATGGGCACTTATTTAGGGACGGGGTGAGTATTAAAATCCATTTAGAAGAGGTTAAAGAACATATTCAAGAAAGTTACAAGTTGGTAATTTCTTTCTACCTCATCCGATTAAACATAAAGAAGGCATTTTTATGATCCCTGGACTTCGAGTAGCACCCAACGATAGCGGTCCAAGGAACGACATTCCTCTCACTCATCCCATCAAACACCTTCCGAGCATCCACAACAAGACCAAACCTCGCGTAAAAATGTATTAAAGATGAGGCAATGTAGGGGTCACGTGATAACGAGGATACGATGACGTGGAGGTGGATACGGAGGCCTAGAGGGAGAATGAAGAGGGAGGTAGCGGCTTTCAGAAGGGAAGGGAAGGTGAAGGCGTCCGTTTCGGTGTCCGTTTTGAGCATTTCTGCAAAGGTGGTTAGAACTTGAGTGTGTTGGTTTTGGGTTGAGAGTTTGTTTAGTTTTGAGTTGAATGATTTTGTAGCGGAGGAGTACGTCGGAGACGGCGACGGAGACGGCGGAGTTGGGTGGTGGCGGAAGAGATGGTGAGGTTTGATCTTCTTCATTTTTTTACTTTATTTTTTTATTTTTTTATTTGAAAGTATACTATATATGTCTGTTAAGTTGGTTTGTACTTGTAACTAACTAACTAACTTAAAAGTATAAGGTTGTTTCTTTTAAGTTTTTATTATTTCTTTTAAAGGCTGTTTTTTTCTTATTTTTTTCAGTTTTTTCTTCATACTTTTGTCTGTTAACTTGGTATTTTGTTTTTCTTGAAAAAGTGACAAAAGTTAGTTTCTACTTTGAACTTTGTACAGCAAACTAAATAAAAGGTTGTTTCTTTTGAATTTTTCTTTCTTTAAGGCTGTTTTTTTTTTTTTTTTTCGTTTATTGAATTTTTTTTTCTAGTTTTTTAGCAAAAGGGAAAAAGAGTGATTATTTGGCAGACCAGGTGAATAAAGTTTTAGTGTTACAAATCAATAATAATAATAAAAAATCATATTGGATTATGATTATGGGAACGGAGTTGCTGAAATTGCACCATGACCCGATAGATTTGCATCAACCGTTCGTTAGCGTTTTTTAATTTTCTTTTTAACAAGCAATCATTACAGTCGTTGGATACGCATACACCGTTCTACTAGTCGCTATGGTTATTGGTCCTTATGGAATACTAAAAATTGAACAAAATTAAAACAGACTTTTTTTTTGTCAGCCAGAATGTTTTCTATCATGATAGACTGGTTTATTTCAATAGTTTACTACTAGAAAAGAACTTGAAAGGTGAAAACATTCTGTGAATGAAAATCTTTTTATTAACCCTCTCATTCTTACTTTGATCTTTTCTCTATCGGAAACACATGATTATCATGAACGAACTCAGACTTTCAACTCATTGAACTCTACCTAGTTTGCAAATACTCATTCGAAGCATAAACGGAGATGTATAAACGTTACTGTAATATTTACTGTCAAAAAAGCAAAGGTATATCTTTATTTGGCAAACAAGTTAAGATATGCAAAATTAGAGAATTCTGCTCTCAACCATTCTTAACCAGGACCCGATATATGATTGGTTTGACCCAATAAGTTTGTCACTTCTTTGAAGAAAGTAGCTAAAATACAATTTCAAACTTCTAATACAACTATTAAACTTAGAAGATCAGGTTCACAAAACATTGTTGAATCTGCATTTTTTAACGTGCATTTGTACTGGTTCTATTGTTTGTTGGGATATTCCCTTGCTCCGAAGATGGTGGATCCAACTCTTACATTTGTGCTTCCCATTTCAACCTGTAAAAAATTGAAAATATTCAGTTACTAGCTTTACTTTATTACCACAGTTCATGGGTAAGACATCGACTATTTTTTAGACGAGGATTTAACGACAAGAAAGGTAACATAAAAGAAAAACTATATTCTTTATTGTCACGAGCATCCTATAAATCTCTTGTGACATTAATAAAAAGGTAACTGGAAAAGAAAAATTATACTCCGTATTCTTTATTGTCACCATCATCTCTGTAAAACTCCAGTGGCATTAATAAGAGGTAAAGGAAAAGTAAAATTATTCTTTAGCGTCACCATCATCTAAGCAAAACTCATATGACATTACAAACCCACTCATAGTAACCTTTCGCCATGGGAATACAGAAGGTGTTACTTCATTGTTCAAGGCATATACTTCATTTAAATAGGAAAAAACGAACATGAAAACTCAAGCAAGCATAGCATAACAAGCCTTACTTCCCTTTACATTGAAAAAGTGCTCCAGGAAAATAACACAAGTAATTAAGTTAGAATCAAGGTCTAGTTCACTTACAGCAAGCTCAAAGTCGCCAGACATTCCCATCGACAGCTCGCACTGCTCTTCTGCTATTTCAAATTCTTTACAAACCACTTTTTTACAATTCTCCAATGTCTGCAGCCAATTCAATATAAAATTGGAATTTATCAAAGAATGATCAAGTCTAAACATAAGACGTTGATATAAGTGGAATCAATACCTTGAAGTTCTCAGGTGTTGAAGTATAGTCTGGCATTCCTATGGTCATTAGACCACAAAATTTGAGATTCGGACAATTTGAAATGATATGTTTCACCAGCTCCACACACTCAGATGGTTCAACTCCAGATTTCGCTGCAAAAAGTAAACAATTTAAGAGTTTTACATCACTGCCACAAAACATTTAAAAACATATAATTCGGTAGTTGTTTCAGTGTAAAGGTCACTCACATTCTTCTCCACTAGTATTCACTTGGACCAGAACTTTCAAAGGCTCTCTTCCAATGTTTGCTACCACACGATTAAGATGGTTTGCAATCTACAACTCACAAGGAAATATATATGGAAATCAATTAAGAACTGTAACCACACGACTAGAATATATATGTCGTGCATCATTTAGTTTGAAATTTTAGAACTTTAATTAAACAAATTTCATCTATAGGAGAAAAACAGAAGCATCTCTTTTACTAGACCCCTAATGAATTTTGAGTACCTAAAAATTGGAGTTATTGGCGATTACCTTTTCATCATCCACGGTCTCCACCATCGCAAGGTTTGGCACACCAGCTGTACGATAAAGCAAGGAATGAAAGAACTCATAAGCGTTTAAAAGATATCCAAAAAACAAATCTCGTTGACTTTTTTTGCCACAAAACTGAAAGCAGTGAGCAAAAGTGCAAGACAAAACAGACACCTCCTCTAGAATAATCAATAATGTAAGCTCAATGCAATTTATGACTACCAATCACTAAATAAAAATTCCAAATTTTGTTCCTTCAACATTGGCAAACTTTGCAATTTCATAAAACGAGAACAAACGATATGCAACTCTTGGTTGAATCATAACAGTTTACGCCAATTTAAATTTTGGTTCAGATTCTATTTTTTCACTTCATAAGACATGAATTGAATTTCTCATATCCTTCCAAAATCCAAATACAGTAAAAAAAAAAAACTAGCTAAAAAGCATGCGGGTTGATATCTACAGATGCTTTAAAAGTTATTTTAATTTTCTAGTTCCTTCAGAAAACAATGGTACTATAATTTGTAACTGTAAATGGTTATCGTATCAGCAAGGTTTCATCGTATTTGTACTTTTGGACCAAATGCACAAGGGAGTTTTATATTCTCTACACATTCAAAGTACAGTGTAGAAGGCAAACGAGCCCAGTGGAAGAAAACATACTTAGCAAAGGCTTCACTTTGTTACTCTGCAAGTTCCCAATGAAGTGCCACTCTATATCTCCTGGCAGCTGCATTTCGTTCCACATTAATTAGAATTAAAAAAAAGGCTCATCTTATCTATCGTAAGTTGATGTACTTGGATGCTTTAGCCTCAAAAGTTCATTCTTTTCAGCCTGGAAAAGCTAACACTTTTGACTTTTTGAGAACATGAATCTTGTAAATTGCAGTCATTTTTATTTGCAGCACGACATTTCTTTTCATCCGCAATTTCAATAGCCACATACTGTAACATAACATAACAAAACTAATATTTCTTCATAAAGTGAAGAAAACCCATATCTCAATTTTATTAATAATCTAAAAAATATAGATAAAAACCCCCCAAGAAAAACTATCAAGGTTATAGCATAACATGCATAACAACACAAACAAAACCATTCCAAACTAATATGCATAAGAACTAGGCGGGGACAGTCAGGAGCAGCATCTCCTATTTCAATAAAGAATGATGAAAAATAATATTTTTCGTATTCAAATTAAAATCTTCAAAAGAATTAGCGTTTCATCCCCTCCCCTCCCACATTTCTGCTTCCGCCCCTGCATACATATATTAAAATATACCTATATTGATACCCACGTTTCAATTTTTACTATTAATTTTAAAAAGTAGTATTTCTGCCCCTCCCATTTAACATTCCTGGTTCCGTCACTGCATACATATACAAATATAAAAAGCAATGAGAAAAAAGCTTGCTAAAAAGAAGCTGTTTAGCACCACCTTAACTTTTTTTACTTATAGGTGACTTAAAACTTATTATTGTTGACCAGTCAATTTTTTTACTTATTATAACTAATAAGTAACTCGTAACAATACAAATAGCTTAAATTGGAAAATTACTGTTTTAGTTAATTTTTATGTGAAAAAACTAAAAAAAAATCCCAGATTCTAGCTTCTTTTTACCTTTGTTGACCAAAAAGCTAGCTTAGGAAAAGCTAAAAAAGTTAATATGCGAAACACCCATAGCTTGTTACAATCAAAAAGCTAATAAAGAACTGAGAAAAAAGCTATTTCCAAACATTCACTTAGATATAGTAATAGATATACCTGAGGTGGATTTTCTAAAAAAAAAGTTATCATTTAATATGAAAAAAAAAACTAAAAAAAATTCCCAGAAGCTAGTTTATTTTGAACCTTTTTTGACAAGAAAGATAATATGCCAAACACCCATTGGCTTTTTTAATAAAAAAAAAGCTAAAAGGAACTAAAAAAAGGGGTATTGCCAAACAGTAACATAGATGTGAACCTGAGGAGCTTTATCAATTATTTCCTGAACATAGTTTTCTCCGAAGAAGCGGTGACCATGGTCGTAAACGTGTCGTATGAGAGATATTGGCTTCGTCTTACTCACCGCTACCACTCTCACTCTCTCTCCTCCTAACCTCCTCTCTACCGCCTCCTCTATTCTCTTTATCACAGACCGGAACGCCACCACCACCGCCGTTCCATCCACCGTTGCCATCCAACTTCTCTCTCTCTCTCTCTCTCTCTCTCTCCTAACTTGCAAGTAATGTAAGAATAATTGAAAAAACAACCTCGTATGTTTATTAGTAGTTACTTTTCATACATTTTGACCCATATGGTTACTAAATATATCACATTGAGCCCTGTTTTGTTTTCTCTATTGTTACCCTCATTCTTTATCTCGATTCTTATTTTTATTGTGAGGTTTATTTCTACAAGTCAATGGCATATAGGACGTGTGATTAAGAATTCCAAGTCATATGTGGCTATTTCTAATTCGCTTGATTATTTGACTAATTTTAAAATTACAAAAAAGCGATCAACGTAGAACGTGAGATTGACAATTCTGGATCACTTATATTTATCGGTAAACTATCCCGGGAGGGCAATGCTAGAAATGACAATTTGGAAACTGTATTTCTATATATACCAACCGGCCTTTTCGTCTTAATGTTATTGCCTTCTCTCACAAAGTCTTTCATCCAAATAAGGGCAAACAAACTGTTATCAATTTCAGCCTTTCAGGTATGGGTTTCTATAATCACAATTGTTCTGACATTTGTACCTTTTATATCATAGGTCTGATTGAAAATTGGTTTTGTTTACAATATCATTGATTTTATTATATTTGGTGTATATTTGTAGCTCTGTGATCTGTTTTTGCATGTTGTTGTGAGTAGTTAGAGGCTTATGGAAATTATTTTCCTGGACGCGAGAACCAATCCAAGTAATCCACCGTTTTTAGTATAAAACAGCTCCAATTCAGTGTTGGGCCTTGGGTGATTATAGTGTTTATGATTAAACCAAATTGATTGATGATTGTTCTTCTTGATGAGGGATCACCGACAATTAGCAGCGTTTTTCTCTCTTTGTTATCTTCCTATAGTTTTTCTGTACATAGCTTTGTACACCCTGCTGTTGAAATGAAAATGAGTTTTGCAGAAACTGGGCTTGTCTTGCTTTGTATTCTTGTTAGTTCTGTTGCCTCATAAGTCATAACACTGATGGATTGACTAATTTCCTTTAAAAGTGTATTGCATTTATCTATATTTTCATTTTGGGCAAGCTGTTTGTGATACGGTGTTGGAAACTAGGAAACTGTTTAGGGAAGGCAATTTTATCTTAATGAGTAGTCTTTGTGGTTAATTAGATCGAATGTCGAATACTTTAAAAAGAGTGAAGAATATATTATTCTTTTTTTTGGAGGGTAATAATATATTATTGTTGATGTAGAAAAAGAGAGCGCAATACCGACTCTTTATTAGTTATAACCAACTCTTTTTTCAGTACACGTCTTCCAATATATGATATATCCAACGGTTTATCGTCTTAGCGACTATCTTAAAGTGTTGTACAAGCTATTAGAATTCAGGACATGGATGTCTCTAAATACTCCTACTGATTCTTTCAAGTCCTTTTTGCAGACATTTCTCCTCATCTGGGATGTGGATGTATCAGACTTCAATTTTGTGTCCGCAAAATTGTTTTTCGCAAAAGCTCTCATATTAGTTCCGGTAATCATGAATGATGCCTTTCCTCTCTTGGGTAAAGACCATTTTGATGTATAGCTTGCTTCCTTTTTTTTCACATTTAATCTTGAAGCAGTGTAAATGGTATTAGCTGCGACAACATTTTCTTACCTGCTTTTGTGAATGGTCGTTCTTTTATCGTCAGCCCGTTCAATAGTGTTTTTTTTTATGGTTGTAAAACATCTTATTTTCTTATTGTAAACGTGTTAGTCCAGTTATGGGAAAAGGTTCAACTATTAACAAATCTACCCTTAATTTGAAACGGTTAATTGATACCTTTTTGAATAGCTTGTCTGGTTGATGTAGTTTCTCCGTGTTGTATGTGTGCAATGTTAAACAACTCAATTTGCCTTATTGCAATTTCTGTTCGCCAATTTTTCCGTGTAACTTTGACTCAAAGAAACATTGAAGAAGCCTTTGCTTCGAGAACATTTATGATCATTTTCAGCTATTTACTTAATGTTTTGATCAAACTTGTTTCTAAAAGAAAAAATTTAATATGGTGAACATCTATTGTTGTCTCAAAGAATGGTTTGCATTGATGTTATTTGCAATGACAAGTTCTGTTGTTCTGCTCTTACATTGTTTTTGTGTTTTATTGCCTCAACTTGCCAACTTAGGAGATGGAACCTAGAATTAATCTTGTTTAATAGATTTCATTTGTTTGGTATGTATTTTGCAGGTCGGGCGCAAGATTAGTATCGGTGATTGTACATTGTTCAAACCTCCCCAAGATTCTCCAGCTTTCATTGGAATAGTCCGTAGGTTAATATCAGAGGAAGAACAAAATCTTAGATTGTCCGTTAATTGGCTATACCAACCAGCTGACGTAAAACTCGGAAAAGGTGCGTTGGTAGAAGCTGCACCGAACGAGGTTTTTTATTCTTTTCACATGGATGAGATATTAGCTGCATCTTTACTCCATCCGTGTAAAGTCGCTTTTATCCGAAAAGGTGTTGAACTTTCTTCAAGAAAAAATCGGCTTATAATGGTAGATAGATGTGAATGGAGATTGTACTTGTTCTTCAAAGTATTTTTGTCATTTTTATGAGAAAGCTGTTACACTATAAAAGATTTATATTTTGAGATTGATATTACTTATTAATAATGAATCTATCACAATTACATGTTGTATAGTAACAGAGTAAATTATTATGTAAACATGTCCTTACTTTATATCTGTGTAATTTGGAGGAATGATATATTAAATTTACTTATTCAATTCTACCATCTATCTATTTGTGATATATTCTACTTTTATTTTTTTTCACCTTGATTTATGTCCCGCACGAGGCGCGGGCTTTCTTTGCTAGTATTACAAATGATACTTTCATTGAGTGTCCACTTTCATTCAATTTTTCGCAACTGTGAATCATATAACTAAAAAAAGCGCTAAGGGAACATTAACATAACTTTGTTTGTTTAAAACTAAATTTACTTGTGTTTTTCCTCGTATTACTAGTAATATTTTATAAAAGCATTTCATCCCTTTCAAAATAGAATTCCATTTTTGAAAAATAAAGAAAAAATATTATGTAAGATTACAAATTTGCCCCTTTTTTTATAGAAAAATGTATGTTAATAAGAATGAGAGTAAAAATGGCAAGAGAATATAAAAAAATGTGTTATGATACGTTTGGTAACATATTTTTAGGTACAAAATCAGATTTTAAAAATCTGTTTTAAAACTCCACTGAAAATCTATAATTTAAAAAGACGGATTTTTTAGCTTTAAATAATCTGACTAACCAAACATTTACAAATTATTAAAATCAAAAATCTAAAAATTCACTAAAAAAATATGTTTACAAATGGACTCTCTTATTCTCTTAATAAGTGTTATTTATCGCAATGGACTCACATTAAACGGATGGAGTAAGATTGTAAAAATTAAAAATTGGGACGGTGGACTACTAAACTAGGCGTGGGTACGGGGCGGATTGGTGCGGATTTGTTTCAATCCTAATTCAACTCGTAAAATAAATGGAGGGGCGGATTGATGAAATTTAAATCTCAACCCAACTCAATCCAAACCGTTACAATTAAAACTCTAACCCAACCCAATCCAACCCGCAAAATAAATTACGGGTTGGAGAGGATTTGGTTTAGATTGATTTTTAAATTTTTATTTTTATTCTTTATTTTTCATAGTTTGCATAATCAACCCAAATTTTAAAATAAATTGAATATTTCAAACAGAAATATAAATTAAACCCAATCAAATTACGTTTAGAACATTAACAAACAAGTAATAAAACTAAAATATAACAATAATTAAAGTTTTATATCTTAAAATACACTATATATATATATATATATATATATATATTGCGGATTGAAACGGATAGGGGCGGATTAACCCGCGGTTTGTGAACATCAACCCTAACTCAACCCACAAAATATATAGCGGATTGGGGCGGGACGGATTGATTTTTTTGAGACATTCAACTCATCCCAATCCGCATACGGGACGGATTTACGAATTCTGAGTAAACTTGTAAAAGTAAAAACCCATTATTTAATTACTTATCTATTTACATTTTGATTTTACATTCTCTCCCACCCCCAAACTATTTTCCATTTGAAAAAATAAAAGTGTAATAAGACAAAAAAAAAGGAAATTAATAGTACAAGTACGTATAGAGGTTGTGCCTACCTTTCCCGCCTACAACGATATATATATATATATATATATATATATTGTAACTAGCAGCAGCAGCTAAGTGTTTCTCTCAGCTCTCTTTCTCTCTCTATATATATACTTACATATATACATAATACATATATGAAATGAAGACTGCTGAAACCCACCCCGACGACCCTATCAACCGCTATATCTGGGAGATCGGGTACATTTGCAACGATGTTAACAGGGACAACCAGACGACGACGGGTGTCACGATCGACCCGACACACGTCCTGACGTGCCATCACGCTATGAGTCGTTACACTACCAAAATATCTGCTGGTCTCGTCACGTCGTCACGTCATCCACATTTATTGATACCCGAGTATGGACGGACTGACCTAGACCTGCTGCTGCTGCGTATCGCTACGGCTGAGGAGGACTTCCCTTTCAAGCTGCTGTCGGAAAACGAGGCCCTTTCCGTTGACGACCCGCTCTTGGTCGTCGGTAACGACAATTCTGTTCTAGGGACCCAGTCTGATATGTTTGTGTTGCATATGTGTGAGTCGATTGACCCTTCGACCTTCAGGGACAGGCATGTTTACGAGTATAGGTATTGATTTTGTAATGGTCTCACCAAGGAATAAACGGAAACGGAATATAAACAATAAACAATTAACTGAAATCGGAATTAAAATTCGGTTACAAACTAATAATATAAACTAAATTTTAGTTTTTATAAGAAAAACAAAACTACTTGTTACAAATAACATCTTATTGTTGTATCGAAACATATAAATTTTGACTAATCTGGCTAACATGGTAAAATGAAATAACAACTGGTTTTATTGCGAGACAGCTCATGATGTTCATATCAATATATTATGCGCCTCTGCATCTAGCATTGGGGAGACCTCGTACACTGTCCTAACTCTACCCTATCTTTTGTTTCATTTCTTCCGGAACAATCACAAAAACTTTTTTGGACGTAGAAACGAAATACAGTCTACTCGAGATGACGAATCTCCGAACAAACCGGTTATCTATATAAACTTTATAATATTTAAACATAATATTAATTTAAATGATTTTTTTTAATTTCACTAATTAAATTATACTAATTTTTTTTCGTTTATTCTAAATTAAATTATGTGTGACTTTACTCTTAAAAATAATTGTTGCAATATATCAATATACATAATTGAGGAATTTCTTTTAATTTTTTCTAACAAATATTTTGGGTTAAAAATGGAAGTACACAGGAAAGGGACATGAAATTAGTAAATATTAATTTCTTTTAATTTTTTCTAACAAATATTTTGGGTTAAAAATGGAAATACACATAAGGCGACATTAAATTAGGAAATAGGAATTTCTTTTAATTTTTTCTAACAAATATTTTGGGTTAAAAATGAAAGGACATGAAATTAGTAAATATAAATTTCTTTTAATTTTTTTTAACAAATAATTTGGGTTAAAAATGGAAGGACATGAAATTAGTAAATATAAATTTCTTTTATGTTTTGGGTTAAAAATGGAAGGTCACAAAAAAGGGACGTGAAATTAGGAAATATAAATTTATTTTAAATTTTTTAAACAAATATTTTGGATTAAAAATGAAACGACCATAAAAAATAGACATGAAATTAGTAAAATATAAATTTATTTTAATTAGAGTTAGATAATATGGTGACTAGTTTGTAATTACATGCCTGTATAAAACAATTAGGATGTAATTAACTAACTAACTAATCCAATTTTCATATTAAAAGATTCTTTTCTATTTCTCTCTCTATATACATCTTTTTACAGGAAATCAGATTTCATGAATACGAGGCATCATATACTAGCTGGAGACACATATCAGGGTGATGATGTTGGTATGCATCCCAACCTCCCTCTGATTTACACCCGTCCATTCACAGATTCCAGAGGACGCTCAGGCGCTCCCGTATTTAGGCCTGATGACACCATCGTCGGCTTGTACATTGGTGGTGCTGACAACGCTCCGGGGGTTTCTGTCCACGTGAGTGCATTGAAGATGTTTTTAGAGGAGGCCTCCATTGCAAGGAATATGCCATGATGTAATTTTCTTTAACCTACTATTAGTTGATTTCATGTTATCTATTTAGAGTATATGTAAAATCCCGTATTTTAGTTTATTATATTTAGTTACTAATGTTTAATATTTTAGGATTGTTTTGAGATTTTGGTAACTTGGTGTGATCGTTTAGTATTTAGCAATCATTAATAGACCAAAGTAGTAGTAATAAGAAAACTTATCATAAGGGTCATATTATTTATAGTATTTAGTAAAAGGAAAAAAAAAATAGAAAACTTATCATAAGGGTCATATTATTTATAGTATATCGCATGATGTTTCAGGTTTTAGCAAGTTATTCGAGTAACTTATAAGCCGACGGTCAGGTGAGTGGTCTTGTCTTACTATTATAAAATCTCATCATGTATTTGACAGAAAGTTTCAGGCCTTTGGCATTATTTCAGTATTATATATATGTGTAAAAGAATGTTTTCATATCAGTTGTGCAAACAGAAAAGGGAAAAAAATGATTATTACAGATTCTGTATAAAGTTTGATGGATATTTTATGTTCATTGCTTATGATTATATTGGGACCAGGAGGAAAAGTTCAACAGAGAATCTCCTAATAAGGAGAAGTGGGGTGACGTTGACAACTAAACGAATATTATTAAGTTAGGCTTTGTCTAGCACGTATCGCTACACACGTTATTCGGCCGTGTGACTTCCAAATTGGGTCTGAGATGTTACATTTTTTTGGTATCAGAGCTGAAGGTTCTAGGCTTGTATTTGGAGTCAATTACGCTAGATGAGGTCTGGTCCAAGTCCCTTAGGTGTTTATGTCAGATGTGGATTCATTTTATTAAAATTTCTGATATGTTTGTATAGATATGTTAAATAAGAGAGGTTACAGATTTCAAGTTCCTTACACACTTGAACATTGTGGGAAAATATTACAGAATGGTCATTTTCATATTGAGGTTAAATGGTTATGATATAGTAAAGGTTTAGATTTTAGATATAGAATAGAGGTCTGATCCTATTTAGTTTCAAAGTTAGATGCGAGTTTTGTTTTTATTTTTGCTGCTTGTTTATTTGTTCCCTACATTCATAAAAAGGGTTTTAATGGTTAAAAGTGAATTTTTTTTACTTTGTATTTTGAAGCTGGACATTAAGATATTTTCGGGACCGGAAACATGGCTATTTAATCAGATAATCAAGTGGTATAGTTGGCAGTGATGGAGGAATATTGGGTGTATGCTTGCTAGCTGAAATTTAAACTAGGGAGCGTATATATTTCAAGTTATGACAAAAACAAATTCGAGGTATATTCTTACTAGTGTATAAAGTTGGGCAACTAAACTAAGAAGTCCTTGTCACACAGGGTAGTTAATATCGTCAAACGTTGTTAGAAACACAATAGAATGCTTATAGAATTCTTATTACATTCGGTAATCTTTTGATTAGAGGTCAATTAAGACAATGAAGTACTTTAATTTCTAATGTCATATTTGCTAAATTGTGACTTAAGATTGGTCAAGCTAACTGGACCTTGCATATATTGAATCGTGTATAGTTTAATTTCAAAGAGTAATTTTACAATGTAGACATTTTCTACAGATATTAGTATGTACCTTTTGCCAGGAAAATTAGTGCAAGTTTAAAGTTAGAAGGGGTAAGAATTGTCATTCGGATCAATTCAGCTGTTATTCTCTATTTTATTTGGGTCGTATAGAGAAACGTTGCTATGTCCTTTATGTGATTGGATGATTATGTTGATATGGAACGTTCTAAACCGTACACTTTATTTTGGGATAACATAGAAATTATAAGAATCTAGTTTACATTGATTTCAGTAGGTGCTGACTGATGTTGGAGTTAAGACTTTCTTTCTTTGAATTAATCTTATTATGCAATATCTGGTTTTTGCCTATAAAGAATCATTTATTTATTTCTTTTAATAAAATTTGAGAAGTAAGTTTTGATGGACAAAAGTTGTAGAATTTCAATAAAGAGATGCATGTTTATGTGTTATTTTCTTGTTAAGTGCGACAACAGAACTTTGTCGTAGTAGTAAAAATTGGTGTCACGATCCTAACATAAATGTTTTCTTTGAGTTTGACATAATAGCTCGCCTGAATAAGCATTTCGCCTAAAGGTTAATAGTTAGCATATATTAGTTGGTGATCCTTTTATACAAGTTGGTGCAGAAAAGAATTGGTATCGTCAATTGGATCGGTGCATGCTTTTGTTTTGCCTCAAGGAGCTAAAGCTAATTGATTTGAGAGAGTTTCATGTTACAAATAAGTTTCTAGAAATACAATTAGTTGGGAATCTACAACTTAGTTTTTTTTTCCTGTCAGATTCTGAAATGAACTACTAGACTTGGATTCTACCAATTAAGAACTGAAAAGTAATAACTAGATTAAGTTGGGTATGTACAAAAATATATATGTATATAGATACACGTTATAGGCTTGGTTTTGGAAAAACCAGAGAGTAGGTGTTCTGTTATTCAAATATGCTAGCTTACAAACTCGGAAAAGGAATTATGTTAGGCTTACCTAATTTTGGGAATCCTTTTTTTTTTTACTAAAGGTTTAGGAATAAGAAAACTCGACGAGGAATAAGTTACATATATGTATAATGAGATTACTATTAGCTTGTGGATGGCATATAGGTTTCAGGGAATATTGAAAGAGTGTAACCTGGACTTGTTAAGAAGAATGTATACAGTAAGTATTTTGATGTTGTTTTGGTATGATTAGTTGAATATAGATTATGGTTGTGTAATTGGTTAGCCTCCTAACAGACAGATTAGTCAAGGATAGAGCAACCATTCGAGGTATGTTGTGTATCGTTTCAGTTGTTTTATTGCAGGAATGGTGATTTGCAAATTGAGTTATGTATTCATATAATTAACCAGTAGAGATAGTAGCAAGTATAAGTGACAGGAGAACTAGCCAAAAAAAAAAAAAAACAAGAGTTATATTGTCTTGGGTTGGTTGCAGCTAATTGGTCTTGAGTTTGGCTTTGGGTTGTCGATTCAATTTAAGTTCCTATTTACTTCATTTCAATTGTTTTTTTTATATGGTGGACTGATGTTATTACATATTATGACATATAATGCTACGGCTATTGATGAAGTATATAGTCATTTGAAAAGATCTTAGGTTGGGCATTAATTTAATTTATAATTTAGTGAGTACTGTTAATGTTTATGAAGTGTTGGTTCAGATAGCTAGTAAGAGTTTAAACCAAGGAATATTTTGAGTTGTTAAAAATTTTAGTTTTCGATTTGAGGTTACAGTTCTTTTGTGGTTCTAGATAATTTATTATTATTATTATTTATTTCCTATTGCTCTACACTATCACTGAGAGAGCTATTAGTATTGGTTATGTGTCACTGTGTGGTTATAAGCAAAAGATATGATGTTTGGTTGAGGAAAACTTTTAGTTATTTAGATAGTACAAAGAAAAAGAAAAAAAGGAGAAGGAAACAGATAAAAGGCATGCTGCCATTCAATCAGAGTTCGCATCGGAAGCGAGAGTAGTTCTAGGGGACTTAATTTATTTCTTTGTTAGTAAAAGATTCAAGAATGAAACCTTAGTATTGGGATCCTGTATTTATCATTACTCATCTAATAACCCTGCCATATATTCTAGTTGCGAGTAAGTAAAGCATATCCTCTCTAAGCTAGAAATATACATTGGTGGTAACCATGGTGCATTAGATTATCTAAAAAATTCTGAGACTAATAGACGTGATGGAGGAGCAACATTATCTCTAGAGGTAAGTGGACAGTGGATATGTAAACTAAGTATAATCCTTAAGTAACCAAACTACTAAAAAGTTCTAATTGTCAATGCGTTGCTTGTACATGGACGGACAGCTTGATTTAAGTACTTTTGTGGTGGTAGTATTAGTTTAAAGGCTCATTGTGAAATCGAAAGATGTATCGAGGTTGGTGTTTGAAATTCTCGCTGATTAGTTGCACAATGCATATCAAATCAGCATTGGTTGGCTGGCTCCTGTTTTTGATTTTGTTCTACTTATTTGTCGAAGCATTTGTATGTTTAGGCGATGTTTGCATGTTCTAAGTTGATTGTATCTTGTATTGGTGGTGTAAAATGCAGGATCTACAAGAAAAAGGTTGCCTGATCTTCCATGTATACGAAGCTAAAGATGAGAAAAGTTTGATTATGCTTATCAAAAGGTTTTATTATAATTTTTAGGTTTGATGGGAATAGAGTGTTATAAACCCGTTGTTAGTAAGGTTTCTTTTGCGTATTACATATGCGGATTAATTTCAGAACAATCATGCACTTCTTTGTTTTTTGTTCAAAAATAATGTGGCATGAGGTAAAACCGACTTTGTGGGCGCAATCTTAGTGGGGGAACTTTGGTTATCAACCACTTGGACTAATCTTCTTGCTCGTCTTGGTTATTAATTCTTATTCCTTATTGTTACTCAAATTTTCGAAATTTATTGTTATTCCTTATTGGATGCTCTGAGCCATAGTATATATGTTAAAACAACCCTAGCAGGGACTTGATTTAACGAGAAACTACTATATCTTTTCGTGTTGCTATGGAACCCATGGCTATTTACATCTTGCCTCCAGATTAAAATATGTTCTGATCTTCCCACCAAAAGAAATCAATAAAATGTTTTTTCACAAAAAATAGCTTATTTCACAAAAAAAAAAAAAAGCTTATCAATGAAAAGTAGTGCCTCATCTGATGTGGAAAAAAAGAGACAAAATGCCATAGCTTTGACGTACGCTTACAAGAAAAAGATGAATATGATTTAGGTAAAGGTTCTGGTATGGAATGGAGTGTCATATAATATTAAACCTGTTGTTTGTAATTAAGGTTTCTTTTGCGCATTACATATGCGTATTAAATTCATAACCATGCACTTCTTTGTTTTTCGTTTAATTTGAAGACACATTTTCGTGTAATTTTAAGACACATTTTCTCTATAAAAAAAACGTGGCCCGGTGTTCTTGTCTGTTGTATGCCTCATTGCCTTGGTGTTCTTATTTTTTTAATGAGTGAGGTAAAACGGACTTTGCTGGCGCGGCGAGCGAAATCTTGGTGGGTAACATTGGTAAGTTTAAGGAGTGTGAAAGTTGGGTGTCTAACATCACCCATATATATATACACACACACATAAACAGAGTTTTTTTTTATTTTTTATGTATTGCACTCACCACTTCCCATTGCATCCATGTCGTTGAGGCTAAAACTTGAGAAGTGAACAAGTTTTTTGACAAAGTGGGGAGGGGCAAATGGGTTCCAGTGTTGGAAATTCACCGGATTGAAAAAGCAATAAAATAAATAACACAAATTAACGTAAGTCACAATTGTATTTCATCGAAGGAATTTGCCTCGATACCAAATTCCGACACTAACAGAATTTAAATTTAAATAATTAAATTTTAGACAGATTTAATATAAATTATTAAACTGCTGGACTAAATGGTAATTAACTGAAACAGTCAGATAGAATAGTATAATTACTAAACTGTTGGAATGATCTGTAATTAAAAGAAACTGCCAGACAGAATAGTATAATTACTAAACTGTTGGACTGTTTTGTAAATAAAGAAAAATAAAGTACTGAAATTGAAATGACATAATATTAAATTACTGAACTGAAATAAAACTAAATTATTGTGATGCAAAATAAACTACAGAAAAGGAAATGACTGAAATGTAATTACAAAAAAAATAAAAAGACTGAAATGTAAATATTCGAGAAATAAATTAGAGAATAATAAATGTATTGAAAAGTAAATGCAGAAAAAGTAAAAGGTGCATAAAACGATTTAGATGGTAATAGTATTTACACGAATCAATATTAACTCGTAACAATAAGAATTAACTGCATCACCAAATAACATAATTAGAAAATAAATACTATTAGTATAAGTTCATATATCACAGTGACCTTCATCGATCAAACACACACTTATATATAGAGACAGAGATAGAGGGAACGAGTAATTTATACCCGCCTCATACACTCTTCTCCGATCACCACCCTCCACATTCATGGTCCCGCCACTTATCGCCACCCCCAGTGCCGACCTCTGGAGCTCCGACGATCCCCACCTTCCCCGCCACCGCTGTTCATCTCCATCTCCGGAGATCCTCACTTCCAACGCCGCATCCGCAGCCGAGCTTGTCTGCTATGGAGATTTTAAAGAGAGTGGGAGCTCGTCTGCTATGTAGATTTTGAGAGAGATGGAAAACTCATCTGCTATGAACGATCAACAGAGGGAGGTGAGATCGTAGATAGAGAGAAGTGAGATCATAGAGATAGAGGGGATGAGATCGTAGAGAGCGAGAAGTGAGCGCAGAGATACTTAAGACTCCTGATATATTAAATTAGATTTAAAGGGATATTTATATGATATAAAATTGTGACTTTTTTGGGAATTTGAACTTATGTTTGACTTTTTGGAGATTAAATTTGAAAAGTGTGACCTATGAGTCATATTTCCTTTATTTTAAACAATTTCTAGTAAAATAAATAACATCAATGTCGCATGGTCAAATTTCTTTTATAAATATCATTACAATGCAAGAAACCGGTGATTTGGAAACAAATTTTTTAGAATCACACCGAATTTTTTCTTTCAAATGATAAACTTAAACACAAAAAAATTTATTTTGTCCCCAAATGTAACAAATAAAATATGCAAGAACCTCTAATTACAACGAATAAACAGTATAATTCCAAAAAAAAAAAAAAAAAAGAAAACCTGAGAACAATATAATCAAATCAAGTAAAATAAAATAAATATCAACAAAAGTAAAATCAATCAATTATTATCAACTATATCAAAAATCACTAACAGATTACCCATGATTTTCAACAATTGAGGCAAATTTTACTTATGTTATAACTAGCTAAACAAGTAAAATCAATTAACAACAAAATATAAGATGAATCAATAATAAAATTACAGATCTGTAATTAAATTTATCAAGAATAATCAACTAAACAATAAATCCTAATGCGATGGTAGAAAATATTAAACAAGTTAATTGCAGGCAAATTAAGCAGCGGAAAGACCAGAATCGCTATGATACCATGTAAAAATCACGTTGTAGTGATGAAACAAACATAGTACGATCGAGATCACATGAGAATAAGTAATTCGTCATTATATATAGATATGTAGAGAGAGAGAACGGTAGAAAAATGATTTAACGTTAATTATAGTCTTTATATAGTCTCTTTGTATATATATAAGTTTCAGACTTATACAAATTAGTTCTGTTATATCGATGCCGGTTACTTATCAGACCCGCATAAGGGATATTCCTAACATGGTCTGTCTTTACCATTAGGAATAAGGCAATATCTTGGAGGTCTTGTAATGACTCCAAACGAATCACTCTGATCTATTCATGCTCTATGAGACGACTAGAGAGTGTATAAGGCTTCGAGCTCATATTAGCCATATTTGAATACATATGTTCGGTCTCACGATCTAGATAAAACACTTGTTTTATTGGAGGACAACTTGTTGTTATCAATCAAGAGAGAAATGACTAGATTATGCTATTTAGCATTTCTTGCCGAAATGAATCTTCACATATGAAGTTTAAGAGCATCTAGTTGAATGTTCGTTCTATTCCACGTTATATTTTCTTGCATCCAGCCGTGTGCAAGTGAGGGAAAGCATCCAGGTGAATGCTTATTGCACTAATTACTACTTAGTCAAAATTCTCGCACCCTGTCGTGTGCAAGTGAGGGGGAGCATCCAGTCGCATGCTCGTGTACTCTTTTTGTCATTAGACCAAGATTTTTTCCTATTTGGTTTTACTTGACAAGGTTTTTAGCGAGACACGTTGCCATCATATCTCACTTAAGATTGCCGAAATTAGGGGGAGTATAATGTTGTATACTTCTTACCACTATGTATTCTTTTAGTCATTCGAGTAGAGATTTTTTCCCACTGGGTTTACTCTAGCAAGGTTTTGATGAGGCACATGTTTTGTGGTTGATCCCTAGTACTACCATTGTTGCACTCTTTTTTCTTCGATCAGAGATTTTCCCATTGGGTTTGCTCTGGCAAGGTTTTGATGAGTCACACTGTTTTGTGGTTAGTTACTTACATGATATTTCGGCCAATATCATTCGGCTACACAGTTTCTCATATGTACCGGTTTTGTCCCACACTGAGTTTTCCGGCCCTAAGGTTTTTATGTGTGTAGCACTGCGAATGAACTCGACTCACATCGACAGCATGAAAACGAAGAAATCAAAACGTCCAAATGGGGAGTGTTGTAGTATATTATTGGTCATCTTGGGCCTTACTATATTGGGCCTATCTTGGGTTTTTCTAGCATATGTAACCCTATCCTCTATTATATAAAGAGTGTCACGAGTCGTATCTATGTACACTCATATTAATGAATAAACACTTCGTCTACAACAGTTTGTTTGTTATTTTAAATATAACATTAGAATAATAATAATAATAATAATAATAATAATAATAATAATGAGATAAGGATGAGGTTTATGACGTATGCCCTGGTTGAATGTCTGATATTTTTTTAGTATAAACAATTTCATTCTCTCTCTCTCTCTATATATATTTATACATCTGAATATATCTCTGTAAGTAGATCTGAATATTTCGTTTTGTTTTTTTATCTTTAATTTAATTCGTTTCGTTTTGGCCACTTTTTTACGCATATGAATAAGTCACCTTTAGTTCCCAGATTAAAAAAAAAATACAATTAATTATCAGATTCTTTTTTGATTGTGAATGAATATGTATTGACGTAATTAGTGATCCCTTTTTTGATTGTTGATTGTTGATTGTTGATTGTTGATTTAGAGTATTACGTGTACGAATAAGTCACCAGATTGAAAAACAATATATCAATTAATTAGCAGAAGCATGCTATGTATTGATTGTCGATTCTGAATTACAGAGCAGCCCATTTTGGTTTCTAATTTTGTTGTTCCTTAATTTTGATTTTTTTTTTTTTAATTCTTATTAGGGCTACTTTTCTATGCATACGAAAAAAAGGGATTAATTAGCAGATGCCTAAGTAACCGAGACGAGACCTTAATATTTTATCTCATGTTATTGATGTATTGATTTGTATAATGATTTGGTCTTGATATTTATATTATGTTAGTATATATCTTTATACTATTATATACCCTCTTGTTTTAGTTTTGATTAATGTTAATAGTCTTTAATTAACAACTTCAAATAAGACGGTAACTTTTTTCCAATTTAAGAGGATAACAACTTATGCTTTGTTGCCTCTGCTCAAAACATCTCTCTTATAACAGAATAATTTGACATGTTTCAAATTATAACAGAATAATTTGTTGCCTCTGATCAAGTCTTGTTAAAAAAAAGAAGTAATTAGTAATCCCTTTTGATTGTTGAAACATATATCTCTTATACTTAAATGATTTATTGTTTATTTTGAATTAGAATAGTATGCCGAAATTTGTTCTTCTATAATTGGATTTTTATCATTTTATGAAAATATCTTACAACTACACAAAATATAATAAATCTAGCTCAAAGCTAAATTAGCTTTCATCCAATTCGATTGACGACGTTACACTAATTATGATTTGTTAATATTTTTTTGGTATGTTATATAAAGTATTACGTCGTCTACGATTTTGTGGTAGAAACCACGAAATGGGAGGGGCCGATATTCATATTATTTTTTTCATACTCTATATGATTTTATAGAGTATAAATGTTTTGTTTCTTTTGGGTAATAGTGAATATAAGTTTGTTTCATTTGTAGCAGAGACTTGATATTTAGAGAATGATATTATACTTTTGATCCTAATGTACTTCTTTTGTAAGAGGCTGAAATCTATCAAGTTTGTTCGTTTTTGGTGGACTGTCTTTGTTGTTAATTTTACCCTCATTCAGTTTTTTGGTCACGTTTGTTCGTTTTTGGTGGACTGACTTTATTGTTAATTTTACCCTCGTTAAATGTGTTGGTCACGTTTGTTCGTTTTTGGTGGACTGAATTTATTGTTAATTTTACCGTCGTTCAATGTTTTGGTCATGTTTGTTTGTTTTTGGTGGTTAATCAATTTTTTGGTCATGTTTGCTCTGTGCATTTCCATCTCTATCTTTATTTGTGTAGATGTCTAGTGAAGAAGATAACAGTTGTCCCAAAAGGAATAAACAACACTTTGAGAGCTCTCCAAATGTTGCTGAACCGCTGGAGATTCAAGATTCTGAGGTATTACCTTTCCGAAAAAATATATATTTTCAAGCATTGTTTCATTACAACATTGGTGTTGCAGTATATACGCGGTTGTTACTATGCTTAATAGTTGGAAAAAAACTGAGTCAATACAGCTTTAAAATTCAACCTTTTTCCGAGCTAAACCCTATTTTTTTTTTATAGCTTTTAGGCCATCCGCATAGTTCAACTTCTTTTTCTCAACTTTTTGTATCTGTTGCCTATTAGGATTGTAGGATTCGTTGTTACCACTCATAAATCTTAATATATGCAAGTCATTTGATTCTTATGGAATAGTTATCTTTTGCAGGGTTATACCGAATGGCCATTTAAGTAGGAATTTTACTGCCTCTCGGTGGTTTCTTGTAGAAATTATCTAATGTATTCCGTGCTTTACAATTTGGCAGACTGAAACTCTAAACACCAAGCAAGTGCCGTCCCAAGTCTCATTCAATATCTTTGAAATTCTTAAGATACCTTTAAAACTCTGTTATGCCGAAAGCGTAGTGTTGGACGATATTGACGGTCAGATTAGGCCAGGGATTCGTAGTCAAGTCGAAGAAATGGTCAAGGTTAGTGTTTGAAACTGTACATGACGTACAAGTCATGTAGAATTTTCTTTTTTAAATAATGTCATTAGTTTGTTGTTTTACTCTCCCTCCGTCCCGTAAAAATAATCCCCTTAGGGTCTTCAAATGGTTTAAAGAACTTAGTTATTTTAGTTACAAAAAGTGTGCTGTTCTTCCACCTATGCCCCAAATTTAATTTTAGTTGGTTGTGGAGTTGGTCCAACGATTAGTTAAAAACATTAATATTTGTTGATTCCCAAAACAGTTAATAAGGGAATAAAAGGAAAAATAATGGTAAAAAATGAAACCGGGCTATTATTTTGGGACGAAGTCAAAACCCTAAGTGGACTATTATTATGGGATGGAGGGAGTAGATTTTTTTTCGTTATATAACTTTACAATAATGAATGTTATAACGTGTAATAAAGAGTAAGGAGATACTGGCGAGGTTGGTGACATATGATGTTATATGAAATCTGTCAAGTTTGTTCTTTTTTCGTGGACCGACGTTATTGTTATTTTTACCCTCGTTCAACTCTTTGTCATGTTTGCTCTGTGCATTTCCATCTTTGTACTTTGGAAAAAAACAATTGACGTGTTTACTTGCTCTGTTATATCTATCTTTATTTGTATAGATGTCCAGTGAAGATAACAATAATGCCAAAAGTGATGAGCAGCACTTTGAGAGCTCTCCGAAGGTTGATGAACCTCTGGACATTCAAGATGCTGAGGTATATCCTCACAACCTCCTTTTGTATCAGAAGAAATTAGTTTTTAGCATTGTTTTATGACAAAGTGTCGCAGCACGCTGTTGTTAGTCTGTGTAATAGTTGAAATTGTCGTCGGTGATGTGAATGCCTCCGTGTTCTTTAGTTGTTCGTTAGCAACTTTTGATAATAAGCTGGTGTTTTCTAGAGCAGGAAAAAACCAAGTCATATCAGATTTAAGATTCAAGTTTTTCTGAGCAAAACTGGCGATCCGCATAGGTTTAAATTCTTTTTAATACAGTAAAAAACCGAGCTTTAAGCTACAGACAGACGAGGCCTTTTTTAGTACAGAAATGTGTACACTCACTCTGTTTATGGGGCATTACATTTGGATCAGTAATTTAGACTGGCAATGTTGAGTTAATGCTACATAAGTTGTCAGTATTGAGCATTGAAAGTTCTCCCAATTTTCAGGATGAAAAAAGATTATAATCTGGTGCCAATAGGATTGTAGGATTCGTTGTTACCACTCGTAAATCATAATTAATACAAGTCGTTTGATTTGGATGGAATACTTATCTTTTGCAGGGTTATGCCGGATGCCAATTAAGTAGGGATTGTACCATCTCTCGGTGGTTTCATGTAGAATTTACTAACGTATTTCGTGCTTATAATTTCGCAGACTGATACGCTGAACACTAACAGAGCCTCTTCTCCAGTCATATCCAAGTGTGTCTTTGATCTTTTCAAAAACCATGTTGTATGCCCTCATCGCGGAGTCCCACTGGTGGAATTTCTTGGTAGTATTCTTAGGCCAGAGGACCGTCGTCAAATCGAAAAATGGATCGAGGTTAGTGTTTGAAACTCTACTTGGCATATTAGTTGCATAATACATACCAAATTAAAAATGGTTGCCCGGCTCGGCTCCTGTTTTTAGTTTTGTTCTACTTTTTTGTCGAAGCACTTGTATGTTTAGGCGATGTCTGCACATTTTAATTCGATTTTGTGTTTTGTACTGGTGGTGTAGAGTGTCGAGTATGTGGATGTTTGTAGAAGACCGACAAGAAAGCAAGAGCTGAATGAAGGAAGATGTAAGAGGAAAAGTAGTGCCTTATCTGATGTGGAAAAAAAGACACAGAATGCCATAGCTTTGACGTACGCTTACAAGAAAAAGATGAATATGATTTAGGTAAAGGTTCTGGTATGGAATGGAGTGTCATAATAAACCTGTTGTTTGTAATTAAGGTTTCTTTTGCGCATTACATATGCGTATTAAATTCATAACCATGCACTTCTTTGTTTTTCGTTTAATTTGAAGACACATTTTCGTGTAATTTTAAGACACATTTTCTCTATAAAAAAAACGTGGCCCGGTGTTCTTGTCTGTTGTATGCCTCATTGCCTTGGTGTTCTTATTTTTTTAATGAGTGAGGTAAAACGGACTTTGCTGGCGCGGCGAGCGAAATCTTGGTGGGTAACATTGGTAAGT
The DNA here is from genome assembly GCA_963682055.1 of Primula veris. Classification (NCBI taxonomy): domain Eukaryota; kingdom Viridiplantae; phylum Streptophyta; class Magnoliopsida; order Ericales; family Primulaceae; genus Primula; species Primula veris. Next base: position 336,954 of record OY821749.1, read on the forward strand.
TTAAGGAGTGTGAAAGTTGGGTGTCTAACATCACCCATATATATATATACACACACACATAAACAGAGTTTTTTATTTTTATTTTTTATGTATTGCACTCACCACTTCCCATTGCATCCATGTCGTTGAGGCTAAAACTTGAGAAGTGAACAAGTTTTTTGACAAAGTGGGGAGGGGCAAATGGGTTCCAGTGTTGGAAATTCACCGGATTGAAAAAGCAATAAAATAAATAACACAAATTAACGTAAGTCACAATTGTATTTCATCGAAGGAATTTGCCTCGATACCAAATTCCGACACTAACAGAATTTAAATTTCAATAATTAAATTTTAGACAGATTTAATATAAATTATTAAACTGCTGGACTAAATGGTAATTAACTGAAACAGTCAGATAGAATAGTATAATTACTAAACTGTTGGAATGATCTGTAATTAAAAGAAACTGCCAGACAGAATAGTATAATTACTAAACTGTTGGACTGTTTTGTAAATAAAGAAAAATAAAGTACTGAAATTGAAGTGACATAATATTAAATTACTGAACTGAAATAAAACTAAATTATTGTGATGCAAAATAAACTACAGAAAAGGAAATGACTGAAATGTAATTACAAAAAAAATAAAAAGACTGAAATGTAAATATTCGAGAAATAAATTAGAGAATAATAAATGTATTGAAAAGTAAATGCAGAAAAAGTAAGGACTGAAAAAATAAAAGCGAGGTAACTGTTAGACAGTAACCGCTTAAACGGTATTTGTCCGCACACCTTTTAGTTTATGTATTTGGACACTCTGTTCCCAATGTACAACGCTTATCTTAGATTGGCTCGACAGAAACGGCACCGAACCACGGGTCGAACTGTTGTTGGTGTGATTCTCTCTCCAAATGATATGTATGCAAGCGAGTGTGTGTTGAATAATGTTGTGTGTTGTGAGAATGTGTGGGGGATAGAATGCCTTTTATAGGCAACAAGGAAACTGCAACCATAAATTGGTCAATTAATTTCGGGAGTTAAACCACTCAATATCCGCCCATTCAATTCTGAAACCGCATCACTTAATCTGCAATTATTCTCATTCGTACGTTACAACTTGCTGGAAAGTGCAAGGACCAAACTTGTAAATTTCACAAACTTCAAGTCGGTCTGTCTCACTCCTTGTACAAGTACCGGATAAGGACAGGGACGCGACAAAAACAAGCAAACCCGACGCCCGAGACCAGAGTCTCGAGTCACGAGCCCCTCGTCCGCGTCCCACGCTCACGCCGATCCGAGCTCACGCATGCGTATGTGGTGCTTTTGCTAACACACACACGTATGTGATAACATAATTTACCATTCACATATAGTGTTGGTATATATAAACTATAAAAAATAGTATTATATTCTCAATGTGTGAATAAATACTCTATGTATTCTCAACTCTCCAACTTCGCATCCAACAAAGTTCTAACAATTTTTATAGCAACTTTAAAGCCATTTTACATTCATACCGACCCATCGTTTATGATAAGTATGTTAAGTGTATATACCGTTACGAAACTTGTCATATAATCTTTTCCAATAATGTAGAATAATCTTTAGAATTTTCTAAAACATATATGTAACTACATTTACATGGATCATTTTACACATTTTGGTAGAACAATGATCATTCTAGACACTTTTAGAATTTCAATACTTCATAGAATCGGGGTACTTTATGTTGGTTTCCGTGTACGAAATAACAATTAACAATAATAAAAGGACTAAACAAGAATTAATTAAAACCAGTGTAATCTTTATTAATTTCCAAATGAAATACAATAAACTGATTACAACATGTAAGTACTGAAACGTAATTAAAGCAAACGTATTCAGATTATTATTAATTAATAATCTGATGTACTGATTTGCAATTAAAAGAAACTGCCGGACTGGAAAGTATAAACTTAACAGCCGGACTGTTCTGTTTTGAATTGAAAGTACATGACTGAATTGAAACTATTCTAATTACAGAATTAAATTACAGAATAGTAATTACAGTAAAAAACAGAACTTTAAAGTAATTACAGAATAGGAAAAACTGGACAGAATTGAAAGCTGGACAGAATTGAAAAAACTGGACAGAATTAAAAAACTGGACATAATTGAAAAACTGGACAGAATTGAAAAACTGGACAGAATTGAAAAAACTGGACAGAATTGAAAAACTGGACAGAATTGAAAGTAAAAAAAAACTGGAGAGAATTGAAAATAAAACAAGACGAGGCTACTGTTAACAGTATGCCCTTAACCGATATTCGCCCAACCACCTTAAGGTTTCTGGTTGCGTTGGCGCTTCGATCCCAAGGTACAACGTCTCTCGGAAGACTCGCCGGAAACTGGCGACGAGTCTAAGTAGAGCTTTTAGTGAGTGGTTCTCTCTGGTTTCTAAGTGCTATGAATAAAAAAATTTATGCTGCTTTTAAATGTTAGAGAGAAGATACTGATTTCATGTGTGTTAGAATGTGAGGGGATGGCTGCCTCTTTATAGAGGATTCTGAAACCGCATAATTAAATGTGGTCATTTACTTCTGGGAGTTACATCCCCAGAATCCGCCTCCAATTACTGCTGGAGTTTCAAACCTTCTGGAACTCTAGGGACTGCTCTTGCAAATATGCAAAAGTCCCTTTTCAGATTAGTACAAGACCCAAGACCCAAGACATTCCCCAAATCCCAAATCCCAAATCCCGCATCCCGCATCCCGCGGCCCGCATCCGGCGGCCCGAGTCCCGTGACCCGAGGCCCGAGTCCCGAGTCCCGAGACCCGAGCGAGCGCGCGCGTGTGGTACATACTAACCCACTCATGGGTATGTGGACTTAATTAGTTTATCAACTACATGGGATGGACTTGTATATATAGAGTAAAAATCACCCTTGATTTTCCAATGTGGGATAACCCTCATGGTTTATTCCCACTCTCTACTCCATTTTCCAGATTTCGGTTTTTTCCCTCTTTCGAGTACCAATATTCAAGTCCAATTATCATTCCCACCTTTCCTCCGAATAGGTCATGCGATATACCGTTGCGAAGCTAGTCACACGAGCTACTCAACCGCATTGAGTATGGCCTCAGAAAACTGAGGAGTCGCATTGAAAATTGACTCAAAGATGGTCCCTGACCACTTGGAACAACCATGTATAAAATACATGTTTTCCTACCTTTTTCCAACACTTTAGTTATATTAAATTTTGACGCAACATACTTAAGACTAACTTAAACTAGTAAATTTAAAATCTAAATCATTTAGACAAAAACTAGTTTAAAATTTCAATATTCACACTTAAATGTAATTTGATAAACTCCAAAGATTTACCTGATCATTGTACTCTTGGTTTTGATCATTAGATATTCTTCGATAGCCAAAAGTCCTATGAAAATTTCACTTGGTGTGTAGCGCTTATCGTGTGCATTCTTTAACTTCTTCGTCCTATCAGACTTATGTTGGTTTCAACTATATCGAAAAGCAATAAAGTAAAAGACAAGGACTGAAATGGAAATAAACAATTTTATTTCACTTTAAAAGGAATATTACTCGATTACAAAATTCCTGACTCGTACAGAATTTAAATTCCAATAATTAAATTCCAGACAGATTTAATATAAATTATTAAACTGCTGGACTGAATTGTAATTGTACGAAACTATCTAACAGAATAGTATAAACACTATACTGCTGGATTGTTTGTCAATTAAAAGAAACTGCCAGACAGAATAATATGATTACTAAACTTCTGGACTGTTTCTGTAAATAAAAGAATTTACAGAACTGAAATATAAATTACAGAATGTAAATACCAAAATAGAAAAGACTGGAAAGTAAATACAGAAAAGTAAACACTACTGGAAATGTAAATTACATAATTAAAAAGACTGGAAAGTAAATTACAGAATTTAAACAGTACTGAAATGAAATGAACAAAATATAAAAGGACTGAAATAAAAGAAGAGGTAAGTGTTGGGCAGTTTTCCTTAAACAATATTTCCCGAACCACCTTTTAGGTTTCTGGTTCTCGGAACTTTGTTCCCAAGGTACAATTTCTGTCACAGAGTGGTTCGCGTGGAAACGACACCGAACCACAGGTCGAGCTCTTGGTGGTGCGATTCTCTCTCTAATATGATGTTGTATGTTGTGTGTGCATGATTGATTTTGTGTCTGAAATAAGAGAGGGATGGCTGCCTTTTATAGACTTTTCAGAAACCGCAGTTATAATGGTCCATTTAATTCTGGGAGTTGCACCCCCAGAATCCGCCCATTCAATTTCTGAAACTGCAGCACTCAATCTGCAATTTATTCTCATTGAATGCTGGCGTTTCAATTTGCTGGAAACTCCTACTTTTGTATTTTATACAAAACTCCCTTTTCTGATTTGACCCGAGACCCGAGACCCAAATCCCAAATCCCAAATCCCAAATCCCAAATCCCAAGGCCGTGCCGCCCACGCCCGTGACCCGAGGCCCGAGCGAGCACGCGTGTGTGGCACACACTAATACACTTAAGTGTATGTGGACATGATAGTTTAACAACTACATGGGTTGGTATTGTATATATATTGTAAAATTAACTCTTAATTCTCCAATATGGGATAACCCTCAATGGTTTTCCATTTATTTATTCCATTTTTCAGCATTAAGGTTTCTCCTCTTTCGAGAACCCAACTTTAAAGCCGATTAGTATTCACACCCAATTTCCGAATAGGTCATGCGATATACCGTTACGAAGCTCATCACACGAGTTACTCAAACGCGTTGAGTACGGCATTGACAACTCAGCGTTGTCACATGTAATATCGACTCAAAGTTGGTCCTGTGACCATTCAGAAACAACCATGTAAAACATGGTTTTCCAACAACTTATGACTTTTTGTCGCATCATTTTTCCTTTAATATCTCGATATTAGCTTTCTTGTTATTTGCAAATTTAGCGTTTTACACCATACACTTCTCAAAACATTGACACATGTTTACTCATCCCGTATCAAAAATGGAATTATCCAAAATAGTGCTCTTCTTCTTCATGTATTATTTTCTCGTTTTTCACAACTCTTATACCATTTGTACGTATTCAGATCATTAAAGTTTTTGCGATGAACTAAATAATTGTGGCTATTAACTTTTCAATTATAAGGTTATTGATTGCAAATTATTCCCTTCTTTGTTCCGAGTGGAAAACGGTTGTATTTTTCAATTTTGAGTTTAAAAACATGTTTAACATCCCGATCGAGTAGTTGAAGTTCAAGAGGAACCTCAACAGTTAAAGTTTCAATTTTGTACACGCAAATGACAAAACAGTTACGTAGATCCAGTTTCCATCAAACATACGTGTCTCCGACGCTAGATTTCGTCGTGCCATCATATCTCACTTAAGATTGCCGAAATTAGGGGGAGTATCATGTTGTACACTTCTTACCACTATGTACTCTTTTAGTCCTTCGAGTAGAGATTTTTTCCCACTGGGTTTACTCTAGCAAGGTTTTGATGAGGCACATGTTTTGTGGTTGATCTCTAGTACTACCATTGTTGCACTCTTTTTTCTTCGATCAGAGATTTTCCCATTGGGTTTGCTCTGGCAAGGTTTTGATGAGTCACACTGTTTTGTGGTTAGTTACTTACATGATATTTCGGCCAATATCATTCGGCTACACAGTTTCTCCTATGTACCGGTTTTGTCCCACACTGAGTTTTTCGGCCCTAAGGTTTTTATGTGTGTAGCACTGCGAATGAACTCGACTCACATCGACAGCATGAAAACGAAGAAATCAAAACGTCCAAATGGGGAGTGTTGTAGTATATTATTGGTCATCTTGGGCCTTACTATATTGGGCCTATCTTGGGCTTTTCTAGCATATGTAACCCTACCCTCTATTATATAAAGAGTGTCACGAGTCGTATCTATGTACACTCATATTAATGAATAAACACTTCGTCTACAACAGTTTGTTTGTTATTTTAAATATAATAATAATAATAATAATAATAATAATAATAATAATAATAATAATGAGATAAGGATGAGGTTTATGACGTATGCCCTGGTTGAATGTCTGATATTTTTTTAGTATAAATAATTTCATTCTCTCTCTCTCTCTCTATATATATATATATTTATACATCTGAATATATCTCTGTAAGTAGATCTGAATATTTCGTTTTGTTTTTTTATCTTTAATTTAATTCGTTTCGTTTTGGCCACTTTTTTACGCATATGAATAAGTCACCTTTAGTTCCCAGATTAAAAAAAAAATACAATTAATTATCAGATTCTTTTTTGATTGTGAATGAATATGTATTGACGTAATTAGTGATCCCTTTTTTGATTGTTGATTGTTGATTGTTGATTGTTGATTTAGAGTATTACGTGTACGAATAAGTCACCAGATTGAAAAACAATATATCAATTAATTAGCAGAAGCATGCTATGTATTGATTGTCGATTCTGAATTACAGAGCAGCCCATTTTGGTTTCTAATTTTGTTGTTCCTTAATTTTGATTTTTTTTTTTTTAATTCTTATTAGGGCTACTTTTCTATGCATACGAAAAAAAGGGATTAATTAGCAGATGCCTAAGTAACCGAGACGAGACCTTAATATTTTATCTCATGTTATTGATGTATTGATTTGTATAATGATTTGGTCTTGATATTTATATTATGTTAGTATATATCTTTATACTATTATATACCCTCTTGTTTTAGTTTTGATTAATGTTAATAGTCTTTAATTAACAACTTCAAATAAGACGGTAACTTTTTTCCAATTTAAGAGGATAACAACTTATGCTTTGTTGCCTCTGCTCAAAACATCTCTCTTATAACAGAATAATTTGACATTTTTCACATTATAACAACAACAACAACAACAACAACAAATGTATTTTTTTTTAATTAAAACAGTACAAAAAAATACATATCTCTTATACGATTTTGTGGTAGAAACCACGAAATGGGAGGGGCCGACATTCATATTATTTTTTTCATACTCTATATGATTTTATAGAGTATAAATGTTTTGTTTCTTTTGGGTAATAGTGAATATAAGTTTGTTTCATTTGTAGCAGAGACTTGATATTTAGAGAATGATATTATACTTTTGATCCTAATGTACTTCTTTTGTAAGAGGCTGAAATCTATCAAGTTTGTTCGTTTTTGGTGGACTGTCTTTGTTGTTAATTTTACCCTCATTCAGTTTTTTGGTCACGTTTGTTCGTTTTTGGTGGACTGACTTTATTGTTAATTTTACCCTCGTTCAATTTTTTGGTCACGTTTGTTCGTTTTTGGTGGACTGGCTTTATTGTTAATTTTACCCTCGTTCAATGTGTTGGTCACGTTTGTTCGTTTTTGGTGGACTGAATTTATTGTTAATTTTACCGTCGTTCAATGTTTTGGTCATGTTTGTTCGTTTTTGGTGGACTGACTTTATTGTTAATTTTACCCTCGTTCAATTTTTTGGTCACGTTTGTTCGTTTTTGGTGGACTGAATTTATTGTTAATTTTACCCTCATTCAATGTTTTGGTCATGTTTGTTTGTTTTTGGTGGTTAATCAATTTTTTGGTCACGTTTGCTCTGTGCATTTCCATCTCTATCTTTATTTGTGTAGATGTCTAGTGAAGAAGATAACAGTTGTCCCAAAAGGAATAAACAACACTTTGAGAGCTCTCCAAATGTTGCTGAATTGCTGGAGATTCAAGATTCTGAGGTATTACCTTTCCGAAAAAAATATATATTTTCAAGCATTGTTTCATTACAACATTGGTGTTGCAGTATATACGCGGTTGTTAGTATGCTTAATAGTTGGAAAAAAATATATATACGCGGTTGTTAGTATGCTTAATAGTTGCAGTATTACAACATTGGTGTTGAAGTATCCAGCTTTAAAATTCAACCTTTTCCGAGCTAAACCCTTTTTTTTTATAGCTTTTAGGCCATCCGCATAGTTCAACTTCTTTTTACTACAGGAAAATACTAAGCTTAAAGCTGCAAACAGTTGAGGCTTTTTATTATTGAAATGTATACACGCTTTTTTTTTTTGTGGGGAATTACACCTGGATCAGTAATGTATACCGGTAAGATTTAGTTAATGCTACATGAGTTTTCTGTTTCGAGGGTTTTCTCAATTTTTTGTATCTGTTGCCTATTAGGATTGTAGGATTCGTTGTTACCACTCATAAATCTTAATATATGCAAGTCATTTGATTCTTATGGAATAGTTATCTTTTGCAGGGTTATACCGAATGCCATTTAAGTAGGAATTTTACTACCTCTCGGTGGTTTCTTGTAGAAATTATCTAATGTATTCCGTGCTTTACAATTTAGCAGACTGAAACTCTAAACACCAAGCAAGTGCCGTCCCAAGTCTCATTCAATATCTTTGAAATTCTTAAGATACCTTTAAAACTCTGTTATGCCGAAAGCCTAGTGTTGGAAGATATTGACGGTCAGATTAGGCCAGGGATTCGTAGTCAAGTCGAAGAAATGGTCAAGGTTAGTGTTTGAAACTGTACATGACCTACAAGTCATGTAGAATTTTCTTTTTTAAATAATGTCATTAGTTTGTTGTTTTACTCTCCCTTTTTCCCGTAAAAATAATCCCCTTAGGGTCTTCAAATGGTTTAAATAATGTTATTAGTTTGTTATTTTAGTTACAAAAAGTGTGCGGTTCTTCCACCTATGCCCCAAATTTAATTTTAGTTAGTTGTGGAGTTGGTCCAACGATTAGTTAAAAACATTAATATTTGTTGATTCCCAAAACAGTTAATAAGGGAATAAAAGGAAAAATAATGGTAAAAAATGAAACCGGGCTATTATTTTGGGACGAAGTCAAAACCCTAACTGGACTATTATTATGGGATGGAGGGAGTAGTTTTTTTTACGTTATATAACATTACAATAATGAATGTTATAACGTGTAATAAAGAGTAAGGAGATACTGATGAGGTTGGTGACGTATGATGTTATATGAAATCTGTCAAGTTTGTTCTTTTTTCGTGGACCGACGTTATTGTTATTTTTACCCTCGTTCAATTCTGTCATGTTTGCTCTGTGCATTTCCATCTTTGTACTTTGGAAGAAAACAATTGATGTGTTTACTTGCTCTGTTATATCTATCTTTATTTGTATAGATGTCCAGTGAAGATAACAATAATGCCAAAAGTGATGAACAGCACTTTGAGAGCTCTCCGAAGGTTGATGAACCTCTGGACATTCAAGATGCTGAGGTATATCCTCACAACCTCCTTTTGTATCAGAAGAAATTAGTTTTTAGCATTGTTTTATGACAAAGTGTCGCAGCACGCTGTTGTTAGTCTGTGTAATAGTTGAAATTGTCGTCGGTGATGTGAATGCCTCCGTGTTCTTTAGTTGTTCGTTAGCAACTTTTGATAATAAGCTGGTGTTTTCTAGGGCAGGAAAAAACCAAGTCATATCAGATTTAAGATTCAAGTTTTTCTGAGCAAAACTGGCAATCCGCATAGTTTTAAATTCTTTTTAATACAGTAAAAAACCGAGCTTTAAGCTACAGACAGACGAGGCCTTTTAGTACAGAAATGTGCACACTCACTCTGTTTATGGGGCATTACATTTGGATCAGTAATTTAGACTGGCAATGTTGAGTTAATGCTACATAAGTTGTCAGTATTGAGCATTGAAAGTTCTCCCAATTTTCAGGATGAAAAAAGATTATAATCTGGTGCCAATAGGATTGTAGGATTCGTTGTTACCACTCGTAAATCATAATTAATACAAGTCGTTTGATTTGGATGGAATACTTATCTTTTGCAGGGTTATGCCGGATGCCAATTATGTAGGGATTGTACCATCTCTCGGTGGTTTCATGTAGAATTTATCTAACGTATTTCGTGCTTATAATTTCGCAGACTGATACGCTGAACACTAACAGAGCCTCTTCTCCAGTCATATCCAAGTGTGTCTTTGAGCTTTTCAAAAACCATGTTGTATGCCCTCGTCGCGGAGTCCCACTGGTGGAATGTCTTGGTAGTATTCTTAGGCCAGAGGATCGTCGTCAAATCGAAAAATGGATCAAGGTTAGTGTTTGAAACTCTACTTGGCATATTAGTTGCATAATACATACCAAATTAAAAATGGTTGACCAGCTTGGCTCCTGTTTTTAGTTTTGTTCTACTTTTTTGTCGAAGCACTTGTATGTTTAGGCGATGTCTGCACATTTTAATTCGATTTTGTGTTTTGTACTGGTGGTGTAGAGTGTCGAGTATGTGGATGTTTGTAGAAGACCGACAAGAAAGCAAGAGCTGAATGAAGAAAGATGTAAGAGTGCCTCATCTGATGTCGAAAAAAAGAGAGAGAATGCCATAGCTTTGACGTACGCTTACAAGAAAAGGATGAATATGATTTAGGTAAAGGTTCTGGTATGGAATGGAGTGTCATAATAAACCTGTTGTTTGTAATTAAGGTTTCTTTTGCGCATTACATATGCGTATTAAATTCATAACCATGCACTTCTTTGTTTTTCGTTTAATTTGAAGACACATTTTCTCTATAAAAAAAATGTGGCCTGGTGTTCTTGTCTGTTGTATGCCTCATTGCCTTGGTGTTCTTATTTTTTTAATGAGCGAGGTAAAAAGAACTTTGTGGGCGCGGAGTGCGAAATCTTGGTGGGTAACATTGGCAAGTTTAAGGATCAGCTGTGATTCTCTGAGCCATAATATATGTTAAAAACTACCCTGGCAGGGACTTGATTTATTTAACGATAAATTTGTGTGACTATGTAACCTGTGGGTGGGTACTTACAACCTTGCCTCTAGATTAATATATTCTCTCTTCTTCCCACCAAAAGAAATCCCTAAAAACCTTAATGGATCTGGAAAACATATATATATATATATATATATATATATATATATATATACACATAAACAGAGTTTTTTTTTTTTTTTTTTTGATTCAGATACCAAATTTCGACACTAACAGAATTTGGTATCGAGTCAAAAATTAACGGAAGTCACAATTGTATTTTAGCGAAGGAATTTGACTTGATACCAAATTCCGACACTAAAGAGAATTATAATATTTGAAGAACGTATCTTAATTTAGACTACTCACCAAAGCACCAAATTTCCGATTGATACTTATCAAAATACTTTTTTTTTCCATGTGATAAGTTTTCATCTGAAAATATTTATTTCCTGACTGATACCTATGACAATGCTTAGTTTTCTCATGATCCATATTTCAATAGTCATTTCAATCCGTATTTTGATAATCAGTTTGTAAGTGGTGACTATAATTACACGAGGCACCAACCTGTTCCATCACAATAAGTTTTTACAGGCCAGTTTGTAGAAAATCAGCGGGATCATGATGAATATAACGAAAATCAACAATCAGATAATAACGAACATAATATTAATTTTCCACCAAATGAATTCAAGATAGTTTATGATTACATAAATCATTTCCAAAGTACTTGGTTTGTCTAAAAAAAATCCTTCCCATATTTTCACTTTTTTTTTATCCCATATTTTAACTAATTGGCTATTTTTCTCTATTTTCAAAATCACGTGATATACTCCGTTTAATGTTGGAGGTAAAAAATATTATTTATATTTTTTTTACCATCGTTTATAATGTGATTGAATAAATTAGATAAATGAATGCTATTAATTTATTAGATAAATATTTTGTTTAATGGATGTTCTTTATAAGTATGTTATTTTATATAAAATGACTTCTTGTTTCCCATAATCCACTTAAAATACCTATCTTGTTTACAACTTATATAAACAATTTAATCAAAAAAATTGTTTATTTGTTCTGGGTTATTTCTTATTTGTTTTTTTTTTTATTATTTTAAACTATTTCGTGCAATTATGTGACATGTGACGCCAGACTAAATAAGAATTCGGAGTAGTAATGGAGAAAAGATGAATTTATGGTATAAAACCTTAAATTCCTGGTTTTGATGCTTTACGACTAATTCTGAGTCTTTTGCTTTTTCAATATGGAGATTATTTCGTATATCATCCGTTGCTAAAATAATGCAACATCATTATACTATTATATGACACTTTACTCTCCTAACAAAAAAATCTAGTTAAATTATTATTACATCATTTTACATTTCAAACACACAAAGTTTTCATGTGACAATTTTTGTCTTCTTAGAGATATTATTGTGACTTTATTTACACCCTCTTAATTTTCACTCATCCACAAATCTATCAATTAAAAGGTACACAAGGAGTATTTGAAACGAAAGACGGTATAATATTGGACTTATAACGTTCAACTTATCGCTGATGGTACCCAACCTATTATATTTTAGTGATTTGTTATCCAAGCTAACGCATTTTCTAATTCGATACCCAACCTATACATTTTAATACAATTTTAGCAATTTTCCTTATCTCTCATAGATAGGTTTTTGAGCATCTCATGTGGTGTTTAAACAAATTACAACCCATAGTCTTTCAAATATATTTAAAGGAAAAAAAAATCAAAACTGATAACAAACCGAACATCAGTTTGAACTCAACCAGAATAAACTTTCTCGCCAATTCTTCTCCTTATACGTACCCCCGTAAGTAACCTTATAGCTGCTGATCATTTGTGATCAAAGTGAGACTTGATTAGGCAGAAAGTGTTCATGAAAATCATGCTTTCAGTTCTCGAAAAACCCATATATCCCACTCGTCACTGTATATGTCTCGTTTAATTATTCTTTTCAATTTCTTGATTTCCTTGTTATTGTTTGAAAGCTAGATTCAATAAGCTGCAGCATATATATATATATATATATATATACATGTCCCAAAATCAAAGTATTATTATTATTACCCAGAGAAAATTTATTGAAGAGTTTTTGTTTCCTAAAAACTGCGTTTTTTTCTTCTTCAAAACTGACACTTTTGATACAAATTTTAAAAAAAGCAGCCTCCTTTACTTTACTGAAGGTTATATTTTTACGTAAATTAATTTGCTAAATTAATACATGTTATGGTACATGTGCTCCTGTGTACGTACACCTTCTGAAATGCAAATGTGTAGAATATAATAGCTAAATAAGGTGCCTGCCTTTACATATGTCTATTGCTAAAGTTTGTGTAAATTAGTTAATATATATATATATAAGGCGCCTTTAATTACATATTCTGGTGTAGCTTTTCTAAGTTTATTTCTCATCTAATTTATCTTGTTAACATTTATTATTCACAAATAATAATTAAGAGAATGGGGGCTATATCACTAGTTTATTTCTAAATTAAATTAGGTTTACTATGTTAAGGAATGTGAGCTTAATTTGGCTTAAAAGTGATTGCGTATGTGTCTCTTTCCCGCCTTAACTACTATCTTACGTGTATATTTACTGAAAAAAAAAACAATGAGATTATATACACATCGCATAAATTATTTGAGACTAGAAATTAATATAAGAATGTAGGGAGTGAGTTGTACCTATAAGTATTATTAATTGGTATCAGTCACTTGTAGGCTATTAAAATTATGGGTAGGTATAGTAGGTTAATAAATAATAAAAAGTCTATGAAAATTCGAGTTGAAGCTATTTTGATGTCCAATTCCAGAATATATTATATAATTATAGCAATCATCGGATGCTCCCATGCAGTTTGTCATAAATCCCATAATCATAGTAGCTAGGTATATATAAACTCTATTATATTGTGGAATATGACTTTGATTTTGTTGAAAGTTTAATTGCACTCAATTGTATTATATGAATGCCAGATCAATTAAATATGTTATTTAGGTTTTCAATTAGTTTTGTGCTATTTTCTTTATCTTTTGAGAATTATTTTGTGAAAATCCAAAATAAGTTTCTCTCTTTAAACTATATTTCTAAAATGTATTATGCAAACTTTTATTTCCCAAAAATTGCATGTTTCTCTATCATCATCTCTAAACTGCTACAATATAGGGCGACTCTATCTCTCCGAACCATTTCAAATCTTATTATATTTTAGCCCCTACCCCAGCCATCTATGGATTGGCGATGGTGGTGGTGGTCGGCGAAACTCCGGCGTAGTACATACACAATCGTGTAATGAATACACATTCGGAAAAAATGCATGCCCTTTCTTCAATGCATAGCCTTTCTCGTCTTTGATCACCGAGAGATTCGACAAACCTCTTGTGAAGTGAATACATACATAATCAGAGAAACTAACACTTTTTTGGAAAAAAAAATGTTTGAAAGTAGCACTTTTTCGGAGTAAACTTTGCAACTTGTAAACTTTTTAGTATATGACCCAATAATTATTATCATAAGTGGTGGCGACGATTGATTAAATAATTATTTTTTAAAACCATTTACTAAAGTAAATTTGGTCAGGAAGAAACCAATATTTAATTAGGTCTTCTGCTTTTGATCATATACCCTTAAGAATTTCCCTTAATTTATCTAAGTAGATTTTCCAACTTTTTTTTATGAGTTCCGGAATAATTTCGAAGATAGAATATTATCCAATCACGAGCAAAATGAGAATTTCAATCTCATATCATATGTCACCAATATTATTAAAAAAATAGTTTCTAGACTCGTTTAATTATTTGGCTACTATTTTGACTTGTGAGTCCAATAAAAATCCTTAGAGTCAAATTAATTAACGTGTAAGAATGTAATTACAATATTTTAACATTAGTCAACACTAAACGATGTTTTACAAAACTCAAGTGCGCCTGTAACGGTTTTTTTTTTAAGTCTAACCATGCATTGGAATTTACATGTACTAATATACGACTTTTTTCTCATACTCAAATGTTAGGAATTTTCTTGAAAATACTCATCTCAGTTTTGTCTTCTTAAGCCTCTATGGACACGATGGTCTTGATACGTGGGCTTGCCAATTTATTATTTTAGTGTAATCATACTAAATTTTAAACAATTTTTCTTAGTGAAACATGAAACTATTTACTCAATACTAAGTATTGTGTAACAAATTAATTCAGTTTCTAACGAAATTAATTAAGGCCATCCAGGGCCATTCCAATTTAATGCGATGCCTAATTAGTAGTAGCTAAAATTTCTTGAACAATGTTATAAACTTGATCATGCAGCATATAATTAAGTAAAACCATTTTCTTGAAGACCGGCCGGCCATAGCTTTTATTGAATATCTCCACGATTAAGGCTAGCTATAGCTACTAGAAATATTTGAAAGATTGAACGTACCACCACTTTGGCATGAACTCTTGATTGAGTAGACACTATAAGAAAAATGTGTCGTTACCCAGAGACATCTAGCTCGTTGATATTTTGATGATAAATTGAGTGTCGTTAATCGAGCAACGTAACAGTAATTGATTCGGGCGTTGTTATAGTGTTGTTTTGATGTTTTCTTATCGCAATAATCATTGCTAGTGTAAATTTTATCTTGCTTTTGTTGTTTCCTAATTAACTTTGGGTGGTAGCTAGTATTATAAAACTTTATTCAATTGCCTAACTATATTACACAGCATAGGTTTGAATACAAATATAGACTAATATACTATCATAAAATCAACACATCAATACGCAAACCATTTGAAACTTTATCCCAAAAGTGTGTATAGTTACCAGACTTCACCTATAAATAAACTTCATCATCAACCAAGTTATCCACAAAACAAAGCGTTATATTCTCATCTTTTTCTCTCTCTTACTTTAATATACAAAATGAAGTCTGTACTAAAAATAGTGTTCTTCTTGGCCGTGCTTTTGGCACTAGTCGTTTCTTTATCTGCAACTAGCCAACTTGAAGAAGACGATTTATCCTTCGACGAGGAAGAGTCACTAGTCGAACTAGAAAATGTTGATATTCCATATTCGGAATACCAAGACACAGCCTTACTTGGAGGAACTAGACGTTTACTTGCCAAAAAACCTCATACACGTCCCATAATGACGTGCAACAAATATCCTAGGGTTTGCCATGTCAAAGGTAGCCTCGGGCACGACTGCTGTAAGAAGAAATGTGTGAACGTTAAAACAGACCGTTTGAATTGTGGAATGTGCGGGAAAAAGTGCAAGTACTCGGAGATTTGTTGCAAAGGCAAGTGCGTAAACCCAAGGTCGGACAAAAAACATTGCGGGAGTTGTAATAACAAGTGCAAGAAAGGGTTTTCGTGTTCGTACGGAATGTGCAGCTATGCTTGAAGATGGACGAGGATGATATATTTTGTTTATTTTATTATAATCAAATTTATTAGATGTTTAAATATTCATGTCTTTGTAATTGTGTAAGAATTACAAACAATTTAGTAGCCATGCATCTGTGTGTGATTTGACCTTTCTCATACCAAGTTATTCTTTGTTCTATATGTAGAAATTTGAAGGATCCTATTATTGTTGAGCATTTAATTCACATAAAGTCCTCTCACATCTATAAAATGTCCAGATTGTCATTATGAATCTAAACAATGTATGACTTTATATACTTTCGCATTTTTTCAATTCGAGTACATGTAACTGTGTACTTAATTAAAGAAATAACTTACCCTTGCTCATCTTTAATTCATTTTTAAAACATGTATCAAATGATCATTTCCTCTTTTATGAAACAAAAAAAGAAGTAAAAATAAAAGACTGCAAAGAGGCAACGAAACATATGACAGAGATGTATAATAAAACTAGTGATAAGTGATAACAATACAAATGAATTTGTAGACGAGTTTCCTAAGAAAATATATATTTTAGCACATATATGTGCGATACAATTCTGATGAACCTTCGACTTTTTCGCTAGCTAGGTCGAATGGGTATGATTTGGGTATCCCTTTGAGCAATCAGATATAGTTCTAAATTGTCGCATGGACAGAGAAGTTAATTTGAACATTGAAGTCTACATGGGTGACAACATTTACAATTAAATATTGGAAAGCTAGGTTTGAATTCATATATGACAAATTGTTTCAAAATATTTTAAATAGGAGACTAAAAGTCTTTAGTTACCACTTAGTTCTTCACTGATCTCCTGCCTATTGCTTAGCGGAATTTGAAAAGAACTTCGAGAGTTGGTCATGAGCAAGTATGCCTCTTAAGTACCCTATCAAAGATTCGTGAACCCTGCAATGTTCCGTAAGCATACAGTAGTTTCCGCGACCCTAGCTTACACTATTACACAAGAATAAGTTTGTACTGAAATATTGCTGGTTTTACTGTAAGGTTTTCTAATGGTATATAAATTCGGCATAAAAATAATTTCCTCCAATTACAAAATGCATGGAGTTTCTTTTTTGAGGAAGAATTTGCCTAGTAAAAGTGGTCATATTCATACATGTGTTCTGAAAGATTGGTCGCTCAACCACATTTCCTGTTGAATACATTTCCTTCAAACACCATAAGTGGTCTAGTTTCGATCGATATGATATCACAAAAGAGAAAGCGGGTTATTCGGCATACAACTTTGATTGCTTATAAAATCGTACATTTTATTTTTTATTACTCTTGTGCTAACTATTACATGAGACAAGTTATAGTATGGGGTTAAGGTAGGCTGAAAATAATACTCGAAATTTAAAATGAGTGATGCATAATTTTTCCTACTAATTATTGCAAGTAACCTTAGGAAATATAACATTTGCGGCAGCCTTTGTAGTAGACCTCATCGGAAGGTCACATTTGACTTGTACCTAATTGTATAGAAACCATTTATAATACGTCTAGCTAACTTGTTTAATCGTATAACCTGTTTAATTTATTCTTCAAAAGCCTAACTTTGCTTACTTAAATTGAATTTGCTACACAAGTCTCATTGAATTTCTCTTTCTTTAAGTGCAGTATTAACTGTTTCTTAAGTCCAAGCATTGAATTTCTAACAAGCTTGTCTTCTAATTTAACTTCTGGTTACAATGGTCTTGGTACTTTATTTTTTAATTTAGTATCAGAATAGTTTTAAAATTATAACCACTTGGATATATTCGTGGTAATTAAACTTGTGAAAAAAATTATAGTATTTCATGGATGTATCCTTTTTCGTAAACTGTTGCAGCAATTTCAAAAAAATTAAATTAAGTTGCCAGACCAAATTTCTTTTTTATTTCTTGATCAAATATTGATAATTACTCCTATATAGCATCCTAACTATTGTTGCGCTTAAAAAAACTGCTAAACTATTGTTACCAATATTTTTTTGGGGTGAATATCGTTACCAATGTTTCCCTGAAGATTATTTTAATACATTAATTAGGCAAACTATTTTGATTTTGCACAAAACTGTATTATTATAATAGATTATAATATATATGGCATGATTGTTTTGCTCAGTTATGATTTGTAAATTAAACAAGATTTTATGTCATGTTCCCCAAATTGAGTCATTGGTTTGCTAGTACATATTTTTCATAAAGTGCCTAACTTTCTTGAACTTACATAGCAATATTGTTTGAAACTTGCTTGATAACGACCATCCACTGTTATAATATTAGAAAATGAACAATTGTACACGCAAACCATATGGAACTCTATTCGAACAATACAGTTTTGACCCAACTCAGTTTCATCTATAAAATCCCTTCTCACCACCTCTAATTATCAACAACAAAAAACATTCAAATCCTCATTTCTCTCCCTCTCTATAACTGTTTTAAGAAATGAATTCTATAAGGTTTATATACTTGTTGGCAATGCTTATGGCATTAGTCATCTCAATCTCTGCTATACCTAGCGAAAACGATAATTTATCTTTCGATGAGAAGGAGGCTTTAGAAAAAATCGAAAATGGCGATATTCCACATTCGCAATACCAAGAAACAGCCTCACTTGAAGGAACTAGACGTTTACTTGCCAAAAAAACCCATACACGTCCCATAATGACATGCAACAAGTATCCTAGGATTTGCCACGTTAAAGGTAGCCCCGGGCATGATTGTTGTAAAAAGAAATGTGTGAACGTTAAGACCGATCGTCTAAACTGTGGAATGTGTGGAAAAAAGTGCAAGTATTCGGAGATTTGTTGCAATGGCAAGTGCGTAAACCCAAGGTCGGACAAAAAACATTGCGGGAATTGTAATAACAAGTGCAAGAAAGGGTTCTCTTG
Organism: Primula veris; assembly: GCA_963682055.1. Taxonomy (NCBI): domain Eukaryota; kingdom Viridiplantae; phylum Streptophyta; class Magnoliopsida; order Ericales; family Primulaceae; genus Primula; species Primula veris. The sequence continues at coordinate 355,986 of OY821749.1, forward strand.
CTCGTATGGAATGTGCAGCTATGCTTGAAGACATTTACGAGGACCTTATTATTTATTTCTTAATTATAATCATTTAAGTAAAAAGTTTCTTAGCTATTTAATTATACAATATTGTAATTGTGTGAGTTGGTAATAAAGGCAATCCATTAGCTAGGTTCCATGCATGTGTGTAATGGATCTTTCCATGCATGCATGTCACTTTAGCTCCTGCCTCTTGCTGTAAGTTATAAATACAAATCCAATAATAAATTGTTCCATGTTTATGAGAAACTGAAGGTTTTTACTTATAAGTTATTAGTAGCAATTTTCTAGTATATGGAAATAAAAATAAAAATGGCATGCAACAATGCCTCAGGATGATAATCCTTCGCCTCTACAGTAGAATTAGATGCACAATCTTAGATCAAGTCATCTAAATACTCATTCTTGATAAAACAAGGTCTTGTTTTTTTATTCAACATATACGTATAGCGTGTAGAGAAATAGTCATGGAGAGAAGAGGTTTATACACAATTATTTTTAAAAAAATCAAACCATTTATTTTCTTTTAGCTAATAGCTAGCTGTAAACTGAATTTAATCAGCCAACAGTTTTCTTTCTTCTATGATTCATGATAAACTTTACTGAAAAAGTATTACACATAGTAACCTTATAATAACATGATCAAGAACGAGAGGCATATATAAGCTTAATAAAAAAAAAATATATATATATATATATGAAGACAAATTCAGTGGCATTCCAAAATAAAGAACGGACAAACAAAATATGTGATATTTGATGTTTCATTTCTTTTGAAACGTATTTTTAATGTCTTAACTCAATTAGGTATGTCTAACTATAATGCCTAACTTTTTCTGATACATTAATTATATAATGTCTTATTGTCTACGTGGAAACTGAAAAGCAATAACAAAATGGAAAAAAAAAAATCTCTGCAGTTTGATTTCCAAAACACCATAAAAATTTATTATTTACAAACTTAGGCCTACAAGAAAATTTCGAATTTTAATTGGAATGGAATAATATGGTATTTCCATTCCATAAATTATATGTATAGAGTACCTTTCATGTTGATGTCGGTCCCTTAATTATAAGTTCAGACACAATGCTTTTGTACTACTATTCTGAAATATAATTTAGTACAATTCTTCATCTTAAAACAACTTGTTAATTATCCAAATTAATCTAAATCCTTATGATTTAGCTACTGATCGAGCTCGTGCAGTCACGTCTCCTATAATACACTAAAAGACATCCCAAAAATAGTAAACTAAGATACCAATGATATTATATGATAATTAAATTTTCTTTAAGTTCGTGAAGACCACTCTTGTTAATGTACTACTATAAATATCCTCACCAGTGTATAAACTTTCATAACTTAAGTTTTCTTCATTCCAAAGTAATGGCCTCCCATTTGTCTCTCCCATTAATTTTATTAAGTCTTGTAACAATTCTATCTTCACATGTAAAAATGGTATACTCATCATCCCACAATAAACTACCCGGTGGTCCATATAACTACAAAACCAAAGTCCAAAACAGGATCGATGCATGCAGGCGTAAAAATTCTAATTGGCTAGTAAACCGCCGTGCTTTGGCAGATTGTGCTATAGGTTTTGGAAAAAATGCGACGGGGGGTAAAAACGGCGACATATACGTAGTTACTAACCCTAACGACGACCCAGTTAACCCTCAACATGGTACCCTTAGATTTGGCGTTATCCAAACAATGCCACTTTGGATAACGTTTGCTTGCGATATGAGTATAACCCTAAAGAATGAGCTTATTGTGAATAGTTACAAGACCATAGATGGAAGAGGGGTAAAAGTAGAAATTGCTAATGGCCCTTGCATAACTATACAAGACGTGAAGCATGTGATTATACATGGGATTAGTATCCATAATTGCAAACCGAGTAAACCGGGTGAGGTGAGGAGTAGCTCAACTCATTCGGGCTATAGGGGTGGGGCGGATGGTGATGGGATTGATATTTTTGAATCGTCGCATATTTGGATTGATCATTGCTTTTTATCCAATTGTTCTGATGGCCTTATTGATGTGATCCATGCTTCTACTGCAGTTACCATCTCCAACAATTATTTTACTAACCATAATAAAGTAATAAAGTACACTAAATCAACGTGATTAGTTCTATTTGTTAATTTTTTAAATAAGCATTCATAAGGAGTTTGATTCTGTTTCTATTGTAGGTAATGCTACTTGGACATGAGGACAGCAACATAAAAGATAGAACCATGAAAGTTACGGTTGTCTTTAATAATTTTGGAAGCGGCCTTGTCCAAAGGATGCCGAGGTAAAGAACATCGAATTATGCAATGAATCTCTTTCAAAAGAGTAGTTTGTTATACATTTCACAATGATTATAAGTTCTAATTGTTTAATTTTTATTGTGATAAACCGATCACAGGGTAAGGTTTGGCTATGCGCATGTTGCTAACAATCAGTACAATGAATGGATTCAGTATGCAATAGGCGGAAGTGCTAATCCCACCATATTCAGTGAAGGAAACTATTTTATGGCATCGAATGATCAAAATTCGAAACAGGTAATCAAAATACAACATTTTATTTCCTGATATCACAGTTTTATTTTTTATTTTTTTTCGGTATCCTTATTATATCGCCTTAATTGGGAAAAGCTTCAGCCACCAAGTTTTGACCCAAAATATTATCCCGATGTGGATGTATTTGTTTAGAGTAATTCACGTGAGAGTAATTTATACGTTTTGTTATAAAAATACTGTTACATCTTTTCGAATTACGCACATGTTGTGTGTTTAACATTACTCATTTGTTTAACTGTCCTTTCTAGTATAACATGCCAAATTTTGTGCACCATAAAATATTTCCATATATACTTGGCAACGTTTGGAAGATTTTATGGTACACTATCTCATCGCTTTTATATGGTAGTGAAATATGTTTTTTGTTTTTGTTTTTTAATACATGAAAATTTAAATTTATAACTGAATTGCTTCAAGATACGCTGAATCTTTAATTAGTAGTTACTTTTGATATAAAATTTACGTACATTACCGAAAATATACAGGCAAGAAACGTATTCTAGCAACATCAAACATGAGATTCACGGTTTTATTGTAATGACAAAGAGTTTTGTACACAATCACCCAATTGCACATTTACAGATAAAAAAGACGACTTGATGTTTAATAGTCACGAAAATTCTAACTACTAAAAAGAGAACTTTATACAGAACATTGTTGCAATGTGAGGGTAATAATTTTTTGTTGTTACACAGGTTACAAAAAGAGAGGTTAAGAGTAAGGGTTGGAGAAATTGGAAATGGAGATCGTCGAAAGATGTATTCATGAATGGTGCATATTTTGTTCCATCGGGTTCGGGAACTTGTGTCCCTCAATATTCTCGCTCCCAATCATTTCCAGTTGCTGACGGATCCTTCGCTCCCGCGCTTACATCCAATGCGGGCCCACTCAACTGTATCGTTAACATGGCATGTTGATCAATCGCTTGCTTCAAAGATTTATGTTTTTTTTTTTTGCATACGAAGCCACATTCTTTAAAAACTTTAATCTAGAATGGGAAAATACCGATAGAGTGACGCGTTTGGCTTGTTAGTTTTAGTTTGATGTAGCAATTTGTTTCCCTGTAACAAGTAATGGTACCATGATTGGAGCTAAAATTTACATTTGAAATGTAATTTTTTAATATGTGACGAGAGTACATTATAATATTGGAAAGATTTTGGCAAACCAAGTAACAATTTTTTTTTTTATAATATTCTAGTTCTTTCATAACAGAAGGGGCCATGACCTCGTGTGTAACCATCTAATTTCTTTACTACAAGTAACAATTTGTTCCATACTGAAGATATAGTGAACTTTACTTTTTCTTTGCTTATGATGCTACTAATTATCATTTTTATACAAGTTATCAAGAAGATTCATTTGCCCGGGAATAAAAATAACTCCAAAGTCGTCGAAATTTAGGTTGCTCAAGAATGGATCACATGCATATTGAAAAACAAGTTTGATCAACATGATGTGTTTGTAAACTGAAGTAAAAACACATCACACGAGTACTACAGAATTCATCTTAATGAGGTATACCGAAAAAACTAACGAGAAACTGATTACCAAATCAATGTGTAACTCCGACATGGGTACCACATTCTCATTCCCTTATTTATTCATCTCAATCTCTTAGTTTAACACAAAATCGAATGAAATGTTAACCATGAATTGCTATGTTCATATTAATATGCTCATAGCTTGTTGTTCTTTTTATTCTATTCACATTCTATCACAAAAAATAAGCTATGGCTCTGAAAGTTCCCTTTCCATCACTAACTCACGAACATACCCTCAGAGAGCATACAAGAATGTCATAGACTCTTGCTGGCGATTAAACAAAGATTGGGCAAATAATCGGCAATCCTTAGCAGATTGTGTCATAGGTTTTTTCTGTCCCTTAACTTAGTTATACGAAAAAAGTTCATAGTTTTGAGATTTTCACTTATGTCAGCCTTCACATATAGGACGCCAGTATAGTAATTAAGCTAGCTAATTTGTTCATGTGTTTTCTTTTAATTTGTTCGTGGAAATGGAGACAGGGAAATCATACCGCTATATATTTCAAAAGAACCACATAAAGCAAGGATCGGATAATAGGATATTTAGGTTCTTGTAGTAAAATGTTATAAGTTTCAACGACTTAACTTTGCGATGCCAATAATCCAAAAAAGAAATGTGAAAGTGATAATAAGAGATATTTGTAACTGATATATTTTTCCTGTTAATCTTTTCACAAAATTGATGCTGATTCTGGAATCTGAACACAAGGTTTTGGTGCTGGCGCAACCGGAGGTAAAAATGGTGCGTTATACGTAGTGTATGACGGGTCAGACAACCCCATTTATCCTTCACCTGGCACACTCAGATATGGTGTAATTCAATCCGAAACCCTTTGGATAATTTTTGCAGGTGATATGGTAATTAATCTAGAAAATGATCTTCTGGTGAATAGTTTCAAGACAATAGATGGGAGAGGTGCAAATGTTGAGATTTCACATGGGCCTTGCATAGTTATTGAGGAAGTTAGCAATGTGATTATCCATGGGATTAGAATTAATGACTGCAAACGTGGAAATACAGGGTTTATTAGAAAATCGCCTGGTACTCTTATACATCGAGACCGCTCAGATGGAGATGGCATTACAATTAAGAGCTCTTTAAATATATGGATCGATCATTGTTTTCTGGCTCGCTGCACCGATGGCCTAATTGATGTTACCCATGCCTCCACTTACATTACCATTTCGAACAATTATTTTACCCAACATGACAAAGTATATTTACACAAATTCTTATCTTGACAAAGTAGGAATATTACCTTTACTGTTTGCTATTTGTCACAAATTTGAGATATTTTTATTGCAATTTTCATACAAGCATCATCATGTCATAAGAGCTAGACATGCAACACTGGCTGTCATTATGGTCCAAATTTTTTCCAAGCGAAATCAACGAATTTTTGCAGTAAAGTTTAATGTTTTTGTTGCTAATACATGTCTCATGACTATCATCACACAAATTCATGATAAGTGAAAAACAGTCAACATTGTACATGGAATTTATTTTTGTATCACTTAAGTTAGCAACTAATCACTTTTCACAAACCTTGGATGATTAAAAAAAAAAACCTTCAATGATTTAATCTTCGCCTATTTATATAAGGTCATGTTGTTGGGACACTCTGATGATTATACTGAGGACAAAGCTATGAAAGTTACAATTGTATTTAACCACTTTGGCCCTGGTCTAAGCCAAAGGATGCCGAGGTACCTGAATTTTAGCTCGTTTTTTATTTATTTATTATACCTTTAACTATTTTTCCTTGTTATACTCGCATATACGTACTCAATAGTTTTGTTCATAGGGTGAGATTCGGCTACGCTCATGTCGCTAATAACAAGTATGATGAATGGCTTATGTATGCCATTGGTGGGAGTGCCGATCCGACCATTCTAAGTGATGGAAACTTGTTTGTAGCTTCAAACAATCCTAAGGCTAAACAGGTGAACCAACTTTGTCGTGTCGATCCTGTCCTTTTCTATATATGTAATGTACATTTCTTCACCTCTATAACTTAAGTAATTTTTGGGTTTATAAAATTTAGACCAAATTACGAGTTGAAAGCCTGATCATATTTTTAATAATTTGGAGAAAGGTGACTCAAAGAGAGACCGGTGACAATTGGAGAAGTTGGAATTGGAGATCAGTAAAAGATCAGTTTGAGAATGGAGCTTATTTTTATCAAACTGGATGGGGAACAAATTCTCCATATTATACACCCTCGCAGTTATTCGATGCTTCTCATGGATTCGCGGTTCCTTATTTAACTGCTGAAGCTGGTCCCTTACGAAATTGTATAGCTGATGAACAATGTTAATGGATTTCTTATGTTGATAATAAGCATAAATCTCTCAAATTGATTGTGAAAATCGAATACAAGAGAAAAAGAACTCTTATGATATAAAAACTTGCATAATTATGGCATGAATTGCTTAACGATTTCCCTATATTTAAAAGTAATGATTTGGCCGACTATCGATGGCCTTAGCCTCCTATATAGACAGCAAAAGTAATGCAGTTTGTAACTTTTGTATGAACATAAAGAACATTGGGCACCAGAAAAAATTAAAAATGCTACTTCCAAATTAGATTACCTAAGTTTAGGTATAAGAAAAAAGTTGGCCTAATTAACATGACTTGTTCATATGATTGACAAAAAAGAGACTGTGCTAGCTCGCTTAGACTTATCGGTCATTAGTGTTGTTAAAACATGCAGCATGTATAATAGCTTGGAGTAATTCTTCAGCACTTTTGCCCAATATTGAGAATACGGAAATAAATTTCGTTTCTTTTTCTAAAAAGAAACAAAGCATAAGTTAATACACAAATTTGTACTCCTGATGGATGACTCAGATTATTACATTGTTATACGTATAATTCTATCCAGCAAAATAAACTAAGCTTGTTGCCTACTGGCTGCTTTGCGTTACTTTGCGACTCGATTTATTCTTTTCTTTCGAAGAAAGTATGTAGATTCCCACTCTACATGTTACTAAAGGAAAAGACATCTAAATAAAGAGCTTTAAAATAAACAAAATTTTGTATATTAGAGAAAGAGATGTATTGGGATTAGCCTTAATATCAGAAAAGCCTATTCTCATTGCTTTGAACTCCATGAGTGACTGGTGCTTTTTCTCTCAACTTTTTCAAATAGCATATGCCAGCTCCAACTCCGATCGCCCCGGCTATTGAAAGGGTACCAACTGTCCCTAAATATAGAAAAAAGCAAAAGATGCGAAATGTTAGTATTCTCGACTAGTGACTAGAGTCAAAGGCAGAAACAGAAGTTCTATTTAAAACTCTGTATGTTAGAATACAAAGGTCTTATAAGAAATTGTCGTAAAAAATTTGTTCTTATCACGATTTTGTAGTAAATATTGTTCTTATAGAAGCTTTACAAAATTAGAGATTGATGCTAAAACTAATTTCTATGAAATTCACGATTGAGCAACAATTTACCTGCCACAACTGCAATCTTCTTACTATGTCGGGGAAGTTTAGGATCTGAAACATTCACATCGTGCACAATAAATATTAAATCATTGTATAGTTAAGAAATTTATTTTGAAACAATATGCAAAACAGACAGGAAAGAGGACTGCTGATGCAGTGATGTTCAAATATTACAGCAGCTCCTCAAGTTACATTTTAAGCCATTAAATTTAAGTTCTTTGGCTTAAATTGACCCAACAACATTTTGTTTTGAGTGTACATAGTCATATCATGGCTGTTCAATTCCAATCTAACGGCTGAAAAGAAAACTGCATCCGCTAAGGGTTTTTTTTTGGAAAGTACCTTTTATTTTATGGTCAAGTATCCAAATTACAAGTCAGTGAAATATGTTGGACGAAAGTTGCATAATGTATATCCACTGTTAGTACATATAACAAAAAGGATTCACCTTCATGACAAGTAAAACTAGAAGATGATAAAGAGTATGAGTTACATACCTTTGCAGTAGGTGGTCACATTCCCCTTTTCACACAAACACAAGAAATCTTGAGTCTGTGTATCGAACCCACACTTACCCCCTCCTTTTGTTGTATCTTCACACTGGAGACAGCGAGTAGTTACTGGTATTTCAAAATCAATCCTAATGCCATACTCGGGAACTTGATCAAAAGGAGGATTAGACCCAATATTTCTCCAATATACACTCGTATAACTAGTGCAATATTTCAGCATCAGTCTCAAAGACTCGGTCACTCTTGGCTTGTAAGAACAACAAGACCCACCTTCTAAGGCAGAACCACACTCGGGCAGGTGTCTACAAAGATAACTCGAGCTGTCACACGACGAGTCACATTTTTCAGGGTATTGCTCACAAAAAATAGGCTTAGGCTCGATAATCACATGTTCTTCACTACAGTTAAAGAATAAGTAGTCATTTTGAGATGACAATGAGAAATGGATGCTTGTGTCGAGGCTAAAAGGCCTTGTTTGGCGAAACTTGTTACCGTCTAGACAGTTCCACATGAAGGGATCTGAAATCAATAAGTGAGGGTCTGAGTAGTCCATGCGACGAATTGGGTAAGTACCCGAAGGGGTTCGAAGGTGGAGTTGTTGGCCAGGTGAGCAATAAAGTATGTGCCTGTAATATGGGTTACCACACCCATTATCAATGCTAAAAGGGTAGTGGATTGGGAGATTGCCACAAGAGGTTCTACAAAGTTTTGACTGAGATGATACAAGGGTGAGAAAAAAAATTAAAAGGGAAAGGATTAGAAGGAAAATAGAAGATGAAGCAAAAGAGATCATTCTTGCAATTCTTCTAAAATTTTGTCATAATCCAAAACTAACCAAAGAACCCTACAACTCAACTAAATAATCCTCTTTAACTTCTTGCTCACTCCTTAATTAGCTTTTTACTTTTGCTTTGTGCTCTCTTTAGTACTTTTATCTCCACTCCACTAACTTATAGATGCATTTGCTTTGTCTTTGTATAAACAGATTAGTCATATTCTTTTTTTCTTTTACATGAAGTCTCTTCTGTACTTCGTAATGCAAATCTACCATCACAAAAATTAGATTAGCACACTATTTATCAAGTATCAACCATCTCAAAATTGTTCAAGATTCCAAATCACCTCCAATATTATTTAGCTCAAACATAAGAACACCTAATCAATTCACATAGCAACAACAATATAAACACAACTACCTGCTTGCTTAGTCTGCTATGCATCTCAAATAAATAATCAACCAGCACAAAAACGAGTTAACAGAACGATCCTTGAACTCTAAAATTATCAACTTTATTACCTCCAAAATCAGTCATTTCCAAATCTCACAGACCATACAAAATTGCCAACTCAAACCCATGAACAATTTTTTTTTTTTCATTTTAAAACAGCAAAATTCATACACAAAGGAAGGGGGGCTAATCCAGTTCATACAAGCTAATTCTTCAGTCCCAGTACAAATTTACAAGCAAAATGACTGAAAAAAAAATACAAAAGAGCTACAGTTGCTCTAGTTCCAAAAGCAAAAGAGGGAACCTCGTAGATCTACTATATCTTCAAAATCACAAAGTTTGAGGCTAAACTTTGCTTTCAAAAAGCTTCAGATTCCAATAACGTCCCAGCAAACTCTTTTTTAAGCCCCCCCAAAAAACTCATTCATCACCGAACCCCTCCTCTGGCCACCACCTAGGCCGAGGCAAAGCAATACCCAATTTCATAGCAATTTCTAAAATATCAACTTCCTCCTTCGGCCCATCATCCACCTTCTCTTTCTCTTTTCCTATAATTAAATCCAATCCGTCCAAAAGATTTTTCATTATCTCATCATTCGTAGTTTCCCCCCCTACCGACGATAGCAACTCATGTAAAGGATTTTTGCTTTTTTGGCCTACGGGTTCGGATGTTTCCTTTTCACATGTATTTTTCTCAACAGCCTTTTTGCTTCTCTCACAATGAGAAGCACTGGTTTTCTTGATACCAGCTTCTGCTAGCGTACATAATGAAGGTGGCAACCTACGCGCCTGGCTTTTACCGTTTCCCTGATTATTATTGTCCTTCGAAGCATTAGTATCCTTAAGAGAACAACCTCTAATTACATCTCTACGAGGTTCATCGTCAATAACAACGTTACGCCTGCCAATTTCCTCAATACTCTTCTCTGATGACCCTCTATTTCCATCTCTACATGGTTCACCGACTTTATTGCAGGCTTTCACAAGCCCTTTTCTTCTAGGAGACAAACTATCATACAACTCACGCCACCCACTACTACCTTTATCTGTTTGGCGATTTTCATCATCTTTCCAAGAAACTCGCTTACCATTGCCAATTCCTACAATACCCTTTTCACGAAATCCTCTAATTCCATCTTTACAAACCTCATCGCCTTCACTTGGCCCATGTTTACCTATGAGATTTTTAGTCGTTAAATCGCCACCTCCATTCGGCCCATCTTTTCCAATTCTTATCGGCAAATCGTCACTCGTTTCATATTCATCCAAATCCACAACTTGGGTGCAAGGAGTATCCTCATCGAGACCTGTTTTCGACTTTCCTTTCCAAACTTGGGTGCTAGAATCCTCACAATCCTCTTCCAAATCAATAAATTCTATACCCATCTTCACCTCTCGGTCTTTACCCCCATCCAAACCCCTCTTAGAACCTTCTAAACCCGTCAAAACCATATCTTTCTTCCCCACAAGCTCGATCTTCGCCACCTTTCTCACAGGCAAAACTTGGTCATCACCACCAAAATCAGCCAAACCCATCTTAGAACCTTCCGAGCCCGTCAAAACCCTATCTTTTTTCACCGCAAATCTCATAGGCATTTCATCAAACACTCGGTCATCACCACCCAAATCAGCAAAACCCCTGTTAGAACCTTCCGAACCCGTCAAAACCCTAGCTTTCTTCCCCAAAGATTCTACCTTTCCCTCGTTTCTCACCGGCATTTCAAAACCCACTTTCACATTTTGCTCCTCACTCAAATCATCAGTCTGGGTACCAACAGAAAAGCCCTCGGAACCACTCGAAACATTCAAAACCCTCTTTTTTACTATGTTCTCCCTCACAGGCATTTTATCGAACACCTTAGGCATATTATTCCCAACAAACATAACAACATCATCTTGATCCTCTTCGGGTGGGAACTCGATAAGCATATCAACGGTTTGGGTAGGGATAGAATTTTTGTAATTTTGAGACTTAAAAGATTGAGAGAATGTAATGGATTGGAATTGGCCAGTGTTTGGGAAGCATTCGTGTTGGCGAGCGAAAGGGAGGGACCGAAGGCGATTCGATTGGGACAGGGGGATGAGGGAGAAGGTAGAGAGAGAATCAAATGGGTCATCTTCTTCCTTCATTTTTGTAACTATGGTTATGGTGATTTTACAGATTTTGGTCAAGTTAGGGTTTTTTTTTTTTATCAATGGTTAGTTACATATTATTTACTCTGTTTCTCAATTCTGATTTTAAAAGAAAGACCCTTCCATATTTTATAGATTTAAAATAATTTTTTTTTGACAATTTAAATATGAAAAAAATTATTAATGAAAATTGTACGTATTTTCATAGATGACATTTGTTTAAGAGCGGAGACAGTATTAATCTAGGGAATCATATGCATTCATCGTATATATATATAAGGTGAATTTTGTGTTTCCTTACATTTAGTGAATTTATAGGGTTACTGATACATATCACTTTTTATACCATAATCATTAAATTTTAGGAAAATCATGTTTTGATGAATCAGATGCGGATGTTTTAATATGGTAAATTCCAATGAAATTAGAGGATCGTTTGGACCGTTTTCACATTCTCATCAATCCTGTGTACAGTAAAATCTCTATAAATAGATATTTATTAATTTATAAATGTGTTAATTAATCAATAAATTAATAATTATTATTTTAAATATGTTTTATTGATCGGACGATTAATGTTCATCAATCGACAATAGCAAATCTTCGATCAATGAATTTTCAATTAATAGATGAAACAACTATTGAGCAATATATGTATGAACTTGAAAAAATGATTGATGGTCTGGGTTATCGCAATAAAACGGATGTCAATGTAGTTGAAAATAATACATGTTAAGAGCCTCGTACCTTACAAAAAAGTATGGATACTATCATTTACGATAATAAACAGGATGAAGCTGAAGATATACTTGAAAATGATACCGTACATTTGTAACTAGTCACGCGAAACAAAACATTTATCACGTTTATAACTTCTTTTTTTTGGTGCAGTTTGAAAAAAGTATATCAGAACTTTTAAATGGAATTAGAAAAATTATTGATGAGATTCAAGTAAATTTAAATTTTAAGAAAAAGTAAACGACCAGTCATATTTCACTAAGTCACTCTAATAATGTTTGTCATTTTGAATAATTATTAATTTATGATTTTGTTCGGACCAATATTTAGATAAGGATTTTCAAAAAATTTATTATTTTATTAATTTATCGAAATTGATGATTTTTTACATTGGCTCAAGTCGATACCGGAGAAAATTATTGTTTTAGATAGTATTAATTTATGGAGTATTAATTTAGAGAGGTTATACTGCAATTTGTTATTTATTATATAAAATAATATTTCTGAATCTTTTATTTTATTACTTAATATTGTTTTATTATTTGTTATTTTAAATGGGTATTACTAGTGGATTGGATTGAATTTTTGCTCATGCGTCCAATCTTGGATTATTTACACTCTTGTCGTTAACTCATTTCCGCTTAAAAAAAATACAAACCGCATTCCTATTTTCCGTTTATTATTCTCGTTTTTTCACTAGCTTATTGTTTCATGTGTAAATTTTAGAATATTTTATTTTAAACACGATTCCGCATCCTGGTTCGTTTCAAGTTTTTTTTTTTTTTTTTACAGTCTGACTATGATTTATTTTCAGGATATTCATCCTGAAAATGTCATATGATAGCTTAAAGGCCAATAAAGAAATAAGAAATACAAACCGGAAATTAGCATGTAACATTGCGAAAATGTGGCGAAAAAAAAAGAAAAAATACCCATTAAGTCACAATTTTTAAATTTAATCACACAAAAGTCACATAAAAGTTCACTCATCCCAAAAAATCACACTTTCTGAAAAATATAAGTACCCCTAAATATAATTTTTTTAATCTTTCACCGTCATCTAATTTAACGAACTTTTCTTTCTCTCTCGATCTCTACCATAGACGTCTCTTTCTCGCACCTCAAAGGCTCAAACACGACTAGTCCCGTCAACGTCTCTCTGAACTCTGCCTTCGTCAACCCCGTTGACCCCGTGTGGCCCATCTTATGTAGCCTCAGCAGAGACGGTATACAGTTTAATAAAACAATGAAATTGACGGGGAGTAAAAAAGTAGAGACGATGTTAAGTTTTTCTTTTTTTTCTTGTGGAGTATAAGCTTATTGGAAGGTTTTTTTACCTTTGAATACATGATATGTGGCACCTAATTATTTTTGTTGAAAAAATAAAATTTGACTTTATACGTTGGTGGGTAATAGTCGATTGGATGCACATATATAACTTGAGCATAATTATATTTTCACCGATTAGTGCCGGCAAGGTGTTCGATGGAATGATTTCCCTTTTGTTTAATGATGACCCGTATACATGTTTTAAGCACCTTTTATTCACGTTTTATGCACTTTTTATGTAATTTTATTGGTTTGTATGCACTTTTTATGCATTTTTATTAGCCTGTATTCACTTTTTATGCATTTTTATTGAATCGTATGCATTTTTATACATTTTTTATTGACTTATATCCACTTTTATGCACATGTTATGTGCCTTTTATATACTTTGATACTTTCTATTGATTAGTATCCACTTTTGTGCATTTTTTATGCACTATTTATTGAGTCGTATCCACATTTTATACACTTTTATTGACACGTACTAACACGTAACATTTATAAATTTTTATACATTTTTTATTGACTCGTCTCCACTAATTACAAATGCATTTTGCTTTCTATCTTTATAAGAATATCCTCCGATATTTGAAGTTATTAAAAATTATATAGTTCTTGTTTTGATATCGGTCAGTAATGAGTAATGAGTCAGTCTCAATTATCAACACTTTAGAGAGGCATAATTGGTAACATATACTAAGACCACTAAACACACCTTATATTCCAACATAATTATTGAAATTTAGTCCGAAATGAACATAGAAATTAAGCTACAATAAGATTCCAATAATGGTTTTCAGTAGACCATGTATATATATAGGTTGGGGTTCCGTTGCTCCCAAACCCGCAAGGCAGTGGAAGTCTAACAGCGGAGTGGTGGAGGTATATTGTTGGTAGGGCTTTACATAAACCAATCGAACGAACCAATGTCAGCTATATACGTTCATGCTTAATCTGATAGAACATAAAAATTAGACCCGAATATTCTATTCGGGTAATAATCAACCCACTTTATAAATGGGTATCCAACGCTTAAATGAGTCATCTCATGCTTTTTATAGGAAAATAAGTTATTACTATCAAAAGCCCAAACTCACTCAACTGGAGACCCATGTCTGAAAAACCCCCTGAGATGGAGACATTTGTCAACATTTTAGAAAGCATAGTTGCCTATAAATAGCCAACTACCCCTCCTAGAAAAGGACTAGAAAATCTATCCAAAAAATATAGAGAGAAGTTGAGAAAATAGAGAAACTAGTCAAAGCATATCACGTCAAGAAATAAACCGAGCAGAGATAAAGCCGAGCACCGAATAAAAGGGGAGAAAGACCAAGAAGAGAGATTAAATAGTCAAATCGAGCACAATTGTAATACAGAGATACTAATCCGAGCAAGTGTAATAGTCCGAATAAGGATAATAATCCGAGCAATAATAAAGATCAGGAAGTGTCTATTATTTACAATTGATTTACTATTATATTATTGTTGAAAAGCCTAACGCGACCGACCAAAGTTATGGCTTTATCACAATCGTGAACTCAAAATATATTGTTCATGTTTGTCTATAAAGGAACAAATACAAACCAAACATTTGAGGAATAAACTACGATTTGTTGATGAACGGTTTGTTATAATTAACACCATAAGTCTTGAGTTTGGATTCGGTTACAAAATAAAGTAGACATGCAAACATTCTTGAGTAGACAATTCTTTGAGATAACTTTTCAAATCTTAGTAAATAATTAATATAATTATTATTATTATTTCAATCTGGTACGTACCTTAAAGTCTGGTGGAATATTGCTTCTGCAAATAAGAGATAAAATTCAGCAACTCATATATATTATATATATATATACAACGGAGAAAAAGAACAAAATTCCAAAAAATAAAATAAGGTAAGTATGCATGGAGAATCTCACAATATGAATTCAACAAAAATGAAACTCGAAGATGTTAAAGTTTCCCCGTGCATGTGGAATTTTCTGTTAATTAAGAGCATCTTTTGACTCCATTTTTGGCATTATGCAATTTTTTTAAATGTCTAGTCGAAATTTGATTGCTCCTTTTGTCCTCAAAAGTCTATTGTTTTTCCTCTTTCTTGACTAGCCTTTTAAGCAACCATGCATCCAAATTTCAACTTTTATTAATGCTTTCACTGAATTATATATAAATGGACTCGTAACTATACACGGGAGTCTTATGAGACTTATATGACAATTCTTCCACATTACTTTATTTTGCACTACCACATGTTGCATTGTCACAAAAAGCAAAATGAGTTATGTTTTCTTTACATATATATATATAAAGTGTTTAGAATAAAGTAATCCATAAAATAAAAAACCAACATGTACGTACTAGCAATCACGTTTAGAATCAAATCTCAGTACGTACGTAGAAACTACTAGTTAGTGATTATTATATTATAAGATAAGACAATCACTTTCCCCAATCCCCACTCCAATTTCCTTATCTCTATAATTAATAAAAAATAATTAATTACATATTAGTACGTGTTAGATGATTATATTATTTTTATTTATTTTATTTAATGAAAGGCCTGTGTATTATTAAATACAAAAATATTTGTAATTAGATTATGATACATTGTTTCTCCTCGAATCCGAATTAATTCTTTTCTATCAAGAATCAATCATTTATGTATATTAATTAGAAGAAATCAGTTGAGTGTTACAGGTGGTATTCAAAGAAATCATTTATATTAAGCAATTGATCAGTGCCAAACTAAGGGCCGCAAGAAGAAACTAGAAGATGCATTCTATCAATTTATTAAAACTAAGAATCTAATGCTTAATATATATATAATCTAACTTACAAATTTTAGTGGTAAGCTGCTCTATTTTTCCCACAGACAAAAAGATCAAAAGAAAATTCCATACTTTGATGATATATTTCAGTACTATACATGCCTTTTTTAGAGTTAATAAAAATATGGGCTTTCCCCCACCGATTATATAAAAAAGTAGTAATATATATAAAATTATATATGTTTCTATGTCTAACAAGTTTGTCTTAAAAATGCAATTAATGAAGGTTAACCAGTGTGACAAGTATTGTTTGAGAGTTATATACACGTGTTTTTTTTCAGTTTCATGATTATACGAATATAGTATGACCTGGCCATAAAGTTTGTGACACTAATTAATTACCTGTTTGAGATCTGAGTGGAGATATATAAACAAAGTGAGTAACCAGCTATATATATATATATATATAAATCCCAAAAGTTGTAACGAAAATGATGTTTTACTCTTATCAACTGTGCCTCTAACTAAACAATGACTTTGGTTTTAGAAAAATCGGTTTATACTTCAATAGACACAATCATTATAGCTAGTATTAACTTTGTCACTTCTTCTTTTAGAATATGTTAAAGAGTAAAAGACAAGTTTTAGTCTTAATTATATCACGACTTTACTTTCTTTCTGATTCATGATAAAAAGGTGTTCCTTGAGAGGGATAACCAATACATTGTTTTTCCACAGTAATATATATATATATAAGAATGTCGACAAAAATTGTAAGTACAATTAACGAGTATTTAAATATTTTCTGTATTATGCAAGAATTAAATTAAGATTTAATGGGGTAGCAGGATATATACTTTAACATTTGGATCGAGCATGAATAATTCATACAATTCCTATGTTTATAAAAAAAAAATGCGAGGAACCAATAAAAAATTGTTGTGCCAAGTCAGGAATCGGTGCCTACTACAATATTATCCCACTAGAAAAAAATTGAATATCCCATGCAACCAAACAAACCCTCTTAAAACTTTCTCTTTACATCATGATCATGAATATATGAGTATATTTTTTTGGCATTTTATAGAAGATGTCATTATAATTAGCTGTCACTTCAAATTCCCATCTTCAGAGTTAATTCACACGAATAAATATTTTAAAAGGGGCCGGGTTAGGTGATTGAAAACTATGTTTATTTTGGACTCTTTGTGCCCAAAATTTCCTGGCGGGGGACTAACTTTTCAAAAGCACCAAAATGTATATTTGAATGTAATATTTAAATGTAAGAAACTACTTGAAAACTTTGTATACCGTCTGACCTTTTTTTTTTTTTTTTTTTAAAGGGTATACTGTCTGACCTGAAAGGGTAGAATATAAACAACCTTAATTTGTCATGTATTTTGAATCATAAACTACCTTAAAACAAAGATTGATTGTACAGACCCATTGAATAGGGATTAGAATAAAATGAAAATTAACGACACCCTAATTACTTAGGGATGACAATTTCAAGGGTTTCAAGCTCATCCAATCCGACCCGTTACGGGTAGGATAAAATTGTAATTATATTCGGGTCGGATTTAATGGGTAAAAGTACAATTTAAAAAATACAAGTTAACACTCTGCATATTTTATCTCTCTTGTATACATTAAATTATATCTCATATAATAATAGAGAATATACATTTAAATGGGTAAAATTGTAATTTAACACTCTCTGTCTTCTCTCTCTCATGTAAATTAAACTTTATATTCTATAGTTTAAATGGATAAAAATGCAACTTAAAAAGTGTATAATTTAAGACTCTCTCTGCTCTCTCTCTTATAGTAATACATAACATACATTTCGGTGAGTTTTTTTAAATATTTTATATACAATTAATTTATTAATTAATGAAACGGTATTTATGTTAAATGTGAATGAAATCATGTTAATTAATGACTCATATCTCATCGTTTTTATTTATGGAATGATAAATCAAATTATCATATCAATCATATACATTTATATTATATTTTTACATATAACAATATTTTAGTTGACGAAGTTAATGAGGTCAAATTAATTCAATAAACATGAAAATGTCAACAACAAAAAAATTGCAAAATTTAAATACCTAAATTAATATAAAAGAGTATTTAATGTCACATTAGTATTAATATAAAATCACTATATTCAGAGCAACCAAGAAAAAAACCATATATATATATATATATAATATATACATGTACGTACGCTTATTATAATACACCCAACCATGTGTGTTAGGTTTGTGCTCATTGAAAAATCCCAGTCAACTATTTATCCTTTTTGTCTACAATCGATGTTCTTTCATTAAAGATAATTTAACTTTAATTTTTGTTGCTTCCACGGCTCTACTTTATTTTTTCTGTAGATAAAGGTTAGGTTACCCACGAGAGTAACACAATTAATGTATTTCTTAGAAAATAATTAGAATGTCTTCCTTCAAATTTTCAAAAGAAAAACTACTATATATATATATATATATACTATCTATAGATCTTCATTTAAAGCGATATTATTCAAATAATTATGAACCCTTGAACATACTTAACTGTCCCAACATGTTTAATATTATTCACTTTAAGCAAATTTCATCTGTCAAGTGATCAAGACTCAGTAATATTATAAAGGCAGATTGGTTCAACCAGACTGATTATCAGACAGTAATTTATGTAATTTTTAAAATTTTTTTGATATTCAAGCAAAACAAAAAAAAAATGCTCAAATATAATATTTATGGAACTCTAAGTTGAGACTACCCTAAACTTAAATATTAATTAAAAATATTTAAAATTTTAATGATTTTAATATATTTTATTTGACGATTCAACAAAATAAAAACTCAAATATAATATTATAGAACCCTATTTGAGACTAACCTAAACTTAAATATGAATTAAAAATATTTAAAATTTTAATAATTTTAATATATTTTATTTGACGATTCAACAAAATGAAAAACTCAAATATAATATTATAGAACCATATTTGAGACTATCCTAAACTTAAATATTAATTAAAAATATTAAATATATGGCCGAATAGAAGAGTTAAATTTCGAGATGAAAATGAAATTCTAAATTTACATTAAATACTAGTGTGTTGAGAGTATAATTGAGTCTATCTGGCACATTAACATTATTCATCAAGACTAGATTATGAAGTAAGAAACAAGTACTGAAATATGCTATATATGTGAAGGACATATGTTTTTTTTTTTTAATTTTTTGGTAAGAGAATGTATATATATATGTAGGAAAACACCTTATAGGCATAACATTGTTACGGATACCAGATTTAAGAAAGCATGCAATTATTTCAAACATTGCTTGATAAAGGTGTTCAATTAATATGTGACAAAGTATAAATTTATTGTGTTCGTCCTTTTCTAGTAATTTTGCCAAGTTGGTTGGAGTTATGTAAGGGTGCTGGCACTGCCACATTTTGTATTTATTGTATTTATTGGAGAAAACGAATAATCATGCTTGTGATCATTTTTTTTTAATCTTCTTTCTTGATGCAAGATCTTCTGAACTTTAATTGAGAGTTTCATGATCACACTACGAATTAGCTAGGTGGAAATTATGAAAAAGCTCTATGACCTTTGACGTTGTTGGTGGATTTATCGGTGGAGATTAGATTAAAAAATCATTAATCCTGCAAATGAGAAGTTTAGTAACACATTTTATGTTTTTATTAGATATTCACACATTGAACATCTAACGATCAAAAGTGGTGTGTTTGCAATCTCATAAAATTACAATATTATAAGTAGTTCCGTGAAATAGTGTTATTAATTGCACTCTTAAGTCCTAAGACAACTTACACTTAGATATATACGTAGTCCGCGATCAACTAGTCCCGCAACCAAATAATCATCTTGTTCCATTTCAAGGAGTATAATTCTATATCTGAGTACGTACAAATCATTACACTACCAAGCTACAAGAAAAATAGTGCTTTATATATGGTCCTGTCTTCTAATTTTGCAATAAATTTTCCAAAGTAACAACATTATGGTCCTGTCTTCTAACTGTTATATATATATGTAGCTAAACAATTATTGATAATAAGAAGAATTCTTGCTAGACATACTATAAATACTACCTTGAAACTTAAGATATATATATATTTAACCTATATCCACTTAATTATAAAACTTGATAAGAATATGCAACTAGCTATAACAAGACAAGTAATCCATTAATATAATACTCTTAAGAAACAAACAAAAGACTCGGTCCCACGGTTAAAAGGAGTCAAACACTTCGTC
This sequence comes from Primula veris, assembly GCA_963682055.1. Taxonomy (NCBI): domain Eukaryota; kingdom Viridiplantae; phylum Streptophyta; class Magnoliopsida; order Ericales; family Primulaceae; genus Primula; species Primula veris. Next base: position 376,589 of record OY821749.1, read on the forward strand.
GGATCTGGAAATGTTTCTTCTTTATTGCATAATAATATAAGTAGAAAAAAAAAACATGGGACCAGGAACGTGACGGTACCTCATAATTCAAAATTTTATGAAAATTTTAATTTTTAAGTATTAAAATATATTTAAAAGGATGATTCAAAAACCACAATTTTTTTTTTAATATTTAGCTAGTAGATTTAGTAATTGATAAAAATAAATGGGAAGTCCATTTAGGGCATGGAGGAAGAGGTTCCACGTGTACAAGACCTGCAACTAGTCTAAAAAAACCCTAATCTGGGCCGTCAAATTCGTTGACTTTCTCTTTCACTTCCATTTTTTTCAACACTTTCATTTTCATCACGTGTTAACCGCCGCTATCTTAGGGACGGTGAACATATCTCACTCTATTTAATTAATATTTTTACTATTTTATTTTTTTATGTATAACTAAATAGTTCTTCTGTGTGTGAAATACGAGTCCAAATATCATACCACTATTAACTATTCTATTTCATATCTTTTTACTTATTTTCATTCAAAATTTAAAATTTCACAATTTTTTTCGTAAGTTTATAAAATTTTATATTATATTGTATTCAAATTTTTAAATATTTGGATATAATAATGCTTTAGAAAAAAATTCTAAGATTTAATATTTAATTTACACATTTATTTCAAAATAAATTGCGTGTAAATTTTCTTTTAATAATAATTATTGAAATGTATTAATACATGTTATAGTAATTGTATAATTTTATCAAGTTTTTTATAACAAATTTTTACATAAAATAAGTAAGGGGATAAGAAAGGGATAGAGAATATATATATATTATTTGAATAGTAATATTAATAATATAGAAAGCAGATGTTTTGGAAAGAGGAACGAGTCAAATGGAGTCTTGACGAAATATTTAGACGAAATGTAAACCCATCACATTGCCAGTTGGCAAATATACTGACGCACCAGCTGACGTATTTTCATCAAATAATTTTAATACTAAGTATCAATTAAATCCCCCTTGACTTGATAACATAATTTAAATTTAATACAAAGTACATCAAATACTTTACTAATTATGCAATCTACTGCATTGATATAAATACTTAATACGGTATTAGATTGGCTTTAATAATTTAATGATTCTTCAACTAATTTTTCTTATTGATTAAGTATATAGAAAATCACATTTAAATTTCTGTATTATATTCGATTTAATTATTACTAGGTTCAATGTAAATTGTGTCATGATGGTCATTCAATTCAGATATCATTAAATTAACACATTTAATGTTACCAAGATTAAATTCGTTCATGCATTTTCTCTTTAAACGTTGTAGGGGGTTATGTTTGGCCCTTTTTTTTTTTGAAAAAAAAAAACCTATTTAGTTATCAAATTATCATTTGCAACAATAATAGTTCATGATACCCAATTTTTTTCCCAAGTTAAGAAAATGGATTTTCTTAGAGACCAGACTGCACTTTTCTCATTTCATTTAAAAAAAAAAACTGCAGTTAGTAATTTCCCAGCATTTGAAAAATTAGAAACTAAATTATAGAAGGAAGGGATCCGGTAAAAAAAAAAAATACCCAAATAGCGACGGGATTAGTGACGGTATTTTTTGTTATGAGCTTATTAGCGACGGTTTTTATGACGCCTTTGTGACAGTTTAGTCAATTTGCGACAGATTTGTGACAGATTTTTAAATTAGTGACAAACTTGTGACAGTTTTTGACTCTAACTAAATCAAATATTATTTTGTATTAGATACAATTTTGTAATAAACCTAACCTTTAGAAAAACTTCAGGTTGGTCACATGATAGATTTTTCATCACAGAATATATAGTAACGATTGTACTACTGTCCACTCAACATTTTCTCATTACGAAAAAAAAAACCTTACTTTTAAAAGGAATCTTCTGTTTGACAAATCAAATAAGATGACAATTTGTGACCAAATATAAATTACGGTGTAACATGTTAAAACTGTGGGGACCATATTCTATATATAGTTATCCTAAAATGTAATTAGAATGTGTGCACAAAAGAAATGAAATATTAGGCTTAACAAAAACAAACCCTATTTTCTCATTACAAATAAAAACCAATCCAGTTATTTTCCTACGTGTCACCTCTCAACATCCGGCTCTATAAATACCACATCCTATCTAACCTTTGAAAAGCTCTTTTACTCTCTTTTCGACTCTCTCTACACTTTTTATCTCCAAATATTAATCACATAATTATATCTATTAATTAAGCTCTTGATTTTATTATATGGAAAGAAGAGCATGGGGAATTACTCATGATTCTGATCGAGTCAACACTTTTCTCTCAAACACCGATCGCAGGAGAGGAGTCATGTTCCCCGGGGTTGATTTCTCGGGGAATCCAAACCGTTCATCTCCTTCAGATGATGACCGGATTGTCGTGGACGAAGTTGACTTCTTTTCCGATAAGAACAAGGAAAAGGGTGTCATTAATGTTAAGAAGGAAAATTCACATGAAGAGGGCCCAAAGAACAAGTTGGATGTGAGTAACACTTTTTTTCTTCTTATCATTACTGTTTTTTTTTTTTTTTTTTTTTTTTTAATAATATACTCTTACAGGTGATATTTAGATATCTTCATAAATTCGCTAAAATTCAAGATTTTATGAAAAAATATTCATTTCAAATCTTATTAATGTTTTATCATATAAATTTCTGTTCAAACTATGGCAATTTTACAAATTATAATTGATTGTCAATTTGTCATTCATTTCATTTTATATGTTCAAAACTTCTCACAAGTAATCAATATATTTTCCTTTCCTATTTTCATAGACTGCTTTGCATCTTCTTACTACTAATACTGGAAGTGACCAGTCGACCGTGGATGATGGGATTTCACTTTCATCAGATGAACGTGATAATCGTGCTAGAAATGAGGTAAAAACATGATTTATATGCTAGTGTGCCTATTTAAGCTAACAAGAAATGATTATGTTGATCTTAATTAAGAAATTTGTCAATTGTTTGATAAATATTTCAGTTGGTAGTACTGAAAGCTGAGCTAGAAAGAATGAATGCGGAAAATCAGAGGCTAACAGCTATGCTTTCTCAAGCTACAAACAATTACAATGCTCTTCAAATGCACCTTATGTCAATTATGCAACAACAACAGCAGCAACATAATTTAAGAGGCATAAACACACATGAGCAAGAGGTACGTAAATGATTTATTCATCATAACCAATAGGAGACTGTAATTAATTTGGATGTGAATATGTGATGCCTATATATTAATTACGTGTTATGATTTTAATATTTCTCAATCTAAAATATGTCAATTTTAATCCATTCATTATCATGTGATTTCAAAGCAACTTATTTCAAAGCAACTTATTAAGTAGCAGAACTGGAGTCTCGAGAACTTTAAATTTATTTTATGACAAAAGATTGATTTTAAATTCTATTCAAAACACAACTCTCTTTTGTTCAAATATGGTTTTAGGGTTTGGTTTACCTACATATAATTATTAAATGAATTTAATTACTATTTTTTTTTATCACTTTGGAACCTTTTTTTCGCATTTTATAAATCTTACTGTAAGTAGAACAGTATTTATATAGCACAATCAAATTAATAAAAAATTTACTCGCATAAAGATCATGTAATGTTTTTTCTTTATGGATTCCAAACCTGAGATGCTCATTTATATTAATCAATATCCAGAGAGAGGTGCTTAAATTGGAAAACAAGAAGCAAGAGGGTGTAAATGATCAAATTAGGCCAAGGCAATTTATGGAGTTAGGGCTAATTACAACAGAGACAGATAATGATCAACAATCTCAATCTTCATCAGAAGAAAGAACACACTCAGGCTCTCAGATCACTAATCAGAATAATACCACTGAGTTAGTAACAGCTGATCATTATCAAAGAAAAAAGAATAAAGGGATCCAGAGAGAGGAAATGCCAGAATCTCATGAAACTTGGGTTTCTAATAAAGTTATGAAAGTGAGTGAACCAAAAAGTGTTGATCAGGCTACCGAAGCTACAATGAGGAAAGTTAGGGTTTCAGTTCGAGCAAGATCGGAGGCTCCTATGGTATGCAGTTAACCCTTAATTCCTTATTCGCGGTATATATATTCTTAGTGAAAATTTTCGCTTAATGCACAATCAATATACCTTAATTACAAAATTTGTTGTTCGACAAAAAGGTGTCATTTTTGCATTGTGTTGTGATCTTATTACTGATCATAAGGTGTTGGTCAAAAGACTCGTAAAAGTAGAGAGATTCCGGATATCGTTTTCATTATTGACTAATTAACGAAAAGTTTAATAGGTGAAGTTATGAAGACCTGATGTTAGTAGGGTACTGAAAAATAAACTTTTGTGACTATATAAATTATTTCATTAATTCTTAATGATTGTCGGGAAATATTGTTAATGATTAACATATTATGATAAATTATAGATTACTGACGGGTGTCAATGGCGCAAGTATGGACAAAAGATGGCGAAAGGCAACCCTTGTCCTAGGGCTTATTATAGGTGCACAATGGCACTTGGCTGTCCAGTCCGTAAGCAAGTAAGTCCCTTCGTCGCCTACTAGAAACATATCTTCATATTAATCTTGAATTTTGCAACAACGTACATCTCTTACAAATTATTTGATTTTGTTTAAGAGATGTAGCCCTCCAGAACATTTATTTTCATCAAAATTATCTAAAAAGTGATTATGTTGGTGGGGAAATGTAGCTAGAAATAACATCCGTTGCATGTTCTGTTTACAGGTTCAAAGATGTGCCGACGACAAAACAATTTTGATAACCACATATGAAGGAACCCACAACCACCCTTTGCCACCTGCGGCCATGGCCATGGCATCGACCACATCAGCAGCGGCAAATATGTTACTCTCAGGGTCCATGCCCAGTGCAGATGGTCTAATGAACCCTAATTTTCTAGCACGCGCTATTCTGCCATGTTCTTCTAGTGTGGCAACAATTTCGGCATCTGCACCATTCCCAACTGTTACGTTAGACCTCACTCATAGTTCCAATCCGTTACAGCTACAACGACCACAAACTCAATTTAACATGCCTATTGCCAATATGGGGTCTCAAGATGGACCTGTTCTTTTTGGTCAACCACTGCACAATCTGTCTAAATTTTCGGGACTACAAATGTCGCAAGAGATGAGCTCGGCTCAACTAGGTCAGCTAGTGCAAAATCATGCGTTTAATGCTGATACACTTAGTGCCGCCACAGCAGCTATTGCCGCAGATCCAAACTTCACGGCTGCCCTTGCAGCTGCAATTGGTTCGATAATTGGTAGAGGTCAACAAAATAGTAATGACAATAACAATACCACCTCCAATGCAACCACTACTACGTCCAATGGCAACAAAAACAATATCGGAGGTTTTCGGGGGAACTGAAGGTGGTAGCATTTATTTCTTAATTTTTCCGTCCTTTTTCGTTGTTTGATTATACCAAATAAGTTCTAGTACTATTTTTTTTTTATTTTTTGGGGGAGGTAAACAGTTACTATTACATGTTCATAATATTGCTTCTTTTGGTGGAGAAGAAGATATATTCTTTCTTTCTTTTGTTATACACACATATATGTCAAAAGAATATTAGTTATGTAGTAATTGTGTATCATTAATACATATGGAACAATAAGAGTATTAATTTCGTCCCTTTTAATTATTTTCAGACAATATTTATTTTATTTTCTTGACAGTGTTTGTCAATAGTCAAGACATAACGATCGAGATCGTGAAGGAGAAAGGTTTTCAAGAAGCAAGGAAAAAAAGAGAATCAAAGTTTGAAAAAGTGTACTCTAAATATATTTTGTAAAAAGAGTCAATAAATACGGCCATTTATTGTTTGACACGGAAATGGAGAAATATTGGATAAGAATTAAAAGAGTAGACTTTGAGGAGACTTCTGGGCAACCACTTCTCGTGCCCAATCAATTAATTATGTGGTTTTGTTGAATAATATAAACTCTGATCAAATTTGAAATACTAGTATTTACATACAATGTATAGCTAGAAAATAAGAATTTCAACAATTGGTAACTTGCAGCTGTCAGAATAAAGAAACTAAACTAGAGAAAACCTAAATAAGACTATTAGCTAGACACGGCATATACGTGGTATTTTACATAGAATTTGGAACTATTATTCGTTATATTATAATTATGTGAAAAGTCAATCATTATGAGATCATCATATATGATGATTTTTTTTTTCTATTAAGCTTTCTTTCCCGAGGTCCCATTTCTATGAGAGCTCTCCTTGTTCAGTCCATGACTTGGATATCAAATTAAATATAGTTAGCGGTTATATATAATATGGCTCTTTTCATTTATGAATTTGGTCCCATATCCAATTATATAGACGTGACTGAACTTTGGCTATATATAATTATGAGGTCCCATTTCCTTTTGATCGTTTTTTTCCATAAAAAATTCCCTTATTTTCATTCACTACACCCTCGTTAATTTAAAATAAAAATAAAATCTAAACTCACTTCCTTTTAATATTCCTCTCCATGGTCTAACATATACTGCGTACTTTTTTTCTAGTCTCTTTGATCTTCTCAGTTGAATTAGTGGTATATATTACGTACATCTGTTGTTGTTTTGGATAAAATGACTATTTATTTATTTAATAAAGTAAACTCTAGCAACCCAAGCACGTACCATGTTAGCATCCTCTTCATTATTTGTCTTCTTATAAGTATCGATTATTTTCGTGTGTTTGGCTTAATGATAATTGTATTTAAGACCGGACTTTGAAACTCTGCCTCATGCTTTCTTTATTCATTCATTCATTCAATTTGTATATTCAAGTTTAATTAATCTGTTCTAGATTTTATATAAATAGTTAACCCTAACTCAGGCTATAAAGAACGTACTCAACTTTTTTCAACTCTAACTCAATCCATTAGAGAGTCAAGATCGGATCAGTTCTGACCAACCCGACGGATATTTTTTCCAGAAATCCCAAGGGCAGCCTGTCCGGATTCACAAATTTACGGTCTTCTTATCCCTAGCTAAAATATTATACCACTATGTGGATTAGTTGACTTGATTACTTAAAAAAATAAGACATGCATAAACATGAAGTAGATGGTCAGGATGCAGTAAGCAATCGTACCTATGTCAATCGTACAACCTTTTCAACTTTTACCAAAAGAAAGGACTTTCTCATGCTATCCTTTCATTCCACATGTGTGCATGTGTGAAACCAAGTCCACTACTTTTCAACATTTTATATGGGATCCGTTGTTATCACTGGTGGCCTTAGCAGCCCCTGGTCGACCGTGACCCGGCTCGTGACTCTCCTTATGATCCTAAAAAATATTTAGTTTATATATATATATATATATATATGTCCAAAAAAATATGCGAATTTATTTTATAATAAAAATATTATGCACTATTTTTGCCACTAATAAATATTAAATAAAATATGATTATAGAAAAAAGTATTACATGATATAGAATAAAACATAAAAATTAGGCACAACGATAAACAGGTCCCCAATATTGTTTGCCTTGAGGTACAAAAACCTCAAGTATCGTCCAAAATATTCGTACTTTTGATGAAAAACACAAGAAATGATCAATGATGATATAGGTAGAGACTATTTAATCATATTCATGTAGATACTCTATGATAACCATTGATCTATGTCGATCAGGGGCGGACCCAAGAGTTGGCTGGGGTGTCCACGACCACCCCGACGGTTTCAAAATTTTTTTAATGTTTTTTTATACATGAAATTACTATGAAATTTTTCATCATCTACACTTTTATTTTTCATCTCAATCTAAAAAATTCTCCACAGTTACATACTATAAATTTATAAAATATATATTAAGAGACCTTAACTTTTCTCAAGTACAAGTAAATTTTCCCTTTACTTGTGCACTTTTTCTTATTTTGATAAGCTGGGTTTATATTGGCTTAATTAGAGGTTTTACTCTCAGTGTAGCAGTGTAACTTCTGTTAACTGGTTTGGTACAGCAGGCTTGTAGGTTGTAGCCATATTAGTTTAACTTTCTTCCTGACCGATCAGTCTGTCACGTTGATCGGTTATTAAAAGGTAGTAGTTGTGACTTGTTCTCTGTTGAGACTTCGACCTCTTTTATTATATATAATACGTCTTTTTACCCTAAAAAAGAGAGTAAATTTTCCTTTTAGATTTTTTTTTTGGAAGGTAAGTAATTATATTAAAACAATAAGAATAAACAAGTTCCTTGCATAGCACAGTTTTGCTAGCTAAGGACCAGAATAAAATACAGGTGCGAGTTTTTTTATACAAATAACTAACTCGAAATTCTCTAGAAACATAGAGAATTGTTAGAATACAAGCCTTCCCAATTAGTAGACATTTTCATTAGAAATTCTTTAGCATAGAAGTACATACGACAAGTGTACTGAGAACGACTCAGTGAGCATCTCCTAATCACATCTTCTTGGAACTAATATAAATGCTATGCCAAGCTCCACTATTCTTTCATCAACATTCCTTCCTTACATGGTTTTGAAACCACATAAAATCCTAACAAATAAGACAAAGTTACGCCAGTATACAAGTTCAAATCAACATCAATTAGTATTTTCATAAGACTAGCTCACAAAATATCTTGTGCATTTTCAGCCAAGGCAGTGCTTAACAATCTTGTAGAACAATCCAAATTGTAGGTAACTAGGACATAAAAAGCAACAAAACAATACTCCTACAAGCACCGCAGCCTAATTAATGAGTTAAGTCAAGGTTTCAGGTATTAGCAATGTAGGAGTTCCTGTAACTTTTAGTAATCCCTTTTAATTTACCAATCTTGATTTTAGGAATCTCTTTTAGAATTTTTAAATAGACTTACATTTAAATATGGTGCTTATTGATGATTTATTCGAATTTTATTTGATTGAAACTGAAATAAGTGGTGTTGATTGCCATATATATATAGGACAAACTATGAGGGTGGTAAATAATATAACGGACGGCCATAATTAAAGGAAAATAAAATTTCTCGAAATTCCTTTAATAAGTAAGCGTAATGGATAAGTTTAAAAAAGAGTAAAACCGCGTACAAATTAATTACGAAATAACTAACCCCTAAATATATCTATTCTTTTCTTTCTTATAAATGTATATAATAGATATTCATTTTATATATACATTTCCCTTGCTTTGGTAAGTCATTTTAGAATTTTCTTTCTTTTAACGTGTTCTGCATTTCTATTGTTTTTTTTTATCATAAATTATTTTATAATCCCAGATAAATGTATAAATTTATGCATGTGCATGTGGATTAATACGTTGGTTCCTTTCAGGGGCGAAGACAACAATGGTAAACGGTGGTTACCAAAATTTAAAATATAAAAATGAGGGTGACAGGTCATCGTTTTTAACGTATTTTAGTTAAAATACATAGTTATAAAGTAAAAAATTCATAATTTTCGAAATTATGGAGGGTGTCGTCGCTTCCGATGATATGCACTTAGCTTCCACCTGTTTCATTTATAGGGGTTTATTTTGTTATTTTGGTGAGTCTTCTATATATGTTCTAATCATGTTTTTGGGATTACCCATCATAATGTGATTAAAAAAAATGATATTTTCTGGGGGTTTAGTATTGTTTAATTTAACTTGGTAATTGGTGGTTTATGGTTTATTTGGAAATAAAGGAAAAGCTGGCTTAAAGTTAAACCTCTTGCTTTTGAGGCCAAAATTCTAAACTCTCAAATTTTTAGTTTTCTTATATGCAAATTATTAAATAACCTGATCTTAAATGCTGCAATGAAACAAGGAAGTTTCTCTTTTCCTTGAAGTTCGCAAATTCTTATTCTGTTTCATGTTTCCTTATAAGATCTTAGTTAAATTTTGTAATGCAGATCCTAAATGGAAAACGAATAATACTTAAAGGATAAACTTTTTATTTTCGACATGCGTGAAACAACCGATTTAAGTACATTATGCCGGACCACCGATTTTTTGGGGGTTTTTTTTCCTATTAAACCTATAGACAAAATGAAATCTGCTCCTTTATATATTACGAGTTTCGTTTCCCTCGTACTAGCGCCATAAAGGTTGGAATCTAGTAGTAATCTCCATGTGTTATTTGCTTCAAAAATGCAAAAAAAAATTGGATTATCATCATCCATTTAACTTTAATTATCCAAACCAAAATCTAGAAACCTCTCGAATTCAGGAACTTTGGTGTTTTGTTTACGTGACCACTCATGTTTCGACATGTTTTTTCATCTTTTGGGCCTAGAATGATACTTGAAACACTGGGGACAGTTTCAAGATTATGAAAATGTTATGCTTGGTTGCCTTACATACATTTCAGAACATGGAAATGTTATTTGGTCTATTAGTTTCTGCACCGGAAATTTATGAACAAATTTTGTGTGTTTTGGTTGTATTCATGTATAGGTCAATATGGGAACGAAATCACAAGCGATCATTGCCTTCCTATTCCTTTCATTCCTTTATTTTTGTAATGTATCTTCGGCAAATGATGGATTTGTCAGAGTCGGTCTAAAGAGAATGAAATTAGATGAAAACAACCGCATTGCTGCTCGGTTGGAATCCAAGTCAGGGGAGCCGCTAAGGGCATCAATTAGGAGATTTAATTCCCCTCGAAGTTTTGGAGAAAATGGTGATACTGACATTGTGACACTTAAGAACTATATGGATGCACAGTATTACGGTGATATAATTATTGGGTCGCCCCCTCAGAAGTTTACGGTTATCTTTGACACTGGCAGCTCTAACTTGTGGGTACCATCAGCAAAATGTTATTTCTCGGTAAACACTTAACTTGACTTTCCTTTTGTTTTAAACTAAAAATATAAATATGATCTTAAGCATTAAGTTAATAATTCTATATATGAATAAATTTGCAAATTCCAGGTTTCTTGTTACTTCCACTCGAAATACAAGTCTAGCCAATCAAGCACTTATAAGCCGAATGGTTAGTAAACCTCATTCTTGAATTGTGAATCTTTGTGATCGGCTCTATACTGTGGAAACTGCAGCTTTCTTTTTCTTTCTATTTTGATTTTATGTCTTGCCATTACATCATCCTTTTAATATAGGCAAATCAGCTGATATTCAATATGGAACTGGGGCAATTTCTGGATTTTTCAGCGAAGATAATGTCCAAGTTGGTGACTTGGTGATTAAAAATCAGGTAAAATAACAGCACCAGTTAGATATTTTTTTTCCTTTCTTTTAAGGGGTGTTGTATTATACTCGATCTTTTTTACTTCTTAGGAATTTATTGAGGCGACCAAGGAGCCTGGTGTTACCTTTTTGGCAGCCAAATTTGATGGTATTCTTGGGCTCGGATTCCGTGAGATTTCTGTTGGAGATGCTGTTCCAGTGTGGTATATAATACATATTGACATTCATCTTTACCTCAAAGTATAGTATTTTGATCAAGTTCATAATTTTCATACTTTGAGGGTGCTATCGTGTATGCAACAGGTACAACATGATGAACCAAGGTCTAATCAAGGAGCCAGTGTTTTCATTTTGGTTAAACAGAGATGCAAATGACGAAAATGGGGGTGAAATAGTCTTTGGCGGTTCTGATCCAGCTCACTATAAGGGCGAACACAAGTACGTGCCGGTAACTCAGAAAGGATATTGGCAGGTTGGTCATCTATATTTCTCTATATTGTCTATGTTTTGGTATACTGAATTTCCATAAGTCATTTTGATCGTATGCTTTCTTTACTGTGCTTATATAGTTCAATATGGGAGATGTTCTCATTGGAGATAAACCTACTGGTATGCACCTTGAGTCTTCAGGGCTTTATAATCTTCAAATTACTGTCTAAGATGAATAAAATATTTATGTGGCTTATAAATGTCATCTTCTTTTTTCAGGTTATTGCGCAAAAGGTTGTTCTGCTATTGCAGATTCTGGTACTTCTTTGCTAGCTGGTCCCTCGGTATGTAGCTGTCAGCCAAAATTGCTAAGTTTATAATGTATATTAATCCCAGTGTTTTAAATAGCGTTATCGCTATCGTAGCGTTTTTTCGAGAGTAAAAGCGCTAATAGCGTTGCTATATAGCGCTTTGCGGTGTATTTTTTTTTACCTAAATATGCACTAAACTTTAGAATATATAACCAAAAATAAATAAAATGTATAGTTATATTAGATAGTAATAAAAAAAAAATCAAAAAAAAATTGTTGTTAGTGAGTTTTGAACTTGGGTCTACTGGAAATTACAACACTATCTCAACCATCTGGACTGCAGACACTTTTATGAAAATTGCACAATATATATTAATTATTTAGATCCGCTGTTTTTTTTAACTCGCTATTTACGTTTTTGGTCCAGAATTTCGCGTTTTTTGCGCTTTGGGTCCCCTATAGTGCGATTTTAGCGCAATTCCACCCAAAATCGTGATTTTTCGTTGCGTTTTTTACCAAAAAAACGCTATTTCGCGCTACGTAGCACTATGTAGCGCGAATTTTAAAACAGAGATTAATCCCCTCTTCTCAGTTACTCTATGACAATTGATTCTCTATAATATATTTATCTTCTGTGTTGTTCCTTATGTACTAACGCCTTGTCATATCACATTGAGTTCGTTGTAGACTGTTATCACCATGATCAATCATGCTATCGGTGCATCTGGAGATATGAGCAAGGAATGCAAGGCCGTGGTTGACCAATATGGCCGAACATTAGTCGATTTGCTTTTAACCGAGGTATGTATATATTTTATATGTTTATATCTCTTCGACGAAATCAAAGAAGTTCTTGTAAATAAATTGTCCCTTTCCTGTTATGTGTCTCACTTAGCTATTGACACGATGATTATGAGCAATTTGAACAGACAGACCCAAAGAAGATATGCTCACAAGTCAGCTTGTGCACTTTCGATGGAACTCGTGGCATCAGGTTAGGGAGATCACTGAAATTTTAGAATATCACCATTAAGTGAACTTAGTGATCACTTTACAGTAACTAGGAACTAGGAAGCATTTGTTACCCAGTTTTTTTGTACTTTTAATGAGCATAACACTACGAGAAACACTTGTATGAACTTGTTCTACACTTTTTAGTGGTGTGACAACCAATAAAATAATTTAGTTTGAATTTTAAATTAAATTTAGGGTAGTTATTTTTTGGTTTTCACATATGTGTTGGGTTTTTAGTGGTTGTCACACCTACATTTTTAATAGACACGGTCTACAATAGTGTTACTCATGACACTACAAATGAATTCTTGTTTTTGTTGGCATACTGTTCTCTGATATCACTTTTGATGGGCATAACACTTCAATATATAGTATAAACTGATATCAGATATGCATGCTAAACAGTATGCGTAGTTGCGTACCACTAAATGGGAATGAAAAGTTCTATTCAGCACTTGATGGAAAATAGTTCAAAAATAAGCTGAAAAACAAAAATTTCCCTGTAGAATTTGCCAATGCGATCAATTGACTAAACGAGTTCTTCATCTCTTTTATGTATTTGTCGTACAGCATGGGAATCGCGAGTGTGGTCGATGAGAGAAACGGCGTCAAGTCAGTTGGTGTGCGTGACTCAATGTGTAACACCTGTGAGATGGCGGTTGTATGGATGCAAAATCAACTGAGGCAAAATCAAACAGCTGATCGCATACTAGATTACGCAAACGAGGTGAACTACAACACTTAATAAAACATCTCATTCTTAGAATGCCTTCTTTTTATTCTTCTGCTTAATATTAGACAATACATTTCAGCTTTGTGATCGGATTCCAAGCTCTATGGGACAATCGACTATTGACTGTGAAAGCGTGTCTTCAATGCCCACCGTATCGTTCACCATTGGTGGCCAAGTGTTTGACCTCTCTCCAAATGAGGTGTGTATAGGCTCAATATGTACATATGTTGTTTTATTAATTTTTTCTCTTATGGTACTTGTCTGGTTTCCCTGCTCTGTAGCTCTTTAAACGCAAATACAAGCGCCACACACACTTCTTTCTAGGATTAAGAAATGGTGTATACCGTTGTATTACTTTTCTAATTGTCAAGAACTTTGTTTCGTTCCGCTCCAATAGGAAATTTGCGTAATTTTATTACTTACTTCTTGTCAAAACAGTAATGGTTTGATCACGTGAATCATCTTGATTACCTAAATTGCAGATTGAATATCTTAGATTCACTGGAACTATATCTTCAGAAAAATCATGTCTCAAATTGGAAAAACTAAATTTCTGATACACATTGTTAGTTTGTCAACTTTCTCACCAATAACTAATATCAATATTTATGTTTAATTATGATCAGTATATACTCAAGATCGGTGAGGGTGCTGAAGCACAATGCATCAGTGGCTTTACTGCAATGGATATTCCGCCTCCTGGTGGACCCCTCTGGTAAATCCATTCTCCAATACTCAACAAATGTCCCGTTTTGTCTTTTTTGTTGTTGTTGTTGTTCTTGTTGAAATTCTTAATTTGTGTTCTTACGTTGTGTTAATTATTTCTGTATTACAGGATACTGGGGGATATCTTTATGGGCCGTTATCACACTGTGTTCGATTATGGTAAAATGAGAGTTGGATTTGCAGAGGCTGCATAACTGAACCATATTAACCTAATTATGTTTGGGTTTTCACATGTTTTTGTTGCTTTTATATGCTATATTGTAAACTTAATTCTCGGATATATCATTTCCTAATGCTGAAATCTGATGAATGGTGATGGTTGTATAAAAATCATTCGTACATCTGCACATATATGTACATATTCAAGTTTTATGCTCTGTTAATTAGTATAGGAAGCACATTGATATTGGAGTCGATGCATTTTCAATCCTGGTTTGGTTTAAAACAATGTTATTGCCTTGTTGCAGATTCGGTTTGAGATCGATGCTACTCCTGTGCTTACAGCGAACTTGTTTAGTAGCCAACTTGCAGCAAAACAAGTGATAAACCACTTATATTACTTTTCCCTCGGGTCAAATAAGTTTTTTATCGTTGATCGATAGCAGCGAGTTGGCGACATTTAACAATTAACATTACTAATAGATTCGCGCCAACCGGAGTGTGAAACCTTAACATTCAAACTTGATACATTATGCAGTATTCGATCCAGTTGAATGAATATTAATATTGGACTAAAATTTTCTTTTTGTGGAATATGATTGGATTAAAACTTTTTGTATGCCAATAATAATATTGAGAAATAAACTAGTGGTCGTCTCTTTTGCACAATAAGCTAATTTCCATCTCACGTAAAATGAAATATAGCATAAGTTAGGAGCCTAATATAATAACTCTTCTTCTAAAAAAAAACACAAATAATCTTATTTATTTCCATTCATGGCAAGCCAGTCCCTTGTACAAAAGTTATTTTTAACTTTTGACAACGTTTTTTTGAACGTTTTTTTAATACCAGTTTCTTTTCCTTCATGCATGTTAGGATAAACCTCCAAAAGAGCCTTAGCCATTACATAGTCTATAACTATTAGTAAAAAAATATATAGAATACTGAATACCTAATGCAAAATGCCTTTAATGACGCATTGTTTTAGTTTTAAAAATTGTGTGGATTGTTGGGAACCGAATACCTAACTTCAGGGTTTGGATATTGTTGTAACCCACTTAATATATATCACTATAAAAAAAATACTCAAATCGCGACGGAATTAGTGACGGTATTTTTTGTTACGAGCTTATTAGGTTTTTATGATGGTTTTATGACAGTTTAGTCAATTTGCGACAGATTTGTGACAGATTTTTAAATTAATGACAGGCTTGTGACAGCTTTTGACTCTCACTAAATCAAACATTATTTTGTAATGTATATATGATCTGAATAAATATTTTTTTTAAAAATGATTATATTAAATTAGAAATTGTGAGCAATATAATATTTTTGTTATACAAAATACACTTAAAACGATTTTAGTTGGTATAAGATTATAATTGTTTTGAAAAGATAATGATTTTTATGTGTTTTTTATATTTTGAATTAAATAAATGTAAATGATTAATTAGTAAAAAAGAGTTGATGCATTTTTAAAAAAAGTAGTCAAAATTTAGTAGGCTCACTTTGGTTGGGTTATATATATGATATGATATATAGTAGTATCTACTATATATAGTATATGAATTCTTTGTTGAATAAGGTAGTTTAATCACTTATCCTAGTTTGCCACCACGTCCTTTTTCCATCAAACGTACGTTTTTAATACCATCAAATTGTCCTGAAAACTGCACGCACATTATGTCTCTATATCTACACTCTTTTTGTTAAACTTAATTAAATTAAGCTATATATCCAAAAATAAATGAACTGAATCATGACATATTTTTATGAAAAACTATAAGAAAATTAATAACAATCAGCAGCTTAGAAAGACTGGGAATTGACTATATTCTGCTATGAAACTGATCAGATATATTGATATATATATATATGTTTACATTTAACGTAACTATATCGAAAATAGTACTTAATTATACTTCACCTGCAACTACTAGTCTACTAGCTAGTGTGGCCAAATTGGTAACTAAACAACAGGTAGTAGTATTGAAATTCCTATCCGCTGTTCTAGATGCAGTTTTGCTTTAAGGTTCCAAGTGGGGTTGGAACTGCAGTTTGAACCAAGTGTATAAGGTTCCAAGTGAGGTTGGAACTGCAGTTGGAACCAAGTGTATTAATGGACAGAACTGTTTTAAAATTAAATGTACTTGAAAATAATTCACACGCAAATTTAACAACGGAGTTCACCTAACTAGGCTACGTCTCCGGGGCACTTACCCATATTATGATATTATAAAAAGCTTACAATATATGACTCAAGTCTTAATGAAAAACTTAGACTCCCTCTAGGTTTTTCTGCCTATCACTATATTGCTCCTACTCTATAACTATCACTTATAAATCAATGGCATCCCACCATTGTTTTCTTTTTAAAGCTCACGTGTATTCTCTCTAGAAAATAAGTTCTTTATAATTTAGAACACACAACTGTTTCAAGCTAAGTTATCAACAATATATATGCAAAAGCAATCTTCTATCTTTGAAGGTCTTTTGTGATTGCTTTTGACTTTAATGATTGGCTTTAGTCTTTCCATGTAATACTTGATTCTTCAGCGTGGATAGACTTCAATCATGATTGGTTGATACCTGTTTAATAACAAGCTTGATTGTAGGAGTTAGTATTTACCCATAACAAGGAAACATATAAAGATAATATCTTTTAGAAATAATATCTTTCCATATATATATATGAAACACTTAACTCCAAATTGTATACAATCTTTAAACGAATTATACTGAATATAGATAAGGAACAAAAGATTGATACAAGTGATAAGGACAAGCATAAGAATAGAGATACCTATTAAAAGGAAACATAACCTTCTAAACTAATCTCTTAATATCTTTTAGGAAATCTTTCCTTACCACTTTGATATTCTCAATAAACGCATATTAAACCTTTAGAAACATATGAGAATATATCCTGCATACTTTAAAACAAATGATTAACAATTAAAGAGTAGTAATGCAGAATTATAGAACTTGACAGAATTCTGCTTTAACAGCAGGTTGAACTGTGGTTGCAACTGAGGTTGCAACTGGTACTTGAAACCACCAACGCTGTCTAAGCAGGTTGTAACTGAGGTTGCAACTGTTACTTGAAACCTAACACTACTGTCTTAGTAGGTTGTAACTGAGGTTGCAACTGGTACTTGAAACCTGTCAATTCTGTCTTAGTTCTTAACAAACAGATAGGATTTATTTAGTAAAAACCATTAGACAACAAATAGAATTTAGACCAGAAATCTGGTCCTAACAAGTATAATTATATATACTAGCGAATCGATCAGAAGAGAATAGAACAAAAGATATTGGGATTAATTAAAGAGTGAAATTCAATTTTGTTTAACATATCTTATCAATTAATATTTCCTATAAATTTCACATTAATTCTCGTAACATTTTATTTATGTATTTATTAAAGCTTATAACACTCATAAGCACTTATCAGTTTTCTTTTAATTTAAGTGATAAGTGATAAAATACTATGTAACTATTTTCCCAGTTTTAGTGAATAACTGCATGCAAAAGTCGACTGAAAGGGAAATATATATATGGTACTACTACAGCTCCTGAGTTAACCCTAGCTCTCAACATATATCGTTTTTAAATAAAAATAGGAATTATATTAAAACGAGTCTTTCAAAGATCACAGGTAGTCAAGCAAATAGGAATTATATTAAAACGAGTCTTTCAAAGATCACAGGTAGTCAAGCAAATAGGAATTATATTAAAACGAGTCTTTCAAAGATCACAGGTAGTCAGGCAAACGTCGACTGAAATGGCAATATATCGTTTGATCACCACAGTGTTTGAGACTTTTAATCCGAGTATATGATCAGTTAGAACCATATGGTAGTTAATTATATGTACTCCTTATTATTCTGAAGAAAATGGTGAAAAGGGGAAATAGTCAAAATTTTACTACTGAATGTAACTATCAATATTTGGCTGTAGCTCCTAGAACGCATGCATGTCTACTTATATATATATATATATATATTAGCTCGAACTTCATAAGTTTTCATAGTACTATTTTCTGGGCAATTTCGTTTTATGTTGCTAAAGCTTGACAAGTAATCGTATTATCAGTTATCACAACTTAATAGTCATTACTTATTATAGTATCTGCTACTTTGTTACGATGTTAAAATAAATATTTAGTTTGAAACTCATGTGTTAATATGATGATCAAAATAGGTGGAAACCTAGCTAATGGAATAAGAGATGTCACACATTTAGGTAAATAACTTTACTTTTGTTAGTGCAAGCAAGAAAATGAGGTATTTCGGTGCATATAGTAAAATAGTACTTGCACGAAAAGTAGTGCTTTCCACACAAAAAAGAGTTTGAAACCCAATTATATTCTCGCCGCCTTGCTATTTTTTTTGTCTTTACACAAAAACTTTGTTTAACTATGATTGTAATTTAGCTTAGAGCCTTAGCTCGATCAATTCCACATAAGAAAACTATCTGGTATATTATCCAATTTTAGTTACTTAAGTTCATTGGATTTTTGACCTTATTGAAGTGAATTGAGATCGTTAAGTATAGTTAATCATGTTCCAACATGTACTTGTTTTGAGTGCCTATTTATTTTCTATTGGTATTTATGGATTGATCATGAGTCAGAATTATGGTTAAAACACTTGTATGTGTCTTGAATTTATACTGAATGCTGTTAATATTAAGTTAGTAACACTTTCTCAATTTTTTGATAATCCTCAATTAAAAGAGACTATTTTTTTTTTTTGTTATAGCTATTGCAAATAGTTTATTGTAATAGAAAATCGATTCAAACGTTTATCCTGATCAATTTGCATAAATAAATGTGTACCTAGGGAGAGAACTAGTTTTTCTTTTTTGGAAGGTAAGTTTAGTTGTACATTTCCTAAATTAAATATATAAAAGGGCTCACGGCCGGTAAATTAAGTAAACCGAAACCAAATCGTCACGAACTACAAATTGACAATCAAGGGGAAAATCTAAGTCGTAGTTGTTTACAGAACTACTTAACAAAGTTAAGAGCCATCCAAATGAATATTACCAAGAAATTACACAGAAAACATCTAATCATATTTGTTAAAAGTGTAATACTCCAAATAAAATTTTACTCTCTGAATAAATAATCCAATTTTGTGGTTAATTTTAGTCAAATTTGTCTATTATATATATAGAATTATGGAGTTCTAATCTTAGTTAATTATTACAGTATGCCCACCATGCATAATGGAGCATATTATTATTATTATTGCTCCCAATATCTGACAAATTAACTAAGGATGAGTAGATTTATTCATCTCTATATATAAGCTAGCATCTTAAGGATAACCAAACTCATACACCTGATCAAGCTATATACTTCAATTCCTAAGATATATCTTAATTTGAAAAAATGCTTCAAATGGGTGATCAACAATTTTCTCAACAACCAACAAATATCAATTTAGAAGCTTCTCTCAACAAAGTTGAAAACCAAAACCCCAAAGTAGGCAATATTAATAATGACTCATCCATATTAACCATGCTACATGCTGGTTATTTTAGAATTTGTGTTTCCCTTAGTGCACAAGCCTTGTTGTGGAAAACCCTAAGCAAACACAACCATGAGTCACACGTTTTTCACCATTTCTTTCGTATGTTCCCTTCGACCGCCTACTTACTCCTTTGGTGGTTAGCACTTTGCACCCTCATCGCCCTCTCCATTCTCTACATCGTGAGGTGCATTATCAAGTTCCAAATGGTGAAAGCTGAGTTCTCGCACCATGTGGGGGTGAACTACCTTTTCTCTCCCTCGATCTCGTTTCTTTTACTCCTTTTATCCACCCCATTCCCTATATCTAAGACACTCACGTACCAAATTTTATGGTGGGTGACCATGGTCCCGATCATAATACTAGACCTTAAAGTATACGGACAATGGTTTACAACAGAAAAGAAATTTCTTTCCATGTTTGCTAACCCTATGAGCCAAATATCGGTAATAGGAAACTTAGTCGGGGCTTGGGTTGCGGCTGAGATGGATTGCAAAGAAAGTGCTATATGTATATTTACACTAGGGGCAACACATTATTTAGTCGTATTTATAACCTTATATCAGCGGCTATCTGGAGCCCGCAGCCTGCCAGCTAAGATGAGACCGGTTTTTTTCTTGTTCGTAGCGGCACCGAGTATGGGGAGCTTAGCATGGAGTTCCATTAATGGAGGATTCGATTCTCCATGCAAAATGCTGTTTTTCCTATCCCTCTTCCTCTTTACATCCTTGGTATACTTAGTTTTTTGGTCTCAAAACTAGCATATGTTCTGAATGATAAATTTTGAAAATGAAATAACTTCACTAACTACGAGGTGATTTCTTTTTAAAGATGGAAACAAACAACATAGGATAATTTATCAAATAATTGCAATTGGCATTGAGAGCTAGTATTATTATCAATGAAGTATGAATCACTACTATCCTTCTGAAAATATGAAATTCGGCAAGGTTGAACAAAAACAAAGTACTATGACTAATGCACATACACACTCTATAAAGTCGAGTATAAAGTGATTCAACTTTTACTCATTTATTAAAAAAAAAATGTGCTATTTTGATGAAATGAGTGGGAAAATAAAAGATAACAAAACTAATCACATCCAAGTTAAGCAAATACAAAAACTATTCACTTCCTATTGCTATAGCATGATAATGTTAATGTCTCGTGATTTATATGAACTTATCATAGTTAAATAATAGAATTTTAGGGCTCGCTAATTACCTTCTGCTTTAATTAATTTAACAGGCTTGTAGACCAGCAATATTCAGAAAATCGATGAAAAAGTTCACAGTAGCATGGTGGGCTTATTCGTTTCCAATAACTTTTCTTGCCTTGGCTTCAATGGAGTATTCCCAACAAGTTAAAGGCATCATGGCAGCTACACTGATGTTGGTGCTATCAGTTTTCGCGGTTATCGTTTTCCTTGCCCTCTTAATGTTCACGACACTCAACACCGATACACTTTTGCATGAACGACCTGGGTTTTTACCCTTGTAAATAATTTTTTAAGCAAATGTGTTGAAATATAATTTGAATGTTTACTTCCTCTGATAATATATTAATAAAATTACTAGCTAGAATTTGGCAACATGATGCCAAAGGGTAGGCTAGAGTTGATCCAAGTTCACAATTTACACACTAGTAGTACTGCTCACACTCATAACTGGGTTGTAAATAACCAACATGCAGGAGTCAAAACATAAATAACAGTTAGTAAAGGACTATTAGTCTATTATGTACTCACACAAATTAAATGGTAATTCTGCAATATATTGGGAACAATACCATACCCTACAATCCCGAGACTTGAGCTCTAAGTTAAAACGCAACCTAGCCCAAGTTCAAACTCGTTCTGAGTCCGAACCCGAGCGCTGACCCTTCCAAGCTCAAAGCCAACACATAACCGAGTCCAAATTAAGAGCAACCGCATCACTTCCCTTATATCACCAATTTACCTTAAATATGAGGAGATTGTTTCAAAATTGAACACGCATCAGTTTCTTTATCCATTAACTTAAATATACATGAACTCAAATATCTCTCAAATATAAGGATCAACATGTTCACTTATAATTAAAATAATAATTTTTTTCTCTTGCTTTTCTTTTATTTGTACTTTTCACATATAAATTAATAAAATAACAAAAAGATGAGTTGTATACTTGTGATAGAGAAATTGATAAAAAAAAAGCTGATAATTTGTATAAACCAAAACGTTTACTTATAAGTTGTAAAAGTGCACTTTTTTACTTTAAATATGATGAAACGTCTAAGTTATTTAATATGTTTGTTCTAGTAAATTAATTTGAGTTGAAAAAAATTGATAGAAGTAATATAGTAATATTTAGTTATGATAAGAAATTTGATAGAGAAGCTGCAAAATGTATAAAGTTAAATTGTTATCCTAAAAATATATAAGTGATAATAATTAACTTGAATATGAGAAAAAATGTAAGAAAACTGGTACAGTTTCTCTTAAACTTGTCATGGGTTCAAACCAAGCACGAAGCCCAAGGTTCTAAAGTTTAAACCCATCTAGAGTTTGCACCGAGGCCCAAGCGTGAGGTACTACCCGTACGGTATAACCACCTCCATAGTATATGTCATGTTTTTGGAGTAGTACTTTATAAATGTTGCGCATACATAATATTATAGGTACAGTACTCAAATATTGTAGCGTGTCAAGCTCGTCGGACAAACCTTGTTGTGCAGTCGAGCATGGTACATAATATTAAACGACTAACACAACATTTGGCTTAAAATTTGCTTGTTACTGCTTTGGAACACCCCTTGCTAAACATGTGTTCCCAACGGAGCGATACGAGAACCCAAGAAGAGAAAGAAAGTGTGATCTAACAATCAAAAAATTAAGTGAAAACTAATCATATACCATGAGCTAAAGTAGCAATTAAACTCATCTCACAACAAGCTAATTATTTTTCAAAACTATCACTAAATAGGAATTTTCCCTCTACAAAGTTGAATTAGATAGTGTTTCGAAACAACAAATTGGGGAGGACAGTTGTAAAGAGACCAATAATTCGCGAGTTTGATTCTCATCAGTCGTCAACAGCTAAATACATGCAAAATCACTTGGATTACAAATCTTAATTACAATTACCAGCTTACTGCGTAGCTTAAAAAAACTAATGTAATTACAGATCACCCGCCAAAACGAAGTACTGCTACCACCAAAGCACAAATCTTAAAGATTCCCAAATTCGAAAATAAATTCTAAATATCGTAAAAGATTTTGTAAAGCAAAAAAGTTTATTGGTAGAGTACTCTAAAGCCTCTTTTTGCAAAAAATAAGTAAAATCACATGATGAATAGCAAGTGCAAAACACATTTTTCTGTCACTGATAACAAACTACACAAAAATATAATATAAATGATCCTATTTTATCTTTTTCAATTCTGTTAGACCTCTGTGTAAAGGGTAGGGAATTCTACAGAGACACTTATATAGTTATATCTATGAAGAACATATATTTAGCCAATGATTGAAAGTATAAAAATACAGTATATCGGAATCTACTGCTAGTTTGAAATTCAGCATTATTCGCAATGGTAAAACAAATAACCGAACTGAAAAAATGAAAAGAAAAACTAATACATTTCGTCACCACTTTGAAATACATGGAATAGCTAAATACTCTGAGCAGAAATCGCCAGAGGCATGTCTTATTTGATGAAACCGATTGTACTAGCCTTTGGTCAATGTCACCGACCTTGCTCGCATATTCAAAAATATTCCCCTGGACAATTGAGGGAAAAATTGAAGTGAAACCTCCATTTCTTGCAAAAAAAGTAAATTTAACAACCAAAAGAAAAGGGAAAAGAATAATTTACCAGCACATTGCAACAGCGCTATGGAAGATTACACGGAACTGCAGCGGTACATATTGGTGATTTATAAATCCTAGTACTGGCCAGAACTGAGAATTAAAGGGTTAAAAATCAGAAACACGACATGACATAACGATAATATATTGAAAATATATAAAAGAAAAATTACCGTCCAAGATGCATATTGCACTGATGGATAATCCTTTTTAATTTTGGACTTTACTTGAGGCCAGGGTCTACCTGCGCATTTAGTAAGGTCACATTCACTCAATGTTTGTTTCACTACTGTCATTGCAAAAGTATTGAAGATGGAAACACATCAAATTGTTCCAGAAAATAAGAATTATCTGAAACGCTACTTCACAGTTCACACGTTAGTATTACTCAAAACTTACCCTCCACAAGTAATCCATAGTAAAGCATGAAAACCAAGTTATTCCAAGGTGACGCCGTTAATTGTTCTAACACAACCTGAAAAAGTAGAAGCATTTTCAGCTTACATGACCGAGACATGAAACAACTTGTTTCAAGCTAAAAGAATAACCAAAAGCAACGAAAAATAAAATCACATAAATATTTCTATAGATTTACGGTGAGATAAAAGACGGAGTCATTGGTGCATCGACTACCTTTTTAGCTACAGTCTTCGTATCCTTCTTCCCTTTGAAAATTTTATCCAATAACATATGAAGATAGTGGCCAAACGGTCCAAAATAAGCACACCCAAGAATCTGCATGAACCAACATGCACACAAAAGGACTAAAGTTCAGAAACTAGATGCATATGATATACGTGAGATCTACAATTAAATTTGACGTCATAAAAACTGAAACTAACTGAAAAGCCAGTGTGTCAGCATGGATATAAATTAAAGGCAAAATCAAACAGTGAGAAAAGATACACAAAATTGCAACCTGAGACACCATCTTAAGTTCATTACGAGAGTGGAAAAGACGGATGATGTTTTTTTAGTGGCAACACATTGTGAAAAGAATTGTTGAAACGCTTGAGAAGAATACAAAAAGCAGTAGAAGCTACAAGTGAAAGGATTCGTTGACAAAAAAATTACATGATGGACCTTGGAGATAAAGCAATTGGGCACATGAACTCTATTCTTGTTTAAGACCAATTTCAGGGATTTGATTTTCAAATGTCTATGGGGCCTATACCGTGTTACTTAGTTAACAGGATTTCTGGTGTTACATTAGAAAGTTCTGTAGAAAAGATCAATTCGGATCCAAGATTTTGGGTGTACAGTCATCAATAGGACAAGTAGCTAGTAAACACCAATGACATTTTCATACCCAGAAGTAAGGTGATAAAGATACAATATTTAGGAATTTCCAAATAGAACAGGCTTAGAAGTTTATGTCAAAAAGAAGCCGGCAAAATTTATATATTCATATTTGATGCCAAAATCCGAACCAGGGAAGCATAAGATATTAGGTTTACAGTTAGAGCCAATTCTTGAAAAATAAAGAGTTTTATATTATGATGCGTAGAGTTCTGGAGTGATCATCACAAATAAATATCGCTGAGAAGTTTAATTGAAGTCTGGTAAAATAAAACTTCCAATATGCTAGTCCTGATGAATGTTTCATTAGTAAATGTTACTGAAGACGCGTGAGAAAATGAGAACATTTAAAAAGGCACAATACAACTACCAAATTCATGATTAGTGTGTTTTACTTTTTACCAAGCTATACCACAATTTGATAACAGGAACACGAATGTATTCAGATTGTTCATTTAAACACCACAAAAGAAATATTCAAAACAGGAACATAGTAAAGCTGTGAATAGAAGCACATATAAACAGAAACTTAAACAGGGAAAATAAGGCAAAATTTAAAGCTTCTTGTTAGTACCACTTTGAGAACCTAACTTCAACTAAACATGCCCCTGATCAATTTTCAATAAAGTCACTTCAAAAGGGTGAATAATAAAACATATAAACAGAAACTTAAACATGGAAAATTATCCAAAATTTAAAACTTCTTGTTAGTACCACTTTGAGAACCTAACTTCAACCGAACAAGCTTCTGATCAATTTCCAATTAAGTCACTTCAAAAAGGATGAACAGAAAACCTATACTACATATCAACTTAAACATGGAAAATAAGCCAAATTTTAAAGCTTCTTCTTAGTACCACTTTGAGAACCTAACTTCAACAAAACAAGCCTCAAATCAGTATCCAATAAAGTCACTTCAAAAGGGTGAATAGAATAACATATAAAAAGAAAGTTAAACAAGGAAAATAAGCCAAAATATAAAGCTTTTCGTAAGTACCAAATTGAGAACAAGGAAATAAGCCAAAATAAAGCCTAGTTCCTATACCATTATGAGAACCTAACTTCAACCAAACAAGCCCTCTAATCAAAAGGGTGAATAGAAACACATATAAACAGAAACTTTAAACAAGGAAAATAAGCCAAAAATGAAAGTTAGTTAATAGTAAGTACCACTTTAAGAAGAAGGCGTTTGAGTTGAAGCTTTTGAATACCAGATAGCTTTTGAGCCACTACATCACTGATCGCTGACAATACCCCTGCTGTTAATGCCTTTTTTATCCAATTAAATAAAACACAAATATATTCATTAGTTCAAAAGGTCCCCTTTTTTTTTTTGAAAAACAAAAGTACAAAATCACAAAGAAATAATATACGTATAGATACATATATTCATTAAAAAGATCCCATTTTTTGCAACAAAAATGTTCAAATAACAAAAGTACAAAATCACAAAGAAATAATACACGTATAGATACATATATTCATTAAAAAGGTCCCATTTTTTGCAACAAAAATATTTAAATAACAAAAGTACAAAATCACAAAGAAATAATATATATATATATATAGATACATATATTCACAGGGTCTACTCTCTTTCCTATACATAAATTCGATACATATATTCAATTAAAAAAAAAAGGTCCCATTTTTTGAAACAAAAATGTTAAAAAAAAAAACTACAAAATCACAAAGGGATACAAAGAAAGAAAGGAAATCAAAATACCCCTGCTGTTAATGTCTTTATAAACAAAATAAACATGAATATCTGTTAACAAAAATGTTAAAAAAAATACAAAAATACAAAATCACAACAACAACAAAACAACACAAAAAAAAGGAAAAGAAACCTTGGTTCTAAGTGGGTGTTGCTGAAGTTGCAACAAATATTGTTGAAGACCCTTTTTTGCTACTGAACCCATCTTTTTTTATATTTTTTTAAAGTCAACGATGTGAATTTTCACTTTATAGAGCAATGAGAGAGCTGATGACCTTTAATCTCTCTCTCTCTCTCTCTCTCTCTCTCTTAAACAGGGGGATTAAACAGACATAAACATAATAAACTAGTACCAACTACTTTGCATCATCTTACTTTTATTATTTTATTGTCTATATCTAATAATAATAATAATAATAATAATAATAATAATAATAATAATAATAAATTGATTTACTATATGGGATTATAAAAATTATGTCATGGTTGGGTTCGGTTCGATTCGGTTCGGTTTTTGGCAAAACCGAAACCGAACATATTTTTCGGTTCGGTTTTTTTCGGTTTCGGTCTTTTTATTTTTTGGACCGAACCGGACCGGTTTTTTCGGTCCAGTTTCGGTATTTTTCGGTTTTATTTTTTTTTCTGGTCTTTTTCGGTTCGGTTTTACTAAAAACCGAAACCGACCCGAAAATTTTTCGGTTTTTCGGTTTCGGTCTTTTTCGGTTTTTTTCGGTTCGGTTATCGATTCGGTTTTTCCGGTTTTTTGCTCAGCCCTAATGTACATGTTAGTGTTATATTTGTTGAATATGTGTAAGATATAAAATAATGAAAGTGTACACTTATTAGTTACAGGAAATATTTGTGATCGGGACCGGGTTTATAGCGGTCACTTGGTTTATTTTTCCTCGGACCCTTAAATGCAAAATAAAATAAAATTAAGCGGTGGTAATTTGGTTTGCGTTGGTCTTGGTATATGTTTTAATACAATTGGTTTGTATTAAGATTAATATTAGGTACATTTTTTGTTTTGTTATGTAATTCACATTCGTATATATTTTCATTTTCAATAAGTAAATAGGCGTGAATGTTTTAAGTTGTCCGAGTTACGAAACTGCAAGGGTCATCATAGGCTCATACACGTGAATCGTGATGGTGCTAAAAATAATAATCATATAAGGTTAGACATATTAAAGATCAAGTAGCACCTTTCACGTTTATTGAGATTGTTGGTAAACTTGCAATATACCATTTTGGTAGGTAAGTTAGAAAAACAGAAACAACAATTTCCCATTTATTATAATTACAAACCACTATTTTAAAAAGCTCGCAATATTGCACAACGTTGTGCGATATAATGGTTTTTGAAAGAAAAACGCAACGTTAAAACGCTATTTCGATGAAAAAACGCTAAATTCGCGCTATAAGAACGCTATTTACGCTATAGCGGGTGCAGTCCAAAAAAAAATTAATTAATTTTTTTTTAATTTTTGATCAAAATTTTAATGAAATTATTGGAGCTTAAAGAGAATCAAACCCCAAAACTCTTGCAAACAAAGTAAATACTCTAACATCTCAACTATAATCATTTTGTGATTATTAGTTACAATTTTTTATATATATTTAGTTAATTTTTATTAGATGTTTTGAATTTAATGCTATATTTATATGTATTTAGGCAAAAAAAAAATACACCGCAAAGCGCTATGTAGCAACGCTATTTACGCTTTTAGCGTTTCTCTCGAAAAAAACGCTACGGTAGCGATAACGTTATTTAAAACATTGATTACAACTAATGAAGTGTTTCCACGTTGTAACTTAATGGCAAGTGGTCATAAATACGTTTTAAAAACTACCATTGTCATTATAAATGTATACTTTTTAATAGTAAATATATTGATAATGAACATTAAAGAGTCGTTTAGTTGCATATATGCAGATTCCATGGATCTTACCAGCAGCATGAATGATTTATGAACTAGGAGAAATTTTGGTTTCGATTTAAAATTTTCAATTCATGAGTTATTTTTTGTACAATCATTGTTAGGTGTTTACGTCTGGTTACATGGTAGCATATATGTACTAACCCAAACTATCAGCAGCTAAACATAATAATCGAAATGAGAATTGTTCACTTAAAATGCTTATGACTCTAAGGCTGGATGGATTCTTGAAAACAAATGGAAGACAAAATTACAATAAGTGGCTAGAGTCGAGATCCAAATGAGTTAACAGAAAACCGCAGTAATAATACAATAGTAGCAAAAAGCAGTAACTACGAAGGCTCATCGTGCCATACCATTAGCTGGAACAAAATGGCCAGATAAGCTCAATTCACTGAGAGATTAAGCAAATAGAAAGAGACCAGTCAAAATTGATAGTTGAATAAAAGAGGCAACCTCTTATGTCGATATATAATCACAAATTGGCCGATGACAAAAGCACAATGTTTTCCTTGAGCTGCTTCTTCGCACGCCAATAAACGGAATTAGCTGTTTCTGATTTTCCCATCTGTAAATAAATTTATTGGTCAGATTTACCTCGCCAAAAGAATTCAAAAAGTATCCAAAAATCATTGGCAAAAAGAAGACCTTGGACCATATTACGATCAGGCAAAACAAGTGCTGGCCTAGTTCAGAAAAGGGAAATAAAAACGAAACATACCTTGATCTCCATTGAATAATAATTCTGCCACAAGGACACGTCATCTTTATAAGTGGCGAGTGCAGATTCAAATAATTCGCGGGCTTTTACCAAAGCATCACTACCACCAGCTAATGCAAGGTTCATTTCTAGCTCCATGCAATTTTTATGAAGTACAAGACCTGGCCTTGGCAAAGCAAGAAATCTGCAAAAAGAAGAAAAACATAACAGATACATTTATACGATATAATTCTCTTAAAAATAATTTGCATTGTAGTAAAAAAATTGAATCAGTATAGAGCTACTAAATAACTGTGAACCATAGAAAGTGATTGTTTGGAAAGGATAGATGCAGTGAACATTTTCAAAAGCATATTAACATGTTTTGAATCTCATAAGCATAGTTAAAGCATTATTGCAAGAGATCTAGTCAAGCTTAAGCATAAAAAATAAAAAAGCCAAAAGGGTATGATCTTTTTAGTTTTCATCAAAGCGGTTTTGTTTACCCTCTCTCTACAAGCTAAAACAAGCTTTTTGAGCTTTGAGTCAACCTTTTGAAGACATACCATTTAAAACAAAAGTTCAACAGCCCAAGGTAAGGAACAGTACCGTTTGTATGCCTTTCTTGCACATTCAATTCCATCACTCTGAAGTAAAAGTTCTACAACAGCAGATGAGAGAGAAAAGCCTTCGTCACTACCACCGTCTCTAGTTAAACTGCACATAGATAGCTCAACTAGCTTATCAAGATCATCTTTTTGATTCCCGAAAGTCTTCAATGCCTGTACAAAAATAACTTGAATAAATCAATCGCCATACCGATAGTGGCTTCAAATAAGATACTATCACAATTTCATAACTAACATAGGATCCTATCACAACTCTGAAACCTTAAAAAGCAAGTAGTTGTTCGTACCATAACCCACAAGCTCTCTGCTTTTGAGACGCTTATATCGGAAAGAACTCTTTTCAGGAGCTTAAATACAGAAGATAGACCATCTTTAGTCATAGAACCAGACATCTCTGTATTACACCTCAACTCTATTGAGAGTCTCAGAACCCATAAATCAACCGCGTTTAGAAGTTCTCCATTGCATAGTTTTTTTGCCAATATCTTAGCTTCTTCCAATTTTCCTAATTGTAAATAAAGTGTTACATGTTGGCAGGCAAGATCTTCAGTGACACAACCATCACGCTCAGCCCTCTCATATACCTTTAACAAACGCGAAATAAAATCCATATCACGATCAGAAGAGTTGAGGATCTCAGAAGTTTCTTTTTCTCCTTCTGTAGGAAAAATTATATCCCTTAGGAACCTTGTATAGATTCTAAACATCTCAGGGGAGGATGAAACTTTTGTAGCCTCCTCGTATACCTACAATAGGAAAGCGAAACAATTTAGATAATCACATGGGCATAAAGCTAATTAAAAGTGACTAAAAATCCGTTCCTGAATTAAGAAAAACTGGCCATTTATACTAATATTGCTGGAAAATACCCATCTAACTTTTGATTAGTAATGCAATATGGCAAAAAGGGAGAAACAGTAAAGCATATAACACTATCTACAAATTTCTTTTTACTTTTTCTGGTTCATAGTAAAATACTTAGTAGTTAGTAGGCGATAATGTTGTCACTTGTCACTGACGAATATGACTAATGATTACCAGTAATTTTACTTAATGTAAGGATATTACGTACTAAATCACTATACACTTCATTGCTTTGTAAACACGGAAAACTTGTTAGCAAGCCGATGGAATATTTTAAACAATTACAGTGGGAAATTCTTAGAATACCAATGACGACATATTGGCATTCATACATGTTGGAAACTTCAGGTGTTGGATAATTTAGCAGCCATAAAATATTTTATAAATGGCACATTTTTTGCACATTGTCTAATTCACAAACTTTTATTATTAACTTGAAAGTTGAACTATTCTGACCAATAATATACCTGAATTGCCTTTTCTAACTGAGAGGGGACAATTTCTATTCCCAAATAGTTCCTTTCACTAGAATCTGTTATTTCTGTCCTTGCAAGCCAATCCCAGAATTCCGGTTCCTTAGAAAAATCTCTTCTCATATCATTTAATATATTCCTTCTTAATTCTTCAGAATCATCAATTGCATCTAATATCTCAATGAACCTCTTTCTAAGACCGAAGCAAGTAGGGAGAGCCTTAACAGCATCACTATAGACTGTTTTAAGAATAATTAAACCTTTCTCACGGAACGAGTCCAATCCCGTATTAGTTTCTTCCACTCCGACAACTGGTGTCACGTCATCGTTCTCTTTCTTCTCATCAAGAGACATAAACAGTTCTTTATTCTCATCTCTCCATGGTTTCTCGTCAACTTTTCGGGGATTGCGAACTAGGGTTCCCTTGTCTTCTCCAAGAGCAACTTTTCTAGCCTTGCACTTGCTGAGGTATGTGAGTTCCATACGAAGATACTCTATCCAAAGATCCTCTGAATTTGGACAATTTCTCAATCCGTATTGCATCAAATTACGAGCTGCTTCGACATCTGCGTTGTGGTCAAATTCCCATGCTGCTGCGTATATCCAAACACTTGGCACTTTTGGATGAAGCCTGAACATTGTTGCCTGGACCTGGAGAAAGTTTACACAAAAAAAAAAAACATTATATGCATAGCTAAAATTAAAGTCCAAGCAGTCACCTCGACCTAGAGAAAGTAAGGAAGAAAAAAAAAGGCAAAATTGGTAGGTTAACATGAAATACTTGAAAATGACCTCGAAAAGTACTCAAACAGATAATAAGAATGAAGCTCGAACAGTTGCATACTATTGATAGGCCAATATTTTACAAAAGCTTAGAGACAATTTTTTTATATTAATTATTGAGCAAAATTGAATGGGTTTGGTAGGTAATGATTTACTCCTCTATATAAGTCTCACAGGGGTTTTGTTTGGCCATCTTAAAAGCAAGGTTTTTTCTTACTTTCTACAGAAATACATGGCTTTCATCTTGATAAACTGAGTTTTTACAGACTTTCACTGTCTCATTCAAGTAACTTATTGCTTTAAAGTTTAAACACTGCAGCCAAACATATAGACCTTAAATATTCTTACGTCCTGCATACACTGCAGTCAATATATAGATATAATCCATCAGTTAATAGTAACAATCATCAGCAAATAGTAACAGCAGCAGCATAAATGAACTACACAATTACCAGTCTATGTAATTACACATCTGCACCGAGACAAATTATCTCAAACTCATAGCACACCACTAGTCTATACATACACACACAGTGACGGGACCAGGAAAATTAAATGGGAGGAGCCGACATTTTTTTATAATTTCTTTTCTTACTCTGGGAGGAACACTATTTTTTTAATATTTCAAATCAAAATATAGAAAAAGTTGATTTTTCATCATTTTTTTTTTAAAATGACTGTACCAAGTCCTTTTTCTGAACATACATACACGTACAAAAAAAAACATAAATATACATAGGACACCATCTTCATGAGTTCAATTTTCTTTTCCCTACACATACACACATATACCTCCTTCATCTGTCACTAAAAACAGGCTAAAAACAGCAAAAAAACTAAATTACACATCTACACCAAGACATAGTATCTCAAATTCATAGCAGACCACTACTCCATGCATACTGTACATATACATAAAGATAGGGAACCTTGTTCATGAGTCCATTTTTCTTTTCCCTACAAAAATCCAAAAACTCAAAACCGTTTTTAATCGAAAAACAATAATTAGCATTTTTCCTTACAAAAATCCAATAACCATTTCTAGTGAACCACACTAATACTACTCTATACATACATATACAAATTCGAAGCACACTACTAGTTCATGCATACATACATATGTACCTTCTTCATCAGCAATTAGTAAGAGCAGCAGCGAAGTGAAAATCACACTAATACTACCTAATCTATACATACATATATAATTACATACACACGCATACATACAAGTACAATACCTTCAAAATATCTCAAAGTTGAATTACACATCTACACCAAGACAAAGTATCTCAAAATCATAGCACATCACTAGTCTATACATACATACACAGTGACAGAACCACGAATTGTAAATGGGAGCAGACGACATTCTATATATAAAAAATTCATACCTTAAACGAGTTTTTTTCCCGTAATATTGGGGGGAACGCTAATTTTTGAAGATATTGATCAAATTCATAGGGAAATGTTAATTTTTTTTATCAAAATGGGAGACTCGCGACCCCCGACTCTCCCCACCAAGTTCTTTCCCCCACACTGGCACATGTGTGTATACACACACGTATCTCCTTCATCTGTCATTAAAAACAGGCAAGGGAGGAACTAGAAATAGGCTAAGCACCTCCATATCGAGAAAAAACTGATCTTTCACCATGTATCCTGATTATTATTTTTATCGATTAAGCATTCCAGCACCCCCCATAATTACAAATAATTAGGAAGAAAAAAGTTATAGTTCGCCACTGAAAACAGGCTAAAAGCAGCAGAAAAATTAAATTACACATTTGAACCAGGACAAAATATATCAAATTCATAACACACCACTACAAATACATGATACATACACAGATAAACTTATAGATAGGGTACCTTGTTCATGAGTCCAGTTTTTTAGCAAGAGCAGCAGCAAAAGTGAATGACACTAATACTACTCTATTTATGCATACACACACACCCACGGACATAAATATAAGCACAAAAAAAGTAAGTACCTTGTTCATGAGTGCATTTTTCTTCTCCCTACAAAGTATCTCAAATTCATAGCACAGCACTACTCTATACATACACATATAGATAAACACACAAGGTACCTTGTTCATGAATCCATTTTTCTTATCCCTACAAAACTCCAAAAACTAGTACCATTTTTAATCGAATAACAATAATTAGCAGTTAGTAACAGGTTAACTGCTAATAAGTAAGCACATATACATACACATGTACACATGAAATTAGTAAGTACCTTGTTCATAAGTCCATTTTTCTTGTCCCTACAAAAATCGAGAAACCTGAAATAACAATAACTAGCAATTTTCCCTAGAAAACCCCACTAACCAGTTTTATTGAATCACCGTAATACTACTCTATACACATACACATATAGGGTACCTTGTTCATTAGTCAATTTTTCTTTCTATACATACAAACATGCATACACAGGGACTAAAGAAAGAAGTTTAAATGCGAGGGCCCGATACACATACATATATACATAAAAAGTAGTAATTAATACCTTGTTCATGAGCCCATTTTTTTTCTCCCTACAATAATCCAAATACCGAAACCACAAAGCAACATCTCCCTTAAACCTCTTAGTAGCCCTCCCATATATATCCAATATCCTCCTCACCCCCGCATAATCCGATCCCATCTTTTTATTCTTCTTCTTTTTAATACCTTTCTCCATTTCAATACTCCCTTTGTGACCTGCTTCAAAAACTGTGTATTTAAGGATTTGAAACAATTTCACTTAAAACTTACCAAAAAAAGCATAAAAAAAACTACTTTTTAACTTCAAATGTGAGGTTTGAAGTATAAATTTGATAAGTTTTAACCATCAAAAAGAGATATTTTAAAAAAGAAAAAGGAGACAAATTATTAAAAAAAATGAAAGCGGACACTTATTATTATTCTCACCATTAGGCATGATTATTATTATTATTACTACCAATCTTCTAACGCAACAACCTAAGCTTGTCGGGTCTCGATATAGGATAAAAAAAACAAAAAGGAGAAAAATTAGTAAAAAAGTAAAGTGGACACTTATTTAGGGAAACATAGGGAATATTATTCTCACCATTATTATTAATTTTAATATTATTAACCAACTTCTTACGCAACAACCTGAGGTTATCGAGTCTTTTTTCGTACTCGGTATAAGATTAAAATAATAATAATCATCTATAAGGTGTTTATAATTAAAAAAATCCAAAATTGCATCTGTGTTTAACTATCTCCAAATGTATATTTAGAGCCAAGTGAACAATATGGTAAAATGGATAACAAGATGGGATAATGTGTTAAAAATCCAAAAAAAGGGGTGAAAATGAAAGAAAGAATAAAAAGAGAGAGAGAGAGAGAGAGAATATAATTCTAACCATTATTATTAATATTAATATTAATAGCCAACTTCTTACGCAACAATCTGAGTTTATCGATGCTTATTTCGTAATCGATATAAGATAAGAAATCAAATAAAAGGGGGCTAGGTCTTTTTAATTTAAATTCGAAATTGCGTCTTTGTTTAACAATTTGAGAAATTTCAAGACGAGTGAATAATCCACGTTCTTCAAGTTCGTCTAACTCAGCTGACATTTTCTCCATTCGGTATTGCACTGTCTCCGCCATTCTTGCCGCCGCCGGAAAAACTCTCTCTCTCTCTATATATATATATATATATATATATCTTTGTATCTATAATATAATGTGTTTGTTTGTGTATAGAGAGAGAAGATGAAGATGAAAATAAAATACAAAGGGTTTTTGTTATTGGGCCAAATTTAAGCCCATTTTTTAAGAAATTTATTTCATTTATACTTACATGTCAAATAAAAAATTGATGATTTTCATCTACTTTTATACTTTTTATATGTGTTTTAAATTATAAATTATTGACTTATAGTAAACGTATTTCACGTCTAAAATGTACCTTTCACGTTAAAATAAACCTGTACATTTAAAATATAGATTATTGACTCGTATAAATACAAATTTTAATGTTTTATTTTATTTTTATTTTTGGATTAAATTTTAAATAAGTTGTATTTTTTGGAGCTACACTTAATAAAAGATAAAAAAACTGCACCGGCCAACAAAATTACCTGCTCGAGGCAGTTCAAATTCATGTAAGAAACTAGTTGGAGCCGTGCGTAGGTCGCATTTTTCCTATTTTGATAAAAAAAAAATTATGTATTGTGATCAAAATATTTAAAAAATAGCATTCCGTGCCACTCCATTCTACTTTTTAAAAACCATCACGGCCGTTGTATGGTGTGTTTATATAAGTATATGTATGAATGTATGTATTTATGTATGTGTAATTAAGAGAAAAGATGAGAGAATGTTTTTTTGATTGATTGTATAGTGTGTTATAATGTTATTTAAGTGAGGCCCATATTTGTTATTGGGCATTAGTCCCCGAGGTCGATTCGATAGGAGTCCAACTATTAATAAGAGGAAATTTGTTTCTACACAAGACTTTATGAATTTTCTCGGATCATAGAAAACTGGAGACCAGTATCACTTTAAGATCCTTGTAAGGGTTTCCATTGAGAATATGAAACGAGAATCAAAGGCTTAATTAATTGAGATCGTACTTGTTATTGGGCCTTAGGCCCATTATTTAACTAAGAGCTTGATTCGGTATTGTAGTGTGTCTGCCATGCGTAACACTGTTATAGACCGGATCTACTAAAAATATGGGTATGTCAACCACTAAAAACCCAACACATACATGTGAAACCAAAAATAACTACCATAAATTTAATTTAAAATTCAAACTAAATTATTCTATTCGTTGCCACACCCTTAAAAAATTTAGATCCGGTTCATATAAGTGTTTCTCGTCTGCCATAGTTGTAGGCGTCGGATTGTGTGTGTGTATATGTGTGTGTATATCTATGCGTGTTTTGCAGCCCTAAAAAATCTTATTGCTAATGTAAAGAGGGAAATCGAAGTAAGAGTCCTTGCGGGACAGCAAAACAATGATGTTTATAGGCACGACAGCAGCAGTGACGCTGCTGTCGTGGTACAGGTTGATCAAGTCCTTTATGGAGATGATCTACCTCGTTTCTTTACACATATACGGGTCAAGGTCATTGTTTCTGCATGCGTTGCATATGGTTCATCTAAACAAACCCTAACTTTAATCTTGAATTACTATGATGTTTATAGGCACGACAGCAACAGTGACGCTGCTTAGTCCGCCGCCTATGGGTTTACCCACATGACCTGTTAGTTTACCCAGACGACCTTCTGGTCATAGTTCAGTTGGGTGGATCAGTACTGTTGTATTCTTAGAAGTTTTTACGAGGAGTTTGATTAATGGCTTTAGAGTTTCTTCATGGTCTGCTCCGTAAAAAGATTGATCATGTAAATTCAGCATCCCCACGAGTCAGCTTCGTTCCTATTCTCTTAAAGGGGTATACTGGTATCGGTTTCTGCAGTTTAAAGAAATAAAAATTTGGGTTATGTAAGTTCTGCGCACAACATGTTTCGTCAAGGTGTTGTTTTGGAGATTCAAATGACGTGGGTTTGTAGCTTGATCTTTTTTCTGAAAATTTGGCTCGAAATGGTCTGTTTTGTAGAGTAGCTTTCTTGGCTACTTTGTTTTGATAGCCATCTTTAGTTTAATTAGGTCGTTTTAGCAAGTTTGTGTTAAGTATAAGTGTTGTAAATCTTGTGTTATAAGCATCTTTTGTATTTTTCTGTTTTCTTTTTAGCTAGTTTTTGTTGATTTAACTAGGTTAGGTCTCAATCTTATATCAATAAAGTGTTGGTTTTATTAAAATATAGATATCAATAAAGTGTTGGTTTTATTAAAATATAGAGTGAGAGAAGATGAAAGGAAAATCGAAAGTTTATTTTGTTTAATTGAGCTCGTATTTGTTATAGGGCCTTAAGTCCGTATTTGTTATTAATGTGCACAAACTTTTCTTTTTAATCCCACCAAGAAATGTGTTAAATATAAACAAATTTGGTTTAGTTTGGAAATAACGTTTTTCAAAATTTATGTTCAAAGGATACTTAATTCTATTGTTTTTCCAGGTTATTTGTTTTCCGAGTGACCATGGTACAACATAGTTTATGATGACGTCTGGCAGAACTAAATCAATAATTGTAACTTTTTTTTTTAATTCACAAGGCAATTTTGTTTCATTTATTTGGCTTCATTAGACCCGGTCGGTCGCATGAGTTAGCTAAGTAGATATCGATTTCGGCTGAACAATTATACTATTTGTAATGTAACTTCTATAATTTTAATTCTATCATTATCATATTCATT
Source organism: Primula veris (assembly GCA_963682055.1). Classification (NCBI taxonomy): domain Eukaryota; kingdom Viridiplantae; phylum Streptophyta; class Magnoliopsida; order Ericales; family Primulaceae; genus Primula; species Primula veris. Next base: position 415,227 of record OY821749.1, read on the forward strand.
TATTATCGTGTTATTTGTTAATGCGGTTAATAAACCGTTCTAATTCTGAGCAATAAGTTGATTTCTTTTTCAAAGTCGTCGCCAAACGACCCTCGTTAACACTAAGCATCTCTATAACTTATTAATTAACATAAAATTTAGGCAAACAAGTAAAACCGATAAAACAAAAAAACTGCCAAAACCAAGCTCCAAAACCTACTGTACTAAAAGACCATAAATTTATCGGGAGTAAATCTCAACATAAACTAATAGAAATCTGATCTTTAATCAACTTGAGGTTTGAAAAAACTAGAGAGATAAATTATGGTTTCATGCTCAATAAAAAAAACCATAGCGGCTAAATTGAGTTTTTAAGTATTTTATTTTTTATCGTGTGATTTGTTATTGCGGTTAATAAAACTACTAAACTTGTGCGTTTCTCTACGGTGCATATATATTCAGAAATTTTTAAGTTTGATGGGTTTGAATTTGTTATGAGAGCGGAGAGTATTCAAAATCCTCAAACTATGGCTCACACCTTCGAAATTGGTGTATCGATGTTGTCCTCAACCCCGACACACTTTGTGGTCGATGTAAAATTCTCGACGAGGTCTAAACCGTCTTTCGATTACGAGTGTCACCACAATTTTCGAAAGCCCGATTATCTAGCCAATGTTGGACCCGAATGGTAACAGATAAATCGAGATGGATCAAGTTAATCTCACAGCCAACCAATTAGAAAATGGTAATAAAAGTTAGTACTCTTACTTATTTACTTTTTTTCTTTAAATTTGTAAAATATCATTATATATTTCAATATATTCTTCCACCGAATTCATATTTTTTTTCTTTCACAAAAACGAATCTAGCATAAAAAATGTTTTACATACAAGGTGCCACAAAAAAATTATTTATGATTTATGACAGCTCCGAAACATATTTATGATTAAGTCATTTTTACAAAATCACTCAATAATGTTAATTATTTGTTGCTTTTTAATTGTGATTGAAGTTGTTGGATTTATACCGCCGTAAAAAAATAAGATGTTAATTATTTGTTGCTTTTTAATTGTGATTGAAGTGGTTGGATTTATACCGCCGTAAAAAAAATAAGCATACTTTTCTAAGAAAAAACTTATTACTATGATTTGACATATTTAGCTATGTTGTTCTAATATCCCAACTTATTCAAAAGCAATTGATGTAAAATAATCGATCAAAAGTCCGGAAACATTTTAAATAGACAAGTTTAATATATAGATACAGATTAACAGGTAAGTATCACTTCTATTGATCAAGTTTGAATATATAGAATGATTTTGGTTTTTTATTATGATCACACCTCGATAACATTTATACTTTCTATAGCTAGTATAAGATTTATCTAAAATTAACTATGAGCAATCTATTGCATTCACTAAAATTCTCTAAAATGTTATCTCAGAAGTGACTTTGCACATATATATGCTAGTCATCATTTATTGTTGGAATAACTAGATCAATAGTATGATTAATAATCTCTAACAAAATAAATCTTGAACTTAATTAACATCTTTGTTAATTGTTACGACCATGCCTAAGCCAAATTTAGTCGTTGGAGTCGTAGACTTATTGTTATATTAGTGTTACAATATATTTGTACGAATAATTAAGGCTCATACCCAAAAAAAACATATTCGCTTAATTTTGAAAGTTAAAGTTGAAAGGATATAGAAAAAAGAAATAATTGTTGGTCGTGAAACTACAAAGATTGCCGGATTAAAGAAACAAAATACAACTAACTTTTATTCCAAGTTCTTAAAGAAGTACATTTTCATAGAAATGCTAGATAGCACAATGTCAAACAACAATACCAAAAACTTTATAAAAAAAAAAGTACAAACACATTTATTTTCCCTTTAGTCGTGACACTAAAGAAATCAGCACATTACACAATTTGGAACTACTAATACTAGCTAGTAATCCCACTTAATTTCCCACCAATATTATCAAGGTACACCACCCTCTTCTCCTCCATGATTAACCACTTCCCCCTTTCCGTCACGTCCAATATCACCACCCCCATTGTCGCCAGCGAACCCTTCTCCTTCACCATTGCCACCAACAAACCCTTCTCCACCCTCATTATCGCCGCCAGCACCACGAGCACCGCCATTGAACCTTGCACCACCAGGTTGGTGGCCTAAATCAACCCCCTTGCCAAATCCACCACCGAAATATGGGAAATGGTGCCAAATTTTCTTGGGAACCAAAGGTGAACCAATTTTCTTCATTCCGGGCATCATAGAGTTTGAGGTAGTGAAAACAAGTGCACAAAGAAGAGCTAGGATGACAAACTTTGTTCCCATAATTTTTTTAAAGTGTATATGAAGAGTTAATTTGTGGTGAGTGATGAGAAATGAGCTACTCAAGAGAGGATTTTATAGTGAGTAAGTTATGAAAGTAAGTGAAAGTTTGGTAAAGTATTACTTCATCTTAGCATCAATTATGTTTTATCAGTTTATACAACTTAGAAGTCAACTAAGTATTTCCATTCTACAAAACAAAGCATCATATTGATGATTAACCTAATTAGCTTATGCAGATATATCATGCACATAAGGTAATTAACTAGTTTCATATTTGTGTACTCTAATATGTTCTACTGGACTCGGGGAAAAAATGTGCTAAGCAAACTTTGATTCCTTTATAAGGGTGTTGTCAGAGTAACTCTATAAGAATCTATGATAAAACCAAACTAAGGTGTGTGATTTCCCGTTAGTGATTCCTTTCAATCGCAACCTTTCGGGAACATAACAAAAATATAATAAGGAAGTATCTCCCCTTTGAACCAAAATCAAGTACTAATTCGATAACATTCAGATTTTCATAAAAGAAAGCTCCTTGAATTAATTACATTCAGAGTCAGGCAATTGATGCCCAAAATTTTCTACAATGAACATTACCATTTAAGTTTTAATAATTTCATGAAACAAAACAAGGTGCATTGGTAGTCATGTCTCATAACATTCTACATAGAAGGTACATAACAACTATCCACATTTTGCACTGATGTTGCTTACAATTATAGAAGACAATTTTTTTATTATTGCGCATGACTAAATACTCATTTAGCCTAGGGTTAGTTCAAGAGAGATATCATTTTCTCCGGTTAGTTCACAATCATTGGAATTGGATGAATTCATTGACGTTATGTTTTGATCACCACCTGTTTCTCCTTTCTTGTTCTGATCATTCTCCTGATAAGAAAAAAAAATATTAGCTAGCTTAGGATCTTATTTGCTAAAAAATCTAAAAAAATTAAGCATTAAGTAGTAAGAACGTGTTGGAGCACAATCTTAAGTCATGGACTCGGAAACTCAAAATAACAAACAATTTTTGGTGAAGCTTTTTACGAGGGGATTTTTGTCCGGTGTTGAGAAATGAAATAATTTTAATTAACTAATATCCGTCATTTCTTTTTGCTCTCCCCCTAGCTAGTCTGTCTGAATGTTCATATTTTGTTGTTTTATCGTATTATTTTGTTTAAGTGAAACCACTTTAATTTACATAATTGGATCGGGCTAATTTTACGCAGCTTAAAATCTATAGCTTAACCGTATTAAATTTGAACCCGAGACACCACTTCAGGTTTTGAGCAGTTCAATTTACTAAAGCTACACATACTAATTGGTACTTACGCCTTCTTAAGGGAGAATCAATGAGAATGAAGATCACTCTCCATAAACAATAAGCTTAATCAATAAGTGTATAATATTATATGGATGTGACACAAGCAACATACTACACAAGTGTAGTTTCTAAGTGAAAATCAATTAAATTGAGCTTAAACTTGAATCTGGTCATGAAAAGCCCCGGATCACTATGTCCTAAATCTTTCACTCCAATTTTCTTCCCAACCATCCTTAATAAAATATATTTTATTTCCAAAATAAAGTAAAATAGATTTGACATATATTTAAGCCTAGGAACATAGTCGAAATGTAATTAAGTCACTAAATCTTCCATTCAATCAACCTAACTTGAAAAATGACGTAGAATGCATATTATATGGAGGTCAGGTAGCAAGCCCTTCTAGAGAAAATGGGATTATGTTCTACTTTAGAAAACAAACTTAGCTGAGAATTGGATAGGGAATTACCTTCAGTATATTTCTGCTCAGAAAATCTATGAAGTTTATGGTATCATTCACTTCCAGGTATGACGAATCTTCATTTCGTTTTATTTTATTCCCAAATGTCTCTTGCATCTCATCGCTACAAATAATCATAAAAGTATGGAAATAATCAAAACAATAGCCCAAAATACATGTTAAACAAACAATTTTCAGATTTTTCCTCAAATAAAGAAAATAAGAATGGACCTTATCGCCGACGAAGTGGCATAAGTGTTTCGGGTATGGTCTTGAAAATAGTAGTTAGCAACTTGATTGGCATAGCACATAGGGACTGATTTTGGCGAGAAGTTACACGTATTATTATATGGAGCAATTCTTGCCACCTTAGGGTTCTCACTGGCTCCAATTTCAGCTTCTCCATCTGCCAGAAAAAGAGGATTATATTAAAATAAGCTAACATGATTTATTTATTTTTTGGAAAAGAGAACTGTGCTTACAGCAGTGAATTTGTCTTTCAGTTTTCGACTCGTTGCTTTGCAATCTGTATGAAATTCTGTTTTTTTTTTTATATAAAATTGTCACATAATTTGACTTCTAAGTTAAAAATTCTAATATTAATTACGGGTTAGAAACCTTGGTATATAAATCATTTCAGCTATGCATTCGAATCAGGAGCCTCTAATACTCTATGTTTTATACAATGCCTTCGGCATACTAGAAATCGCTTAATTTTCCTACTGCAGGTTTATTTTCAAAGCATGGGAATCTAAATTTTGATGTTTCAAAGGTCTAATAAAAGAAAATCAGAAAATGAGTATTTTTATACTGATATACTTCTGCTTGCAAGTTTACCCCGTTAATCCTTCAAGCCAAAAAAAAAGGTTAAGAAATGCATAAAGTCACCCTTTCAATTGGCAAACATCATAAAATTCTAATGTTTAATTTAAAATGCTAAAGCGTCTTCACAAGTGATTGTAGTATAACTTGTGTATCACCGTGAACGAGATGCATGGTACAATTTGTAATATATGTGAGTGTAAAGTGTGTGCGACATATCTGTGCATATTTAACTTCGTTGAATAGTTAAACAATAGTAATATTAAAATAAGTCAAGTTAAGATAAAAAGTCAGAAAATCAAATACGGGCGTCAAAAACAAGGCAACCGTGTTAGTCGTTGATGAAATTATTTCCGCATTCATAACGCAAGGATACGTACAGGTTATTTGTCGTTTTCGAATAACTTCACCGATTAAAATTAATTACAACATTTACCAAACACTAATATAAGATTACAATGAATTGAGAGTTCAAATAAGCCATATGTGCCATAATGTTAACATTGTTTTCATCCGGAAAGCATTCAATTGCAAGTACATAAAAAGAAAAAAAAGAAGTTTGTTTGGACAGAAAAAAAGTAATAGTTCCAAAATGGTCATTTAAGCTCAATTTTGTTGGTATTATATCCATCAGATAAGTAAATTTCCTAATGAAGATGATGTAGAAATATTTTGAAAGGCAGATTTAAGATGTAGTATTACTTTTTTTCTTTAGATGTAGCAAGAATTATATAATTAGTACAGTGAAGATTCTTCAGCAAGTTGAAAAAATTAAAAAACGAAAAAATATATGAATCTACATTCTGTTTGTTCTACCACGAGAATTTCTTGTTGAAATGAACATAAAAGTTATATTATAAAATAAAAAAACGTAAGAATATAGAATCTACATTCTGTGCATAAACTTATATATTAACATAAAAGTTTAAAAATATCCTTGAACGGTCAAATTATTCTAAATTTTGTTGGTATTGTATATAATATATAAATACATAATACATGCATGCGTGTGGTTATATTATTTATAGTATATCATATATACCTTGTACCATCTGCTCATGTCTCATGCTCCTATACATCTGCACTTGAAAAAAGATAAAATTATATATGATAATACAATTAAGAAACTAAAGAAAATCCAATCTACTTATCAAATTAGATTTATCTTAATTTATAGAAAATTATTCAGAAAATTGTATCAAAACCTGAAGATGACTCTTGACATGAGATATTGTGAGCCCATTCACATTCATTAACTGCAATACCATCTTTGGAGTTGCTCCTGCCAAAATTGTAAAAACATTAAAAAAAAAATGGAAAAAGAAAAACCATAATTAAGTACAAAAAAATAGTCATGTTTTGACTGTTCATAAATTTCAATTTGATTTTACATTACAGTTTATATACTTCTGTTTGTTCAGGCTATCTACTGCATGTTTATGCAATAAATATTAAGTGTCCAAATTTCGGTTTTATTTTTACTAAAATTTTATAACTTACTGTCTTCTCCACCAAGCCTTTCAATAGCATGAACAAAACATTGATGAAGATCATGAGTCCACCTTAGCCTTGGCATTTTCGACCGAATATAAGGCCTCACCCCTGTCTTGAACCCGATATCGATAGGATTATTATCGTCATTTCTCGACCTAACAAGCCTCATACGATCAGATGATAACACCGAAGGAGTTGATGAGGATGATGATGAGCCCTTGTGGGAGCTATCAGACTCGAACCTCTTCATTCTAGTGATAAGGAAAAGAGAGTAAAAGGAGAATTAATAGGGGAATAAGTATTGAGTAGTTTTTTTTTTCTTTTTTTGGAATAAATATGAGTGTGATTGTGTGTTTTGTCCACTTGTATGCAGCCTTTTAAAAAATGAGGTTAATTTAGTCTTTAAGTTATGAGTATATAGATGAAAATTTCTACACGGAATTTCAGAATTGGGGTAAAAGTTTCAAATATGCTCTCATGATTAGGTGAAAATAAAACTCAAAAAGTTTGTAAAGTATTTGTTTGATTGTAGAAATTACCCCCTCACTTCAATTAAAACTTCTTTTTCATCCCTATACTACCTCTTCCGTCACGAATAATCGTTATGTTTACTACCTTTTTGGTGTGTAGTCTCAATTGAAGTTCTTTATTAATAAGTACATATGTATATGAAATTATAATGTATGATTAATTATCATGAAACCTATTGATTTAGATAAAAAAAAAATATATACTTATTATTTAATTTAAATATCTTATTTAATAATTAATTTCCCAGCTTTGAAATAATGATAAATTAATTTGATCCATGCAATGTTGGAAAATCAAATTAGCTGCTCATATGTGGGCATTCGGAGTAAATTCAATTTTTTATAATCAATTCTCCCAAATTTTATCAATAAAGTGTTTTTTTTATATAAAATGTGGTACTAAATTCCTTTTTGGAATGATTTTTTATAATTACTAAGAGCACGATAAGAATCAATTGAAACTATAATAAGTCTAGCTATAAAAAAGACTGAATCATACTAATATTTTTAGAGATTTTGAGGATTTTTGGAATGAGTAGGCAGAGAATCTTGGTACAAACTAAGTGGAGCACCAGTGTTATTGACTTTAAAAATATTTCAAGAAAAAATAGATGCTCAGTGTGATTTTACATTTTTAGACTTTCTTTTCCTAGCTTTGTCATATCAAAAACATTCCCATCTTTAATTGTTTATTTACATTTATAATTAATCCTTTCTTAAATCCTTATTATAAAGTCTTTGGCCTAAGAATAGTGATATTTATTTCTAATTCGAGCTACATCCTTAATTTCCATTTATTCTATTTTTTTTTCTTTTAGGTTTACAGTCAGTCACCTAGAAGAACATCTAGATCTATCAAGCCTTTTATTTTCCTTTGTTTTGTTTCAAAATAGAAAGGTGATTTATAATAAATCTTCAAAAAGAATTTAAAATTTAATAGGGAAAAGATAAAACATGATCAATAGTGGTTCTCAAAGAGAAATTTACAAAAAGATAAAATAGCCTTCAAAACAAGTATTTAAGCACAAAATACCAAAAATAGGAAACAAACTTTTTGTACTTAGCATGGGATAGAGAGGTCAGTTACAAATTGAAGAATTTGCATGTGAGTTTAGTTGAGGATATTAGGAAAATTAGTCATCTTGAGAGACTCAATTATAAAAAAAAAAACTTGTTCTCAAAATGCCTTTTAAATTTCGGTATAGATAGAGTTAATGAATCTACCTCTTTTTACGCTTTATATTCAGTAATGTTGCATTGATATTAGACCTGTAACTAAAATCTGTGAATCCGTGAATCTGATCCGAACAGCTGGTTTGGTTAGGTTTATGTTTTGAATACTAATGGTTTTGTTTTGTATTCAAAAATTTCAAATCCGTCGTTAATGGTTTGGTTTAGGTTTCAATTTTATTAATCCGAACTAGACCAATCTGATCCAAACCATTGAATACAATCCAAACAAGTAAACTCAATCCGTTATACTTATTAAAAACAAGCATTATTATTTACTCTACTTATGAAAAAAAACCCTAAAACTCCTTTAATATATATAAGTAATAATAAACGAGTATATACATACTCTTTAATCTAATGAACAATAATAATTGTGCGACAGATTTCAAATGTCTTAACTTTTATATTCTTTCACTGCTACTTATATGAGTCATATTTTTTTATTTTTCAACCGAATTAGTATGTTATTATGCATTGTCTGCGTGGTTGAGGAGGGTATATGAAATATATTTGTACTTATTAGTGTGGGTTATATATTGTTTGAAATTATTTTTCATATTATTTTTGTTTGTAAATATTTATCACTAAAATATGTATTAATTTAGATTAAAGAACGAATAACAAACATTATTAAAACCCAAATCTGATCCGAATTCGCAATGAAACCATTGGATCCATAAAAACAACCCAAACCGATCCGATCTGTTGGTTTGGATTGAAAAAATAAATGGTTTGGTTTGGATCCAAAATTTCACAATCTGTTATTAATTGTTTGGTTTAGGATCGACGATAATACGTTCAAATCCGAATCATTTACACCCCTAATTGATATGTACACTTATTGAAATTAATATGTACACTTATTGAAATTAATAATAATTTATTTTTGATAATTAATTAAGTCACAAAGTAAGTAATAAATTATATTTTCAAGGATGTTAATGAATCACCAACATTTCCAAGCTCTAATAATGGAAAAACAACTGATTTAATTAAAAAGCTGTTGTTTTTTTTTTTAAGTTCCCAAGCTTGGTGCTTATGTTTTTTCTCACAGTTCATAAAAAAAAAAAATATGGCAATAGTCCCGTAATTATGCTTTGAAAGAGTCCATTCATTTAATCGATTAATTGTTTGGCTTTAATTGATTAATTTGATTCATTTAATCAAATTCATTTTTTAGTCCTCTTATTCATGACACCACCGCATTTTATTATTTACTTACATAGGCTATATATTATATTAGTTATTATTTAAAGGGAAAGAAGGCAATATTTGATTTTATCAATTTTGATAGGAGTAGTAATGTATTTCATTAATTAATTTACTCAAGAGATTATATATATATATAGACAAGTTTGTTGTAATAATACAAAAAGATTATTCTGTTTAATAGTATTTCAACTTTGCTAGCTTATAAATAAAACTACTATTTGATTTTGGAAATACTGCTTTAACGTCGGTGCACACACGTTATCAAAACCGATTATATTTAAAAGAACTTAACACATACGAAAAAGAGAAGAAAAGTTAAAGAAACTAATAAAATAAAACAATAATATTATGATAATAACTACAAAATATGGAAAGTTGTAATTCCAAAATAAGGGTGACGTATGTGGTGCATGTCTTTAAGGAAACATACCAAAATTCTTAAAAGAATATTGATTGATATAATATTCAAGTATTCAACCCTGGAGACCCCCTTTTATTCCGGCATGACATATACATTCTCAACAAACAATTCCTATTTATTTATTTATTTATTTATTTTGTTATACTTTTTTTTGGGTTTCTAGATTGTTATGTTAATTATATCACTCGCAGTTCACTTATATGACTCATTTACCTTAAATATGAGAAAATTGTTGTAAAATTGTATACGAATCAGTTTCCTTATCCATTATATTAAATTTACATGAACTCAAATATATCTCAAATATAAAGAATCAAGATGTTCCCTTATAATTAAAATAATAATTTCTCTCTCTTAATTTTCACTACAAAATGATGTTTGATTTAGTGAGAGTCAAAAGCTTTCAAAAGTTTGTCGTTAATTTAAAAATCTGTCGCAAATTGACTAAACTGCCACAAAGCCGTCACAAAAACCGTCGTTAATAAGCTCGTAACAAAAAATACCGTCACTAATCCCGTCGTTATTTGAGTATTTTTTTTGTAGTGTTTCTCTTATTCTCTCTCATTTATTTGTACATTTCAAATATAAATTAATAAAATAACAAAAAAATGAGTTGTATAGTTTTAATAGAGAAATTGATAAAAAAAAACTGATAATTTGTATAAACCAAAACGTTTACTTATAAGTTGTAAAAGTGTATTTTTTAATTTAAATACGAGAAAACTTGTAAGTTGTTTAACATGGTTTGTTCTAGTAAATTAATTTGGGTTGAAAAAAATTGATAGAAGTATATTAAAATATAGTAATATTTAGTTATAATAATAAATTTGATAGAAAAGCTGAAAAATGTATAAAGTTATACTGTTACTCTAAAAATATAAAAATAATGATAATTATATTAAATATGATAAAAAGTGTAAGAAATTGATGACTTGTTTTTAAATAAAATACTAAAGAGCCAATCCCATGGTGATACACGAATAACACGTACTCTTCGCATGTCCAAATTTCCTCCAAATGTGACAGATGCAATAACTTATTTAGGTACGTACATATTGTATTGAATTATATAAATTAAACTATTGAAGATTAAATAGGGGAATGAGTGACCAAAAATATAATATTGCAAATTTAATTGCAATAGTCTTCGGAAAACATATGTACATGTGATTACGAATGTATAAACCTTAAAAACAGTACTAAACTAGTAAACTAAAAAGGTAAAAAAAAACGATATAAGCTAGCTAGCTGTTTATAACTCAAGTTATATAATATTTCCGTTTGTAACTATTTTCCTTTTTTAGCACTTTGATTACTTTGTTTTGTTTTTGTAAGGTTTTTCATCAACATTTTTATTTTACCAATTAAGTAATCTATAAAACTGTTAATTTTCTTCACTAATTATATATTAAAAAAATCCAAAGTTAATAAGAAAATTGTTTAATGCACCCGAACTTACCTTGAGATTATAGGAGGGATTACATAGAGATGTATGTCGAGCCCCTCATATTAAAAAAAAATTCACTTTTATAACCATATATGTATTTTAATTAGGCAAGATTGGCATGAATTACAACATTTCTCCTCATAATACCAAAAAAAAAACACATTAAGTTTAACTCCCCTCTTGAATATATATCATGGTCATGTCACGAAATTATATATACCTATATTGCACTGCACTTCCTAAATTAAGGACGGACTGAAATGCAACCAATTATATATCTAAGGTAGAAATGTTTCCACTGGCATTTTTTTTTGAAATGGTAGTTTATATTAGATTATGCATTGAGAATGACTCGTTCTCAATCAAGCCAAAATGAGCGAAACTAACTCTTAATGTCGGGACATGGCCTTATATGTCATATGAACCGCTTACAAATACTTTTTTTGTCGCGTATCTAGCTAGTATGCATATATAATATTCAAATGAGGTAAAATATAATTCGTATTAGTACTCCCTCATTTCGAAAAGTATTTTTTCACTTTCACTAATATATATATATATATACCCCCACATTATTTTTTACAAAAATGGACAATATAGGTACAGTATTATGTACCAAAAGGGAATATAATATATATTACAATTTACACGTTGGTGGGCTTTAAGAACCTATTTTTTTTTATAGGTTGTTCTTGTCAAATTATTTTTGTTGACATTATCAAGGAAAAGAAAAGGTAAAATATCCATAGAAGTTTCAAGTTTAAGAAAAAAAATATGGTTGGGGGTAAGCACATTGAAAAAGGCGAACATGTAACATGTAAGCAAGAATGAAAAAAAGTCAGAAGAAAACAAAATAATGTGGACTAGTAGAATGAGATGACATAAATGATAAAACTATGATGCTAATATTAGATAAACTCATTTAAATAAATTCGAATACAAATTGTCACAAATATCCGTTCCCACTTTTTACCGGGTAACCTGGTGGCAAGGTCACTTTTGTGGAAATTGTTTCAAATTTATTGCTCCCAACAAACATTTTGTTTCTATGCGAATAAAGTTGGAATACCAAAAATCTGCGCGGGCCATTCTAAAATAATGTTTGATTTAGTGAGAGTTAAAAGTTGTTACAAGCATGTCGCTAATTTAAAAAGCTGTCACAAATCTGTCGTAAATTGACAAAACTGTCACAAATCCGTCATAAAAACCGTCGCTAATAAGCTCATAACAAAAAATATCATCACTAACCCTATCGTTATTTGAGTATTTTTTTTATTTTTTTTTGTAATGTATTAAGAATTATTCAGAGTGAACGATCTTGGGCATTACACTCCTAAAAAAAAGTCTTGGACATTGCCAAACTAAAATTAAGATTAATTACTAATTATACTATCATGTGGTATGGATATATATAGTTCGATATAACAGGAGTACTAAGATTATTATGATTTGACTATGAGATGGTCACATGATCATGCACAAGTATATGTTTAATGATATTAATATGAGCAAAAGACTAAATGAGAGTGATTTGATGTATTCTGTTACTATATATTAAAAAGTAGTGATATATGCACTACTATTCTATTATATTATTATATTACATTAATGACACTATACTTATACATAATAAATAGGTCTGTTATATTGCAATAGTTAAACTCAGTAAGCTTTAACCAAAAACTTAGTAGGCCAAAACTTAGTAACCTGACTGTTTATTTGATACCCAAGGTAAATATAGTTGGGATAAGAACATAATGGTCTTTTACTTTAATAGATATGAGAGTAATTATCCATTGAAATTAAAAGTCCAATTAACAGAGACCCAACACTCAAAAAGTCCATGAATATGAGTTGACAGATGACAGCGACACTTGTCAGAGAGATTAGTACAAGGACTTTTCAGAGCTTATCTCACTAAAGAAGTACAGGTCAACTACAATCAAAAGTCATAAACCCGAGAAAGTTCACCGAGCATCAGAATATCAAATATATTTGTAATAAAGCATTATAATTTACCCGATCAATAAAGAAAGATAATATTGTCCAATTTATTATAGTCGATCATATTAATTATAACTGTTGACGACCATAATTTAACCTACCAAAGTTTATGTTTTATCACAACCATTGATTCGTTTCCCATGTTAGACTAATATGTTTCGTAATCGAAAACAATGCTATGCAACAAGAATAATTGGAAAGAAAGTTTTGATTTTAGTATTTGAAATGTTATCACAATCTTAGGCAACATCCCTCTCTGAATCCTTCTAAGCTTGGGCAAAGGTTAATTAATTTCAGAAGCAAACTTAAGAAATAATACTATATATATTGTACAAAAAAATGAGTTGAGCTTTCACATTGAGATCAAGTCTAGCACACAATGAGTAAACGCGATTTCCGTCTTTGTGAGTACATACTTTTTGAATTGAACTTATATTGATGAATCATATGAATAGGCCAAAAAGAACTCGAATGTAAAACTGATCTGATAATTATTAATCATTTAAACTGATGGAATTAAGAACTCTCCTCTAAAGATACAAAAGGAATGAGAACTGTTTAGAAGCAAAAATCCAACTGATCAAAGTAGAATTTGGCCAAAACATAATTAAGTATTTTCGTAGTCATATACCTAAATCTCAGTCACCCACTCGTGACCAAAATTCCCCTCACGGTTCTTTCAAGGTCTCGTACGACGCCCTGCTGCTTTGCCACATAAAAGGGCATTTTTGGGAATCGGAAGCTCATCTCTCCATGAATGTGCAGGCGAATAAACTCGGAGATAGAGTTGTTGTCCCAAATATTGTCTCGCCCAATTCTCGGACCTAATGTTCCACATTCCCACATTGTCTAACGCCATATATATCGCAGTCCATGACCTGGGATAGACCTGCAATATAAACATCGCATTTTCAATGATTTATTAGGATATAATTACTCTTGGGGTAACAGACCTTCAAACCCTGAAAAATAACTTTTTTATACGGAATATTGTGTAGGCCTTTACCTGAACAGTGCAGCGAGCAACCGTGTCTTTCAAATTGTAGTTCAACCTGCTTGCCTGAGACCACGCCCCGCCGTCCATCCTACACGAACAAAAGAAGAAGAACAAACTCAAGTTTTTGTAACTTGAAAAACATAAATAACTGTGTTTTTGTCATGATTTTGGGATTAGGCCTTCTTGTGTTAATTAAACCAATGCCCATTTTATTACAAAAACTTAAAACAAGTTGATGAAAAGGATCTAAAAGCATAACTTATGAGGCAGTTTGGCTGCATCTTTTTAAGTAAGTACTAAGTTGGATTTTTCGGTTTGAGAAAAAAGCGGATTCATCGACTTATTGCTTTCCCAGGCAAAAACTAACTAAATTGCTTTTTCAGTTGGTCAACCAAATACAGTCTAGCTTTTCAACTATCCTTATAAATTTAATGAGGTAATATTTTAGGTGTTGAGAAACTCACCCAACAACAAAGAAAGAATATCCATCAATGTGGTAAGACTGCACTGTAGTTTCCCAATTCTGAAACACGATTTCAATATAAGATCTAAAATTAGCTGACATCACTGACGTGGCGAGGTACCCGTTACCATTGGTAGGCCTATCGGAAATGCTCCCAAGATTATAAACTCCACCAATGTTAAAATAATCAGCAAGCTTCAAAGGGGTGTCTCCTTGCACGTAAGATACGCTGTTTATAGCATAACGTTTTTTACCGTTGATGAAGGGTGCTGAGTTGGCGAGTATGATTGTTCTTTGTGTTTTTATCTCTCCGTAGTGGTATGAACCTTGCGGGTTTGGGCGAGGCCCACTTGCAGTCAAATTCCACCTAGTTAACATAGCAGTTTAGACAAGTGTCAGATATAATAAACTTATCTATTCTGAAACATAAGTATAGCTGTCATTACGCCGTAGTCATGGACTCATGGTACATATTCTTGTTTCATCATTATTTTTTGAAACCATAGGCTATTAAGAAATGGAGTCGACACTCTACATTGTATGCAGAACCTAGAATTTAGCAGAAGTACTATTTCACTTATGAAACTCATTTTAACACAAAACAGAATTGATTTGAAATTCCAATTGGTTTATCCAAGACTTGAAACTCTGAATTCATATTGGCAGCCAAGCAAATTATGAACAACAATGTGAATATAAAGGAAAGAATAATGCACTTTCTAACAACTCAAAAGTAAACAAAAAAATTAACAGGGAATAAGTGAATAACTGTACTCCCTTCTAGATATATTTTTAACTATATTACTAACAATATTTGAATTTCGATCTCAAGATCTGCATGAAGAAGGGTTACCAAGTTAATAGTTAATACTCTAATCACAACAGCAAAAGATAACAATATATATGGCATTAGTATAATAACCACAATCTATGACGCAATATTAACAATACTCAGTGACGCCTAAAGTTTATATACAACGTTATATATGGCCGATCGATATAAAGTTTATATATAAGGCCTGCTTCTAAAACACAAGCACTTTCGAAAGCCAAAAATAGGTAACACCTCAGTTTGTCAGAGACCCCTCTCTCTATATACTAGTTTATATACATACAGTGTGAATTACCCAAACACTCAACAACATATAGACTTCATAACTTTAGGCTCTAAAAAATGGACCATATAGACAAATACCTAATAGACCGGGCTTGGCGGAGGGACCAATCAATCTGAGTTGTGGGTCCGCCGGGAATAGGCCCAGAGACTTTGCTATACGAATTAGTATAATGTAAAACCGCGGTAGTCTGCAGTACTTTCGTGGTGAACCTAGAAGAGATAACAACATAGTAGTCCTTTGGAGCCTGGTCTGCCGTCACGAGTACAGAGTAGGACTGGCCCAAATGAATATCAAGAGAGGTGTAAGTCGTTTGTAGCGTATGTGAGCCTTCAACTTCTACTAGCTTCATTTTGTGCCCTTGTATTCTGAAGTTTATTGAGGTTGCTATCCCAATATTTGATATCCTGAACCTATATGTTTTACCTGCAAATTCAAAGTATTTACTCTAATCATAAATAAGTGCTTAACTATAAACCTTAATGCGACTCTTAAGTAACAACTGGCATCCTACATTTTCAGGCTGCTCTTGTGTCTTTTGTTTTTCTGTCCAATACTTATACTAAAGGGGTTGATGAGAATGCGTAATATTCAAATACTGCTTGTTTAGGTGCCCGTATTTTTCAGGAAAACACAATTTCAAATATATTTTACGTCAGCTTAAATGTCGGATATATGTTTCATATAGCTGATGTTTGACAAAGAATGATATATTTCGTATCAAGTTTGGTTTATGTACTTTAGACTTGGCTAAATATTTATATTTTATGATTTAGGAAGATTTAACCACAAAAAAGTAGTACAGAATGAACATTTAGAACTAGAACTAAACGTGAATGGTTTGGGGGGATGAACACCTTACCTTGATTGACCGGAAAAGTATACCCATTCCAGCCACGTCCATTGATAAGAAGGCCATGGGGGAAGGGGAGATCATGACCAGCCTCCAAAAACCGCGTTAGGAGCTGGAAAAGAATCATGTTTTAAAATATGTTTTCATGCATTGTTAGGGAAAAATACCCTTAAAAGAGCTGGAAAAATCATGTAAACATAATCACAACCAATATGTTTGTCCCTACTGTCTGTTTATACTTTTATATAGATATTGTCATATTGGGCCATTTTGGTAGCCTATTGTTTTTACTTACGAAAACAAATAATGTCGAATTGGTGTTCCCTCCAGAAATATACTTTTCTCTTAAGATAAAATCATAAAAGTAGTACTTTTGAGGGGAAATTATTTATCTGAAATGGCACAATGCTTTTTTCCTAAAATTTACCCTATTTCACCTTGCGCTCATCGCAAAAAAGCTTATTTATTTCCTTCTTTTTCACCAAACACATTTTTTCATTGTTCAAAAGTCAAATTCTTTTTAAACATGAGACATAAAAGTACACGTGCATTTAAGATACAACTAATTCACTAAATTAGCCCAAAATAAGCAAATGTTGAAGAAAATTACTCTGTGGCCGAATTTGAACCAGTCACCGGCTAGCACGGTGAAATCACGAGTTGGGGGCGGGAAAGGGACTGGAATTTGAGGACGACTATAGATACGTATTGCTCCTATACCCCCAGCAGCCTTGTGGAGACCAAGAGAAGGGAAATAAAAATAGCTTCCAATTTGGTCCTTCGCTTGTAATATGTATGTAAAGTTTCTACGAGGTGGGATGGGACAATTTGTGCCTGCTACTCCGTCTTGCCACGAGTTTCTCCTCTGTTGTAACCCGTTCCTGAAAATAAAATTCGCAGGGTTGAACGTGTATTAAGAAATTCACATTACTCAAAGGCACAAATACTGATACCCAGATATATAATCATATATTTTCACTGTGGTCTCTACTTATTATAGATCAAATTCAAACATTAGCTTGGTTCTTCCTTCAACCTTCATATTCTAGTTCTCACAACTCTTGTACAGTGTGCATGACTGACTATAAGTTTGTTTAATTATGGCATCTTGTTTTACTTGCTAAGACATAGAACTGGTGAAGGGCCATTGGAAAATTTTGCAACATTTTTTTTTAAAAAAAGATCCAAAATGTGACAAGGAGTGCCAAAATATATATTGACATTTACATTAGAACAAATTGGACAAATAATTAAAGGGGGTATAAAACTAACTAAAGAGTTGACTAGCATATTAAAAAAGTTACAGAGTACCCAGAGACTAATTAATAAACTTATAAAAGTAATTAAGATTAAACTTTAGCTTGTAATTTATTGGATTATGGAACACAACATGAATATGCATTTATGTCAAACCCCCCCAATATGACAGAGAGAAATGTACAAGAGTACAAATACTCGTGAATTTCAGATCTGCTCTCATGTGACATGTTATCAACTGACAAATTCAATACAAAAATACCAAAGCATTTTTATTAAACCAAAAATTTAAAATAATAGTACAGTATTGGCCAGGCTGTGGTGCAGTAGCATTCATTGGTATACTCAAATTCTTCAATTTATTCACTTCTTTCTAAAGTTGGATACTTTTTTACAAACTCCTCACTTCAATGTAATAATAATTTTACTCGTTATCAACATCTTCTTCATTCACTTGCCTAAAAAAATACTCTTATCTATCTTCTGCCTAAGATACATACCTCTTTAGAGTTCAAACCCAAAAAAAAATTACAAAAAAATTACTACTAATTGATTTGCTAATGACAGATGACACCCTTTTATATAGGAAAGATGATATGGCAATCAGTGTAAAGTTACTAAATGTAACTTTGTATTTAGGTGAGAATTAAAGTTAGAGCAAAAACTAAATTATCCTAAATGTTGTAATACACTATTAGCTACGTATATAGGGAGACAGAAGTAGAGAGAGGGGAGAACGGTATAGTCTTTATTATGAATGAATATGTGAATGAATGTAAAATACAAGACTCCTAGCCCTCTTTATATAGATAGAGGGGTAGGGTTACAAGCCCAACTTGGGCCCATAAAGTATAAGCCCAAGAGTCCAATAATCTCACAACACTCCCCCTTTGGACGTCTTGAATTCTTCGTCTTCATGCAGTCGATCTGAGTCGAGTTCATTCGCAGTGCTAAACACATAAAAACCTTAGGGCCGGAAAACCCAGTGTGGGACAAAACCGGTACCTAGGAGAAACTGTGTAGCCGAATGATATATGCCGAAATATCATGTAAGTAACTAACCACAAAACAGTGTGCCTCATCAAAACCTTGCCAGAGCAAACCCAATGGGAAAATCTCTGATCGAAGGAAAAAGAGTGCAACAGTGGTAGTAGTAGGGGATCAACCACAAAACAGGTGCCTCATCAAAACCTTGCTAGAGTAAACCCAGTGGGAAAAAACCTCTAGTCGAAGGACAAAAGAGTACACAGTGGTAAGAAGTATACAACAGGATACTCCCCCTAATTTCGGCAATCTTAAGTGAGATATGATAGGAACGTGTCTCGCTAAAAACCTTGCCAAGGAAAACCCAGTGGGAAAAAACCTTGGTCTAAGGACAAAAAGAGTACACGAGCATACGACTGGATGCTCCCCCTCACTTGCACACGACAGGGTGCGAAGATTTCGACTAAGTAGTAATTAGTGCAATAATCATTCACCTGGATGCTCCCCCTCACTTGCACACGACTGGGTGCAAGGATTTCATATTCCAAGAAAGAGTACGAGCATTCGACTGGATGCCTCATTTACTTACATACGACTGGATGCAAGAAAATCTAACGTGGAATAGAACGAGCATTCAACTGGATGCTCTTAAACTTCATTTGTGAAGATTAATTTCGGCGAGAAATGCTAAATAGCATAATGTAGTCATGTCTCTCTTGATCAATAACAACAAGTTGTCTTCTATGACAAGTGTTTTATCTAGATCGTGAGACAGAACATATGTAATTCAAATATGACTAATACTAGCTCGAAGTCATATACACTCTCTAGTCGTCTCATAGAGCACGAATAGATCAGAGTGATTCACTTGGAGTCATTCCAAGACCTCCAAGATGTCGCCTTATTCCTAATGGTAAAGACATACCATGTTAGGAATATCCCTTATGCGGGTCTGATAAGTAACCGGCATCGGTATAACCGAAAAAGGGTTGCGTTAATTCGAGTACCGAAGGGGGTAGGTACACTCGATGACGCAAATGGGATAAGACAAGCCCTCATCCACAGTTACCTTAAGGTAATGGGAAAATGTCTTTTATGCCATTTCGATGGCAGCGTGTTAGCGCGATGCTGTGTCGAGCTATACCATTCACAGCAGACGAGATGTTCGTCCTAGCACATTAGACCAAGTATAATAATGCGCTTATTGTACTTAGATATGAACATCATGGTTCAATATCTCTTCATCGTCACATCAGGGACGGAATGGGTCTATATCAATGTCTAGTGATCGAACGATCATGGGAGAATCTGACGACTTAGCGTCATGATGAATACAACGTCATAACACCTTCTGGGTGTAGTCTGAATCATGGACTTAGATTCAATCTTTACGGGAGTCGATCATCAGGCCGAGTCACTACCGTTTCTTCCCAAGATCCTTCATCTCGAAGGCAAATCCAAAAATGGATCGCGTAATAAAACACGCAAGGGCATAATACTTGTTCAAGTATCCCAAGCTAATCAAGTACTCACTTAGGCGGTATACCACATCCGCTCGGATTATATTAATCCATATAGTGAACGTCTCAGTCAATTGAGATCGTGTTCCATGGTCAGAAACTACTTGATTTAAGCACATGAAGTCACACAGGGACCTTCATCTATATCTCTTTGTCTAAATCCCCATAGAGATAAAACAGTGACCACAATCACATGCTGCATAATCAGTTTTTGGGAAACTACTAAACTGATAAAGTAGGGGACCGTTATAACGTCCATTACGAGGAAATAACCCATCTCGTAACCAATTCCAAGATGTGAGAGAAGCCTTGCGCTACTAGGCGAGCATTCTACAATCTCATTATTCTCATCACTTTTCCTTACGAATAACCAAATAAACAAACTAGTTTAACATTGGTGGCGTTGGAGCTACAGGTCCGAACACACTTTCGCTAAGGAGTCTACTTGGATTGCAAGTTTCCATTAGTACAGTCTATTCTACGTTGACTTCAGGCAACGGTACATGGTTCCCTATCATAATTTGTTCATATTATCAGTCGTCACCGAATATATGAACAAGTAATCAATGACAGTCTCGTTTCGCTTCAATATCGTCTAAGATATCATGATCGACAGATATTTCGAGATTCTTAGGATGAGGAGGAAATCACACATCTCCTTGATCCTTTATAATCTCGTGCGACAAACGAGTTTCAGTTCACCACCTCTGGGGCTGAACGAATTAAGAACCGGTCAACTTCCTCATATCTTAGGAAGGACGACAGACTGACGGCCGACGGCAGCGTCCTTTGCTTGGCGGGTTCGGCCAAAGCAACGTGTTACGACAGGAACACGGCGTCCGACAGGGACGTCTATCCTTGCAAGCATTTTGCAGCTGGTATAAATGATCTCGTGACATCTCATAAAGTCATTAAATGCGTCTGGCATTTAGTTAGACTTGAGGGAGTCTATGCACTTACTTATCACTAAGTGCAGTTTTGGGGATCAAGCTAAGACTGAGTGGGTTATGCCACGTTACTTCACGTCGTTCCTTATCAACGGTAACGTGCAAATCTCCCCCTAACGACGGGGAGAACAGTCTTAGCGATGTCACTTTCGCATATCATGCGGTAAAGAGATCGCTTGCCAAGGTTACTCTATCAAATGATAGGCAGGAGATTCATAATCGACTTATGTCCCCTTCAGAGGTCCATATTTTGAACGCTAGAGCGGCTCAATCAAAATATTAATTAATCACTTTAAACACGCGTTAATATGAGACTTCTGGCTCATAACCAGTAACCAGCTGGTACGCATATGGTGTTTGAGTGTCTATGGGCCTCATAACGGACCAATGCAGCAAAATAGCATAACCCACACGGAAATATAAATCTTGGTGCGCAAGACCAAGATGTGCGTGCAATCATTTGCAGTCGCATCAACAAACTTTCCGTGAGTCCATTTGGGTCTGAACATAATCGACAGGATGTTCAATTTGAATTTCCAAACTCAAGTAATTCAAATCGAAATTTCGATTATTACTCTTCGGAATTATCAAGTCGACTAGACTTTTCAGGATAATCCGGATCATGAGCCATCAACTTAATGATAGGGCTAAAAGTTTGGGAAATGCTGCATTTCTGTGGACAACAATAAAATGTGACCTTATTGTCGATGCATCAACCATAACCATTTATATTTATGGTCCGTTTTATGGTTGGATAAGTCCACAATAACTCCTTCAATTCTTTACCAGAATTCTACGAGTTCATTTCGTGATCTTTACACATACTAGTCTTTCAAAGTGAGCATTAGTGGCATGAATTTCGGATTAATCGCGAAATATATTCTCAGAGAGAATCCAAATGCTATGCGATTATAAATCAAGCATCGTCTTTTGACCCGGGAATATCTCATCCGGTCAATGCCATAATATCAAAATGCTCTTATCAATCGACGACAGGCGAATGATAGTACAGACAATCATGTCTTAGCATCTAAATCATTTATCATTCGACGACAGGCGAAATGATAAGGTAACTTTGAATGCTTTAAAGAATGTGGTAGCAACCACTTGAAAGACATTTCAACTCCTCTAAAATACGTTTTTGAGTGGAGGCTATGTAAAGAAATTTCATTTCTTTCATGAGCTATTACCAGATAACACTGGTTTTCTCGAATATTTTATAACTCAACAAGGTACGACAGGACCTGCATGAGTATAACGCCTCATATTTGACAAATCAATTTGGCTTTACCAAAGATTTCGATTTTGGAACGACAGGTCCAGAATCGTTGTCACTGAGTGCTCTTTTAGGCAAGTAGTTGGTGAAATTATATGGTACACTGTTACCCACTATTTCCAAAAAACCAACTACACCACAAGTATTGCCTAAAATTTCATAATTTAAAGTTTGGTCACATTTGTCAAAGGAATTTGCTCAAAAAACACTTTAAATTATTTCGAGAAATTTCATAAACAGGCAAACCATAATCCAAAAGTATGTCCAAATGGAAAAATAATAATCCAAATGGAAAAATATAATCCAGATGATCGAAAAAATGGCTCAATGATTTATCAAAATCAATAAAGAAAGGTGTCAAACTCATTTGAGCCACAAAATCGGGGGTCTCAAGAGTTTCCTTTCAATTAGCTTTAACCACATTAGCATCGGTTTTTCCACCTTTATAATAGTTGTGAACTATTTAAGGAGTAACCGTGCATGACCGTTGTCTTTATAGCATAGAGTTGGCTCCTTGAGCATCATCTCTTACTTTGTGACAACGGCCCATATTGTTCCTTTCAATTACTGTCTTGGAGCCACAAGTTTTCGATTTTGACGATTGTCTAAAATCTCCCTTGGCTAGGCGATTCATCGGGATCGCGACAGTTCGAGACAAATAACACTTTTCTCGGTTCTCGATTCGTGGAAAAAAAAATGTACACGAAGAGCATTAATATCAGGCAAACAATTCGCCATTGACCCAATAGGATTAAAACTACTCACCGGGGTAATTTTCTTATCCAATAACAGATGGGCGATAAAGGAACATGGTGAATATAAATTCACGATACTGCTTATGGAATGCAATTTCCAAGCTAGTATTTTGGTGAAGGATTGCTCCAATATGTCAATTTCAGACATTTGTTCACCATAGACGTCATCACGTCTCAAATGTGGCGGCGAAATAAAATCAACGCCTTAGCATTCATCTCGAGGGTAACAACAAACTCGTGTTTTACTCATCAAAGATGACATCCAAATAATTTGGGTATCACATGCTCACACATCAGGGTGACTAACATGTGGTGACGGAATAACATCAACGTCTAAACAGTCATTTCGCAAGTATGTTTTGCGATTTTTCTCATCATAGATGGCATCCAACATGTGTTGGGAGTTCTGGATTATTTTTCATATAAAACGACTGGTTTATATGTTTATGGTTTGCACAAGCACAAACTTTAATTTCGAAACGACAGGTTCGAAAATAGTTTTGCTTTTAATGTGAATTGGTTCTCATTGATCGAACGACGGGTCGATACTGAGACACCAATTCGGCGAAACATACATCACTATATAAACACATTCGGGGAAATTATTATTTAGTCAACCCCTTTCGGTAGCTCTACTTGAAAAACGACCAGGAAAGACGGTGAGGGTGGAGGGCACGAATGCCACTTAAAACCCGACCTCATTAGGATATCGACTTCCGCCTATATCTTTCCTAGACATCGTATCCAAATAGGTGAGCCTAGTTGGGGAAGGTTCATAATTTTTCCAACTTAAATGTGAATATATATGATTTTCGCATTTTATATATGGCAATAATATTAACAATATAGACAATATCTATCTAGATTAACCACATATATATAAACAGGCAGTAAATATATTTTAGGATTTATCTAATCATGCAGTAGATTTGGTGTTATAAACAAATCAATTCAGGATTATCAATCACAAAGATTATATCATACCAAATCAAATCAAATCAATTAGATCTAATCTAATAATTAACTGCTATATGTGATATTTATATATATGGTAATATCAAAAGATAGGATTATCCTAACAAGATATCAATCAATTATCTATGTTTATCGCCATATGAATAATTCTATACACGGTAGTTTTAACATGTAAGTAAACAATATATTTTTAATTACCAATCAATTCTATATATGGTAAAAAAAATATTTTAACATGCAAGTAGGTTAAATTTTAATTATTTGGTAATACCAATTTTACACTTGCAAGTTCCACGTTCACATGTATTTGCCAAATATTTACCCAGATTCGTGAATACAGTATTGATTATCAAGGTCTAATTAATTATAGTAACTCATTGATATACACATGTAGGATTTATTTAGCTAATTCTTCGATTATGTACTACTGGACATATTTTAAAGAAGATCATATTGCTAAGTTACATATACATCACTGGATTTTTTCAATTCTGGGAGTTACTAACAATTTGTATCAAATAAAAATCATGCAGTCTTGTTACTAGCATGCATATATATTGTTACGGGAGATAACAAGCAGCAATCAAACATATGTTATTAAGCCTACGGTCAAACATGTAACGTGTACTTATATTGCTAGCAACAACTCTGTTTTTTTTTTTTTTTAAGTAAAAAATAGGATTTTATGTACCGTTTTCATGATATATTGGTGAAGGTCGATATAACAATAATCCGATAAAACCCGGTTAAACCTCAAGGTTTATAGATATTCAATATCCGTGCGTTTACCCAAAATCTCCAATACCCACGAGCGTATATCCTAGTCTCCGCGAGCAAAGTGCCGATAACGTGTTGTAATACACTATTAGCTACGTATATAGGGAGACAGAAGTAGAGAGAGGGGAGAACGGTATAGTCTTTATTATGAATGAATATGTGAATGAATGTAAAATACAAGACTCCTAGCCCTCTTTATATAGATAGAGGGGTAGGGTTACAAGCCCAACTTGGGCCCATAAAGTATAAGCCCAAGAGTCCAATAATCTCACAACACTAAACATATTATTATAAACAAAAAATAAAGATTCCAAAGATGTCATCTCTGTACACAAAAAGAACAAAAGACCATATGTTATTATCAACAGTGAAAAGTACCATACTAACTTTAGTATTTTAAAGTTTTAACCTTGTGAATAAAATTATCATGATCATCAATCAAAGACCATATGTTATTAAAAGTTGTAAGGGTAAGTTGGGTAATTTACAACAAAAGAATCAAAAGTAGATCTAGTTTACATCCATGTGTCTTATAGTTAATACTACATAAACTAATTTAGAAACCTTTATAATGAACTTTATTACTTTAATATATCCACACAAATAAGGACTTTGATAAGAAGGAAAAAAAAAACAAATTATTAACACGATGGACACTTACCAGGATAGAAGAAAAGGCTCGTTCAAGTAATTGTGCACACTAATTATTAAGTTATCATTTGTCACACAATCGATTTGTGGCCCTGGGAACTGCCCATTTATCAATATTCCCTGCACATTATTAATAGTAGTTCACTTATAATATAATCACAATGCTCAATAATTTCATCAAACAAAACTTGACAAAAAAAAAAAAGATTATGTACCAAGTATTATTTACACTTACAAGGGTATATCAACTTTACTAAACATATTTTAAAATTGTTAGTAAACCAAGTGTCGCGAAAGAACTAATTTAACGGTAGTAAAAAAACAAACATAATTACCCGTTGTTTAACACCAAGAGGATAAATGAAACCATAAGTGATCTTCCAAGTATAAAAACGGTAGGGATTTTCACCATTTATAACAATGCTGTTAAAAATGAGAAATATGATAGTGAAGAAGAAATAGAGAGATTTTAGCTCTCCCATATTTTATTTTTCTTTCTTTTCTAACACAGACACAATATAAAGGCAGGGTTATAAATGTAGATAACATATATATATATATATATACTCCATAATAATGAGTTGTATACTACTAGTATATAGACAAACAAATTGAGGAGCATGTGATTTGTCAGAAATGGGAAGCACAGGCATAGAGTCAATTAAGTGTAACAAATATTGGATTTTAATTTACTGGACTAGTTTTTTTTACTACCTCTCTCCGATTTTATTTTTACTGTACTAGTTAGGGTCGGATTCGGTCCGATCCGGTTTGGTTTTTGACAAAACCGAAACCGGCATATTTTTCGGTTCGGTTTCTTTCGGTTTCGGTCTTTTTATTTTTTGGACCGAACCGGACCGGTTTTTTCGGTCCAATTTCGGTTTTTTTCGGTTATTTTTCGGTTTTATTTTTTTATTTTTCGGTCTTTTTTGGTTTTTTCGGTTTTTTTCGGTTTGTTTTGGTCTTTTTCGGTTTCGGTCTTTTTCGGTTCAGTTTTACTGAAAACCGAAACCGACCCGAATTTTTTTCGGTTTTTCGGTTTCGGTTTTTTTCGGTTCGGTTTTTTCGGTTTTTCGGCCGCTAGTACTAGTTTGTGATCCCACTTTATTAGTTTATTTTGTTTTCAATCAAATTATTTACTTTATTTTGTTTTTTAGATAGTCAGCTATAAATCTTCATAAATTGTTGTAGCCGATAAAGCCATAACTTTGGTCGGTCGCGTTAGACTTTTCAACAATAAAATAATGATAAATTAGACGTAGGTAATGAACACTTCTTGGTCTTTATTATTGATCGGGTCATTACACTTGTTCGGATTGTTACACTTGATCGGATTATTACACTTGATCGGATTATTATTAATTTACTACAATTGCGCTCGATTTGACTATTTAAACTCTTATCTTGATCGTTCTTCTTCTTATTCGATGCTCGGCTTTTTCTCTGTTCCGTTTGTTTCTTAGTTGGATAAGCTTTGACTAGTTTTTCTCTTTTCTCAACTTCTCTCTATAATTTTTGAATAGATTTTCTCAGGGACGTTTCTAGGAGGCTAGTTGGCTATTTATAGTCAACTACGCCTCCTTGGATGTTTACAAGTGTCTCCATCTTAGGGGGTTTTTAGATATAGGTCCCTAGTTAAGTGGGTTTGGGCTTTTATTAATATCTTCATCCATGTGATGACCCATCAAGCATTGAATACCCATTTATGAAGTGTGGCTCGATTGCTACGCGAATAGAATATTCGGGTCTAATTTTTATGTTGTAGCAGCTGTTTGTTTTTCTTTCTAATTAAACTGTTAAATACACAATGACGATTGACAAGATTGAGAAAAACATACAAATTTTGTAGTCATTATGGCAAAGAAAATTCAGTTTATTTTATTATGCAAATTAAATTGTTCTTCCATATCTTAAAGACTATAATTTCATTTGAAATTTTAAAGGGTCTTATAATTTTGTCTATTGGTTTTATGCTACGTACCAAATGAATTTAACACGACTATGCATGTCTTATTTGTAAACTCAATATAAGATGCCTATCAATTATTGGTAATGTTAGCTAGGCTGACCAAAAAAAATAACTAAAACAAGATTCAGAAATAATGTGACATTTTGCCATTTTCATCGTCATAGCTACCAAACTGAAAAAAAATTGGTTTAATTACCTCAACTACTATAGATTAACAAAATATGGACCAAACTACTAACATTAACAATTTAGTCAATGAACTATATATTTTTTTTATTAAACTGGGAACCTCCGTCAATTTAATTTGACGAAAGTTAAGTTTAAATTATATTCCAGTAACAAATTTTATAAAACATATGAATTTAACCCGAAAAATTTATAATTTTACATTTTTAACCCAAAAAAAAATATTTTTAAAAAAAGTAACTTATTTTTTGAAAAAACCAACTTTAAAAAAAAATGACTTTTTTGAAAAAACTAAATTTTTTTTTGTTAATGTCATTAGTTTGTTCACCATTTTGTTAATGTATGTTAGTTGGGTTACAAAACCATTTTTTTCCCAGTTTTGAACTTAAACTTATAAGTATAATAATGTTCTTGTCCTTTTAATAAAACATACGCTCTAATAAGCCTCCAAACTCAAAGGCAGACATTAATAAAAGTAATTGAAAAAGCTTGTTTGATTGCTTAACTATATAATACCTTTTCCCAAAAAACATTATTGTTAGCAAAATAGGATATTAAATATTATCAGACGAGCCTGATATAAAATTCCTAACTTCATTATTGGATCTAGTTAGTAAACTTTCTCCTTTCATGCTAAAAGTAAAAGGAAACAAAAAAAAATAGCAAATATTAATGACAATAATAATATAAGTATGGGAAATGATTGCTAGACAAGTGATGGTCAATGCCGGTGAGCGATAATCTTGCCGCTTATTTAGTGCTACTATTTTTTATACTTTAAAATTAATATATTGAATCCAAAATCAACTATTGAAAAATATTTTCAAAAAAAAAAGAAACTATCATTTGAAATACAAAATGGTGGGATCACCGACAAATATAAGATGGTGACCGTACGTGACAATGTATTACGAACTTATGATCAATTACTAGTCATTATTGTTTTCAAGACTAGCTAGCTAAGACGGTAATAAAACGGGATCAGCCACTCCGTTCGGGATCGTTAAAGTCGAGTCTGAGAAATTATACATCGTTAGCTATGGAAACCAACACAATTAAGTTGATCAGGATCCCTATCGGCTTTCGAAATACTGGTTTCGTTTCATTCAGGAAATGAATTACGAATACATTAAAAAAATAGAGTCGATCAAAACCTACTAAGAAATAATTATTTTTAGGTTAAATCAGAGATAATAATATTAGTAATGAAAGCAGTATAAATAGTTTCGAACAAAGTAACCTTGCAATAAGGATAGTCACTTCATGTCACATATATGAGCCAAACTAAGGCCAAGGTTTGAAAATTATTTAGCATTCGATTAGGAGGTCAAATGGCCAACGATCGATGTTAGCGTTCAAGCTAATTTAGCGAGACATAATCTTATTTTCATTTAGTCCATTTTTCATATTTTTACCATTTTTTTTTAAGCTAATTCGTAGTTTGGTACTACTAATATTAAATTAGTGATATCTGTTTTCTGTTTTTATTTTTGATATAGCTTTATTTGATTTACTAATATTATTTAAAGATATTAAAATTATCATGTGAAATTAAAATAACAAAAGCGGGGATAGCTCAGTTGGGAGAGCGTCAGACTGAAGATCTGAAGGTCAGGTGTTCGATCCACCTTCACCGCATTCTTTATTTTTTATTTTATTTTTCATTTTTCATTTTTTTTAAAATTTCATTTTTTATTTTTTTTAAAATTTCATTTTTTATTTTAATATTAAAATGTACAATAACTGCCCCTTTAAAGTTTGACTTGTTAACGTTTACATACCTTCATTTGCCTAAATGATTCTTTCACATCTTTGCTTAGATGTTTTTTATATACAATCTACTAACAATAATGTTTATATAAATTGTTAATCAAATTTATTTCACTTTTCCTTCGCTAGTGACACTGCTTAGCAGAGAACCGCAAATTATTATAAATAGACAACTTTATGAATCCAAAATATCATTTAGTGACTGTACAGTAAAATGCGAAACGAAGCAAAAGTTTGTTGATGTTTCATAATTTGTTGACATTCCGAAGTTTGTTGATGTTTTCATGATTTGATTTTCGATCCTTTTACAACTCAACTAGTTATCTTCTTTGGAGTCTGGACACTGAACTTATATTTTTACAAACAATAGAGAAGAAGTAGAAAAACAAACGAGGACGTCGAAACTAAATTATCCATCCGGATTCAAAAACCGCAATTTCATGTGTGACATACTTTACAGCTTGAGAAGTGCTAAGAAATAAGAATACTGTCAGTTTTGGACTTAATTTTTCTAGGTAAAGCTTACAATCATATAAATTTGAATCTGATTTGGTCACGACTCTCATGAATAATTTACCAACTACCAAAGCATCTTACACTATAATTATACAAAGTCCATATTCCGAATCTTTGAGAAATTAAGATATTGAAAACAGACAACCAAACCAAAATTTTATTCATGAAACTCATAAATGGACAATAACACACTGTCCATTTCACAAACCTTACAAAACTTTTCCACAAAACACCCGAAAATGGTAGATGGTACATACTACCTTGACCAAACAGAAGAGAAAATCAACAATATATACATAAAAACTTGTTCGAAACACTTGGCAGGAAATTGACCAATTCGTCTGTTACCATTACTTCTCTTGCATATTTCGTACTTTCATTTCGACGGATTCTCTAACATATCATCTAAGAGCATTGACGTAAGCCAGTAGAGACTCGACATCTCTATTCTCAGACGGATACTTAATGGGCCGAGCAGAGTGTTTTGGGAAGAACAATATTGTAGGGAAGCTCCCTAATTGCAGTTCTTGTTGTGCAAACGTTTTATGATCACCATCGGCTCTAAATTTTGCCACTTTGACACCACTACCAGCCAGTTTCTCAGCTAGTTCAATATACGATCCTTCCATTGCCTGTTCAAATATTCAAAAACAATGTGTTAGTTGTATTTTGAATGCTGGTTCTCGAGTTTATCATGGTTTTATAACCTTGTACCATGACGTTGTATTGGCATTTTACAGTTCAGTGCCTCTAGACCAACATATTCATCCAATTTCGTCAATCCATCAGTTAAATATGGATAGAGAATCAACACAAGTATTTTAAAAGGCATTTTTTGTTAGGATCCTTCCTTAGCCTGCTTATTATGTTGTATAACCCAACAGTGTTAGCAAAATATGTGTGGAAAATGCTGTATAAGACCAAGAATTAACAATTATATCAGTTTAATATCCTCTCATCATGTTTTCTCTCCTAGTACCTGACAAAATGATTCATAATATAATCAATACAAAGTATTTGACATGTATGAAAAATTTAGTCTACCTGGCAAAAAGGGCACCAAGGAGCGTATAGAACGACGATCCAGGAATCCCTCCGGTTCTCAAGCTTCAACAGATTTTCAATGCCACTCCTACTCAAATTCACAACATTATCCGTATCAAATATATCCGGGATAACGGTCCCATTGACATGAGGCACCCCATTTCCATTACCATTCGGACTTTCCTCCTTAATATTCCCCTTATGTAAACCACACTCCTTAGCCTTAGCATCCTCCCACCACCACCTCCCTTCCCTCTCATGCTGACCTGGCAACACCGGCCTCGTGCAAGGCTCACACCCGATGGAAACATACCCTTGAACATGCAAATCATTAACAGGCACATTCATAGCTCTAAGAAACTTCCAAATGTCGCCACTATCCACATTCGCTACAGGGTTAAACTTAACCAAACTCCCAACGCCACCTTCTAATCCTTCAAAAACGGAGTCCACCTGGACTACGGGAATTTCCGATCTCGTCCCGGGAGATTGGTCCTTTCTTTGCCCTGTAATCCACGCACGTAATCCCTTTAACGCCCTTCTTAAGGGTCGTACTTTTCTCACTCGGCAACACTCTTGGTGGCCGTCCTCATAGAAAGAGAATAGCCCTTTCGTACGTACTAACCCCTGGACTTCTACGGCGTCGGGGAACATGTATTCTATACGTATATCGTATTGTTTTTCGACCGTATCGAAGAATTTGTAAGTTTCTGGATTTAGCCTTCCAGTATCGAGGGAGAATACTCTGAATGGCCGGCCTGTTAACTTGGCATACTCGATCAAGGCAACATCTTCAGCACCACTGCAGTATAAAATGAACAATTTTAGACATAAATTTCAATCAATCTCATGAACAAAAGTTTATTTCGTTTATACAACACTGTGAAAGGTTTATCAAACCCTTCGAAATTTGTTCAACTCAATGATTGCTAGCAAAAAACTCAAATGAAAATCAGGTACTACAATAGAATTTTTTTTCCGGATAAGTTGTAACAGACATTTAGTCATGCTATGCTATAAGTTTTTCTCCAGAATCTTATGTTAAGAGCTTAATTACAACTGTTTCTAAAAAAACTGTATAATTACGATATGTATTATTTGCCACTAGACTTGACAAAATTTAAAGTCCTTTCTAAATAATATTCTCAGCTAAACATAACTAAGAGTCCGTAATAGTTATGCTAAGTCTGTTTGCAACCACTCGCAGAAAAGAAATTCCAATTATGATACATTAGTAGCTACTAGTCTTATCTAATTATCTTATTTATAACGTACATTCTCGAGAATACTCATAGCTCAACTAAACCAAGTCAGTTGATATATGCTAATACCAAGTCCAAGATGCAACATCAATCATTTCCAAGCAAAAAATAAACACCATCATTCGAGAGGATCATGACATGAGTACATGTTTGGCTACATTGTTTTTTTAACTATAATAAAGTGGTTTATTAGGCAGAAAAACATTTGAGGAAAGTTCAATTAATTCAGCTAAGTAATAAGAAATCTAGCTTTCAAGTCACCTAGGGGATTGCTCGGTTGCAGATCTTAAGCAAATAAGCTAGATAGTTTGAGTAACAGAAAAAAAAAAAAAAAAAAAAAGGTCATCCAATTCAGACCAAAAGTTCAAAATAGATTAGCTTTTAAGCAACAAAACATCCAACATAAAAGCTACAACAAAGCGGGGCCTAGTTTGATAAAAAATAATAGCCAATAATGAGTTAACTTAAAAGCTCCAACCATATAAATTGACATTCCTACAAAATCTCAAATAAAAATTTCACAACCATTACATGATTGAATAGAATAAGCATCTATCTAAGAACCATCATCAATAATAGTTTATCTGTTTAGAGAAAAAGAAAGCACCTGAAAGCAATTGCGATATCGTTTCCGAATTTCTCAAGGGCCTTGTCCATAATCTCAAGTGGTGAAGCATTTTCTAGCTCCTTAGCCATTTTCTCATAGTCCTCTACCTCAACTTTCTCAATCACTTCTACAATTACACCATACCAATTCCATCAAATACACAAATAACAAACAATATACTCAAATTGGTGTATAGTAGTATGCCGAAAACGACATTTGAATGTAGTACCAGGAGCAGCAACAGTCGCTGCGAGCGGAACCACTGAATCGCTCCTTTTTGGGTCGGCATTTAGGGGCTTTACAAAGCTCTTTCTCCGTGGATAAATCACGGCAATTGATTGCAGATTTAGCCGATCCAACAGCTCATGTGAACCGACTAATGTAGCTGCATAATTGACCGAATTTCAGTTCATCAAACTTTGCAACCACTTTCGCACATCTAACCGATATCATAACTAAAAATATCACTTTTTTCACACAACCTCTAGTTTTAATTTTTTTTCAAATTTGATTGTAATGCTTAATAAACTGAAAAGCACTGGATTAGATACAAAAAAAGAGCACATTTGCACAAACTCTTTTAACCCATATCAAAATAACTGAAAAGATCACATTTTCCACACAACCTCTATTTTAATTTATTAAAACTTGACTGAAACAGATTATAAAGACAAGAAACATCACATTTGCACCAAATCTTCTAACTCATATCACAATTAACTGAAAATGTCACATTTTACACATAAAATGTAACTTGAAATTTTCAATTTTAACTAATTCACATGCACATGAATATGGTGAAATTAAAGAAATTAAAATTCAATAAATGAAATACCAAAAACACTGTAATTTGTAACATTTTAGCACAATAAATAAAACCCACATCAAAACTGCTGAAAAAAACACTTTTAGGCACAAAACTGAGTCTGGTTTTTTGTTAATTATAATATACTAAAAATTACCAAATTAAAAAATAAAATAAAAATAAAAAGTTACCTTTGAGTTGCTCATGAGAAGAACTAAAACGAGAGGAAATTGAAGAGGATGAAATAAAAGCAAGTGCCATTACCAGTTTTTAATTTTCTCTGTTAAAAAATAAGCTCTGTTTAATTATTATTATTTTTGTATTTGATAAATATGCAATTTAAAATGAAAGCTATTTTTGTTAAATAATAGACCATGGAATTTTGGTTCATTGAACGTGGACATACACGTGTTATTATTATTATATATATTATTATTATTATTATTATTATTATATATATATACAGTAACTAACATGAGATTTAGTACATGCTTACGTGCCAGGTTGTGATTGGATAAAAATGACTATACGTTATACAGTCTAACTCAATAACCGTACAAAATGGAGACCCGATTTCATCAAAAGTGGTTGTTGTGTCAACGTGAGACACATCGTTGTTCCACTCGGTTGTGTTTCTTTTATGCAATTTCCAATTTAATTAGTTTCTTTGCATAACTTTTGTATTATTTGATTTTGTTTTTATTATATGAGGTAACTAACTATGTGTTTATATAATTTGAACCGTGATGGTGAACGTGATATTGAATATAGTTGGCCATTAGACCATTCTCAATTGGAAAGCAGAGTAGCGGACTCTGAGTCAGGGTTACTCTGCTTACACAGCCATTGGATCTGTTATTAAATTTAAATTGTAGCAGATCCAATGGCTGTGGAAAGCAGAGTAACCCTGACTCAGAGTCGAGTACTCTGCTTCCTCTCAACTGTTAGACTTAAAATTTGATACTAAGTCATAAGTTTGGATATATATATAAGGTGTTTTATATAAACTAACCGAGTTGCTTAACGGTTGATACACAAACTTGATACGCTTAAATAAAACAATAGTTTCTTTTTTTCATTTATGTATATATTTTTAAATTTTCTCCTCTCTTTCTCTCGATGAAATCTCCCCCGCCTACTTTACTGTCTCTAACCTCCACCTCCACCAAGAACCCTCCACCACCTCGATGACGTCCTCATCTTCGAGTAAAACCTCAAATCTAATGTAGATAGAGAGAGAGAGAGTAAATTGGGAAATGAGACGAATTTTTTTTTAATCATTTTGTATGTGTGGGGGGCATATCTAAATAAAAGTGTTGTATATGTCCACAATATTTGTCTAAATATGGACATAAAATTTTAAAAAAAAATAGACATGTGCAACATGAACACAGGTTAGTATAGACTGTTGGGACATATTTTGTATATTTTTCTATATAAACGGCAAATAGACAAGTTGTTATACCGACTATTGGGAAAAATCATCTTGCATGGGAAAAAATTTGGCCATTAGAAAAAAAATTGATATTTCGGAAAAATCATCTCGCGTATAATATGTTGTTTCGTTTCGGGTATGTACATAGAGACATCTTAGGTACACATTTCTTAGTATCACTTTTTATTTCGGTTAAACAATATTTGAATATCTAACTTTACCAATTTAGGTAGGGTCGGATCCTGATTCTGAACCAATGGGAGCAAAAAATATAAAGTATATATATAAGTATGAATAACCAGTTAATTTTAGCTCTTTAATCGCCTTAAAAAAGACCCATGTGTATTGTGATCAGATCTAAATAGGATGTCACTTAGTTAAAAAATCATTTAATACATTGTTTCATTTTTATAATAGGATATCAAATTCGGGATCAAGTATATGTTAAAATTAAGTAAAATAACTATGAATATTATGGTAGGGCGATTTATTGTAACTATAAATTTTATTAATAAAACTACACATATATACCTTATTTAAGAAGATCAAAACCAAAATGCAACACAGGAAAAAATTGAATGTTTCCAAAAACAATAATGAATATTAAATGGAAGAGTTATATATTAACTATTAAGTAAGAATATTTGTGAAAGAAAACACATGTAGGATGTATATTCGAAAAGAAGTTACAAAAAAAAGAAAACAAGAGGATTCAAACTAAGGACTTAAAAGTGGGACTTCTCCGCTTTGCTATGGGTCGCATACATAACAATACGTTTTTGATAAAGTTAAACGTAATAGGATAATTTTATCATTCTGCATCAAAATATATTATTCACGAATAACGTTTCCTCTCAAATTTAGACTATGTACTGATTTTTGTTATGTGTGAAATTGGAGAAAACGTTTTTCTAGTATGATATATTTTGGTACAGAATGACAAAATTACCCTCACAGATTAACGTTTTTCCATATATTTTTTCCAAAAATGTTCTTATTCTAATTTACTAATTACTCATATATCATGATGCAATTGAAATACATAAATAACTAAATAAATATGTTATTTTTCACACATCAATTTATCTCACAAACTATACTTCTATAACAATAAAACATTATTACTCTTTTTATACGATTATTAATTTATTATATTCATTCCATCATTTTTTTTATTTTTTTAAAAATTTAAATTCATTTGTTCAGAATCATATTTACATATGCGTATTCTAATGGTTGTGTAGTCCAAATTTTAACTTCTTGGTTATTCCTTGTAATGCTATATGAATTCCAGTTTTACAATAAAATTTGGTTCAGAACCAGTTATCTATATTGTTTACAAAATCCGCTCAATTTCTTCTAATGTCAAGAGTTGTTAAATGAAAGCTTGCTTATTTAAAAAAAATGTATTATTGCCAAAACGATGCCAGATTTACCTGAAATGAGGGGGCATCAAAATTAAAAGTTCAAACTTTTAAAGCTTTTAAGTCAAAAGTTGTGTATAAAAAATCCTTCAATTAAGTAGGATCAAAGTTTACTTATATTTAGAAGTCATAAAAATAAAACAAATCATCTCATACGATTGCTTAAAATGAAAACTCTAAACCGAGATATCGTCTCGAACATAGGCCAAAGTATAACATTATGTCTATAATCACAATTCACAAACAGTAACTTACAATATAAGTAATATAAATAATACCATGCCAAAATCCGAAAGACAACCTTTCCATATTTCAGAAAAAGAGAGCTCCGGTATAAAAGAATAATAGGAAAAAATTTGAAATCAACTTCCTCCGAGATGGATTTTTTATGTTCTTGCTGGGCTGGCTATTCTCACTACATTCTTGGCCAATTTTTCTTCCACCACCTCATTTTTTCGAGATTGAATGTATGTACAAAACTGACAAATTTGTTTGTAATTTCCTCAACTTTCACGATGTAATAATCTTTCGATATCTATAGAGTTTCATCCATGGGGTAACAACCAAGGACACGGATAAATCTTGCAAATTCCTGCATTAAACAATTAAAATTAACACTTTCCCACAAATTGAGAACCGCAAAGTTATCAACATAATATCTTAATACTTGGTAAGTCGCATGTTAATTCAATGACGTAAGGAAACTTTCAGTTGGGAAGAGTTTGAGGATTTTGCCATAATAGGATTGTATATA
Organism: Primula veris; assembly: GCA_963682055.1. NCBI lineage: Eukaryota > Viridiplantae > Streptophyta > Magnoliopsida > Ericales > Primulaceae > Primula > Primula veris. Next base: position 452,843 of record OY821749.1, read on the forward strand.
AATTACAAACACTAAGAAGAAACTAAAGAAGCACTTTGAAGAAATTTATAAATGTTTCATTTTATAATGTATCATAGCCAGGTAACTGACCTGAAGATGTCCAAGAGCATTCTGAGCGCGGGGTTCAGCCATAGAAGCTTCGAAATCAATGTAAAAGAGGTAATCAAAGTACCTGTCGTCAACAACCGTGATATAAAAGATATAATAATATATAATACGACCATTAAAGAATAGAAATTTTGCAAGGGAAACACTACAATACGCTTTATAAGCATTGTAAGAATAGAAATGGAATGTTTCTGCCGGTTTTCTTAAAACTCGGGTTTATGCAGTTACATCTGCATCCTAGAAAGTGATATATAAGTGGTATTGCCTCTCCTTTGGTCGCAACTTTAGAGTTTGCTTTTAAAAGCTGAACCGTGTTTGGTTGATCAGCTTAAAAGCTCAACTTTTCTCTTTCTTTTTCTGCCTGAGAAAGTGAAATGTGTCCGGACAGAGGAGAAAAGGAGAGTGGTTGATGTTTCGGAAAAGTAAAAGAGTGAGGGTCAAGTTTGTTCAATTAGAAACCGTGTGAGTTTAATGCAACATTTTTGAAAACTAAGAGGGACCCTTTTGCAATCTAAGAAGTCATCAGCAACGTACTATAAGTTGAATGTCCAAGGCTGCTATAATTAGGGAAAAAGGATGTGATGCTTATTACTTTTATCTAAATTCTGTATTTTAGTTTATGAATTTAATTTCATTTTATTTCTTCAAGTTGTAGGTTTCTTTTATCTAGAATTTTTGATCTAAATGAACCTAGCTTTTTCCCCAAGCTCTAAAAATCCATCAATTTGTTTTTAAAAAAACTGCAATCAACTGTTTCAAAATTCAAAGAGATATAGGCTTACTTTGCACTGCCTTTGTTGGAGTCATCGACAACTCTTAAAGGCTTCTTTCTCTGTGGCCGGCTCTCAATCTGAACTTGCAATTTTTAGATTAATTAGTACAAGATTTATTTGTGAATACCAATAGGAAGATTAATTAGTACAAGACTTATTTGTGAATACCAATAGGGGACAAAGGAAAACGAAGTTAAATCGTACCTTTGTCAAATTAATATCCCGCAAGGCAAACACTGCCAAAGCTTTGAATAGTATCCCAGGGCCTTCGTCTAGGGTGAAAACGATGCTTGTCTGAAATCAAGCATGATCTCATTATTTAAACAAATAAAGAAAACCTATAATATTATCAATATAGTTGTAGTTAAGAGATACTAAACCTTATGGGGTCTGGTTAATCCTGGGATTAGAGGTTCTCTAGCAAGTATCAAAAAGCGAGTGACGTTCTCACAATCATCCTAAAAAGGGTAAGGGAATTAATCCAAATCAATCATATATTCATATAATAATTCGATCCAAAAATGTATTATTTTAGCGCTCGCAGAAACATCCTTCTCACTATATTGAGTAATGTGCATGTACTTGGAAGAGAAAGCATAAAATACAGGCTAAAACAATTAACTTTCCACATCAACTAAGTCGCATTCTTTATATTCTAATATTGTATATCGGCATGTAGTCTACACTAGTCAGAGGAACCTATTGTCCTATTTCAAAAGCTTTGTAACTTTTCTTTGGAGGCCAGTAACTTTGGAACCTTGTTGTGCGGAAAATACAAGAAATCTTACTTAAAAGAAGTAAGATAATAAAACTACAACTAGTCAGAGGGTGTAAGATAATAGATGAGAAACCCACTAGGGCAAGCTTAGTGGACCAGAACCCCCAGCTCTCAGGGTTCGAGTCCTATAAAGGGTAGGTGCCTTTGATCCTCTTTAATAAGATTTTGAAAACGATAATAGATGAGATGATAGACAAACAAAATCACGTGTGAACATAATTTTGGCTTCTCATTCTCGTCCACTTATTCTAAACAGATAAACACGGAAGTGCCTCACTAATCATGAAACTGCCACTAAATTACAGTTTTGCCATTTAAACTTACAAGAGTGCCATCACCACCACCACATTATCACATGTTTAAATAATCAGGTGCCCCTTCATATTTTCTTTGAAATACTAATCTAAGCGCACCAACATATATAAACAGCCTTAGAAATAAATGTTAAATTATAGGAAAAACAAGTAAAAGATTTACCTGAATTCTTTCTTGGAGAATGTTGAGCCCATAAATTTCAGCAGCACGAGTACTAGCAACTGCTCCAGTGTCTCTTACACCATCAGATGCCACAAACTGTATAATAATTCTCAACATAAACAGATACGGTAGCTAAAAATATTCAAAGAAATCAAAAAGAGGACACACTACTCACCTGAGCAGCACCAGCTGTATCATCAAAATTAACTTTCATAACTCCTAACTTGTTTAGAGTCATCTCACACTGAGCAAGTGCCTGCAGGCAACAAAAGATTATATTAATATTCTTTATAAAAGAAAAGAAGCAATTAGGTTTACGAAGCCGAATAGGCTTTCAGTTTCTAAAATTACTATTCACAAAATCTTCAAATTACATCCTTCAACTCATATAGAAATTGGTTATGAAATGAATTATTGAATTGTAAAAGGTAAAAGGTAAAACCTAGAACCACCTCCTTTACACAGCTTCTACTTCTCTTACGCATATGTCAACAACAGGTCCGATACAAATCCAACAACTCCAAATTCTGATTCCTCAAATTTCATACCAGCAACAGCATTCATGGATAATTCAGTTTTGTATCTTAATGTGCTAATTTTCTTTCAAGACTCCTAGTGGTTCTTTTACCTCAATTTTTAAAACTAGATTTGTTGTTCCACAAATGGATTTTGAAAAATTATATTATACACAAGCATCATGTATTGCCTCTTCACTAGTTGTTTAATATGTTAACCTTTTGACATCTATATCTGAAGAAAATAAAGCTAAAAAGCTCACCTCAGGGTGGAAAGGACTAAGGGAAAAAATATTCATCAAGATCTTAGGTTTTACGTGGCAACTAGCCGTGGCAACTCAAAGACCAGGGCGACCAAAAGAACCGCTAACATATTAATAAATAAAGGGAACATATCATTAAGTGATATATTTTGGACTTATTATCCTTCAAGTTTTAGAAGAAACTATTCTTCCCATTTAGCGGAACTGAAAATTATTCACACATATCCAAAATAGATTTATTGCAAAATATGTCAATGGAAAATAATATTATTGACGTGTATGCCCATCAAAAATGATATTATTTTATAAAACAGTAAACAATTCAAATTTCAGTCTATTGAAATGGTTAATTTATCGAAGTACAAATACCACTAAACACATGTTTTCATGCAGCTGTGGAATAAAGTCCAACTAAGGGTAATTTTCCAACAAACATAGAATCAAAAGCAAGTGAAACCTGAGGGTGGCTCAGAACACGTTTTAGATCTTCTTTTCTCACTCCTGGTAAACCTAAAAGGCAGTGGTTGACAACCAACTGGACCTCACCCACAATATGAAGTCTATGGCGAAGGAGCAAATCGTAATTTCGGTGTATGCTTCCACCCACTGAGTTCTCTATAGGAAGTACTGCTTTATCTACTAGCCACAATTCAACTGCCTGCATAAGAAAAAACATTTTTTTTTAAATCTTCATTAGCAAACATTCAAAACATAAGATAACATTCAGGACCAAAACATTGGTGTCGTTGAAATAATTAGCATCTTAAGTTCAGAAAGGCAGAATAACTTTATTTTTAGGGTCTTTGAGTTCATTTTCATCTACAGACTTTTTCACAAAGCACCAGACCGTCCAACATTCAATAATAAGTAATTTACGAAGCAAGGTAATCAACGTAGAAAGAAAACCACAACTAAAGAGTGTGAGCCACATACACCTACCCTACCAAACGCACCAGAGAAAATATATGAAATCCATAAATGGGAATAATAAGCTAGAGAGCAAGAAGCCTAGAATATCTTCTATGGGGCACACGGTTACACACCACGTCACAAGAATATGGGCAATGTAGTCCCAAAACTTGACAAAAAACAAACTATTCAAATTCTCATCAACCACTGCGAAATGATGAAGAATGTGGTCTGGCCGACTCCGTATTGTTTAACATAGAACGCACCAACCTCCAACATCAAATAAAATTAGCGATGTTCATATGCAGAATTACCTAATTGCCTTTCACTAAAGACTTGTAAAGAATATAAGTGATAAGGGATGGCACCTTAAATGCAGCTTCAAACTGGTCACATGGAACCGTCTCGCACTTTGGATATGCTTTAAGTGCAGCTGCCTCGCTATAAGCTCCTGGCACCCCCTGCATATTTATCAATTGATCTAAATTACGACCAAGGCAAGAGAAAAAATATCATAATTCTTGTTTTGAATTTGTTACCTGATAGGCAACCCGAACATTGGCACCATCACTAGGAAGAGAGAAGAGATCGGTTGCAGTTAAGGGTCCTGTAATTAATGCATTTGTTTTTACTACACATGAGTGAGATAGCGGACATAAGATGTATTAAAGTTGCTGGCATGGCGCATAATTTATTCATAAAGGAGTAAAAAGAAAAGTTCATACATTCTATGTTAGACGTGTCTAAAGTGAATGCGTCCATTAAGTTTAGTTTTTTTCATAAAAGGAAATGATTTCGGCATAAGGTCCAAGAAAAAGGATATTGAATGCATAACAATACCCTTAACTGGATAGCATTTAGATGTCGGATTTGATACTGTGCGCTGATTCCTCAAATATGATGTTTAAATTACAATGAATAATGTCCAAATAAGTAAAATACAGATCGCCATCGACAAGGTCAATAACTTTCTCTTACGATGACAAATGTCCACTTTGAGAAACGACCCAGAAGTGTTCATTGTACATGATCTTACCCTAGCTTCCGAAAATAGAGGAAAACATTTTGTTCCATCAAAAGCTAACAAATGTGAATTGAAGGTGAAGTCAGAATTGTATCTTCAAGCGTAAAATATACAGCATTAGGATGAATTGAAGCTCAATTTAGTAACAATAACCACACCTTTAGACAGTCACATAGTATTAACTATATTACGATATATAAAGCCATTTTTTTTTGTGAAGTGTTAAAGCTGTAGTTAGATATTAACTTATCACCAAAGAAGCAGATAAGAGGCTTACGTCTTAATTGTTTGGTTGCATCTTAAAATTACATAAAGGTCAAAAAATATACCTTTACCTACTTCAGCAGAAAATAAAGAGGATATGTACAATTAAATTATGCCCTGTGAACCAAAGTTCTAAAAATGACATTTTTTAACAGCTCCAAATTTTACTAATTCTAAACTCATATGCAAAAAGATAATTCTTTTTTGTGCTTGTCATACAAGTTTTAGTAAACGCACTGTTGTAAAAAGCTCGCTTTAAAACGAAAAAGCTCGACTCAAAGGTTGTTATGGGGTTCAATTTAAAGCTTAGAAATGCTGGAGGAAAAAAAACTCGCATTCACGTTTCTTAAACCGATAAAGCATACGTATTAGCTGCATTTGCACTTCTCAAACATTAGACTAAAATTAGAATCACCATCTAATTCCTTGGTGAAAACTAAAGACACCATCTTTCTACAAGTTACCTTATAATTACTAACACTTAAACTACTATATACAATATGATACTATATACAATTCACAACAGTGGCGGAGCTAGCATACGAAAATGGGGCGCTGGAATTCCAACATAATATACGAGGGTGCTGATTTACTATTTCTATAAAATTATATGTAAAATATACACTAGCCGATCGTCTTTTTAATAATATGTGGCGGTCATAGCCCCTATTAGCCCCTCCTAGCTTCCCCCGATTAAAACTAAAAACACGATCGTTCTACAAGTACAAGTTACCTTCTAATTGCTAACACTCAAAGTAAACTAAAATATATAATACTGACATAATAATTCACATCAACTCAAAGCCAATAACACATTTTCATGAGAAAAAAAATTGGTACATAACACAAAACACTTAAAAATCACCAAAACAAAAACTAAAAACAAAAAACTGACTTGGCAAAGAATTCAAATCTTTATGAAATCCCTTATTCTGAATAATCTCAGCAGTGGTCTCATCATCGCCACGTGTCACATCTTCAACAGAGGAAGTTTTTGCCATTAGAGTTAAAACCCGAAAACAAACCCATTTTGGAGGTTTAACAACAAGATCTAACCTCAAATTACACCTATTTTGACCAAAATGTTGAGTACCCAGTTGAGAAGATACAAAATTGGGACAAACCCAGATTGGAATTGTCTTCAAAACCATGTTTAGACCCAATTTGAGCTCATGAAAGATATATAAAATAAATAAATATATATATATATAGAGAGAGAGAGAGAGTTAAACCGACATTGTCAGAGTTGGTTAGGTGAAAGTGTATGACTTATTATTTGTATGTATCTATCTATCTATATTTTTATATATATATATATATATATGTGTGTGTGTGTGTACGTGTGTTTCTTTCTATTATATTGTATGAATTTGGAAATTTTGTACTTTTGGAAAGTTGTATTTAATTGAAAATTAATTATTAATTGCTTATTTAATTACTATTATATGGTTGGCTATCTGTATCATGAAATATTAAATAGTTAATTCAGGCTTACTAATCATCCACTACTTCTAGAACAACAATAAAAATCAATTATTGCTAACATTTTAATAAGAGTGTTTTAAAAAAAATTGATTTTCAATTTTTTTTAATAAATATAATTTCATAAGTTTTATTAATACCCGCATAGCACATCTACAATTGAGGTATATATACAGACACACGTTAATTCAACAACATAACTATATGATTAGCTTTAAAATTTTTGCATTTTGATTATTTTAATAAAATGTATTGGCCGGTTAAAAATGCAGGTGTGTCTAGATTCAAATACATGTTCGAGTTTTCAGCTTACACAAGATCTAAAATATTAAAGTGACTTAACAGTTAACACAACCAAAAAAGTTCAAATCGCATACGAAAATAGTGACAGATTTGCTTTCTAACGTCCTAATTAGGAATGACATGACTACGGATTTCAGTTTTATTGACATATATTGTCATTTAGCGACAGATTGGTAACAAATTTGGTCGTCACTGATTGATATATTTTTATATAATGTAAGTAAAAAATGGTTTATAAAAAGAATGTTAGTTAAAAATATTGATAAGTAACATAAAATTAATGTTGGATATGTGGATGATGGGGCACACACTCCAACAGTCAGAATTATGATGAAGGCAAGGACCATATATACCAATTAGAGTGGGCTATTTGGGACTTTATCTTCAATGCTTTATCTTCATCATATTTTATTTATATAAACTTGTTTGAAGAATTGAGTTTTTAATTAAAATCTTAAAAACTAGTCACAAAGTTGATTAACAAACTACTATATACAGTATCTAGATTATCAAAAAAAAAAACTACTACAGTTTAGAGTGAAAGCAAATTTTTCTTGGAATTTTTTATCTTCCAAATAAATCAAGTTCTGTTTGCATAATCGAAATAAACACGGATATTTTATTAGACCATTTGCTTTCGTTGATCTCTTTCGTTCTCAAATCGATTAATGATGATCGTTTCTTAATCTCTTTTTTTTTCTTTCACTTCAATTTAAAATATGGAAAATATAAATTATAGTAGGCCTTATCGCTAGGTGCTTTTTAATGTACGTAGAAGATCACTATGTGTTTATTTAATGTTCATGTATTAATTCATTGTACTATCTTTTTAAAAAGTTAATGTATGTTAGGCAAATTTTAGGCGATCATTTTTCCAGCAAAAAATACATGTAAAAAGATGTTGCAAAATCTTATAATGCGTAGACAATGTCATGCATGGACAAACAAAAAGAGTTACTCGTAGTTTACAATAATATAATATTGTACACATTAAATTATTCCCTGTAATGTTTGACAAAACTTTAGTTCATAATTGTAAAATTTAAAGTATGGTCCTAATTATTCACGTTGATAGGGACATTAACCAAACATCAAACGTGAAACTTATTTTTACATACATAGTCACCAAACACAAAAGATGCTAGAACATATTAAACTACATTTACTCAAAAGGAACTACATATATGTATATATTTTGTTAGCAGGATTTAATTTAATCCATCTTTTTTCTAAAATAACACAACCCCATTTTCTTCCACAAATTAATACGAACCATAAATTAACTTGTGGAGGTATAGCTAGCTAGTGAGGACCCATCAAAAATATATATCGTTTTTTACTTCTTGACAATATAATATCCGCTGTGTTTGTTATTAATCTCTCTTAATTTCAATAAAATTTAGTTCACCACTTATATCAAGTCCAATATATAGCATTACAATAGCCTTACAAGTCCAATATTCCTGCGTTATTATTCATCTTGTTAGTTAGAAATTTCATAGTATTTGATTCATCAGCTCAAAACTGAGAAATTAGGTTTCTGAAACATTTATAACGACATAAAAACAAACAAAATTTACCAATTTCAAAAACATCTCACTTACTGCTTCAAAACTGCAAAGACAAAAGGCCTTAAAGATTATCTACTTGCATATGCAAGTCTTCATATATATAAGACCCCTAGCTTGTTCATGGTTCTTCTATTCGCTTTGCCACTTTTAATCTTAATACAAACAATTTTAGCCTAGTAGCTCATTTGAACGCTGTAGACACGGAGTTTAAAAATACTAAATATCCCGGAGTTGGTTGATCAATCGATGTCATTTGTCGAACATGAGGTCATTTATATACATATGTGGTGTGTGACTATTGCTCCAGTCATGTTGATGTTAATTTAGATCAGTACAAAGAATCATCAATCATGGATGAAAATGTTTAGGGTTTCCAAACTGAAATTTTAATGTATATTCTATCACCATGTTGCTAATTCACGTAAGGGAGGCGAAGTCATCTTGCTAAATGATAATAAGAGGCTTTGTTGGTATAATATAGAGAAAAACAACCTTAACGGGCGAGATTGATCAGATTATTTGTGTCGAAATTCGCGTTGCCCCCAATTGAAGGTGGAAAGAAGATTGCGAAGATGCATGCCCATTGTGAGGAAAATATTATTCCGCATAATGGAAGGTGGAATGAAAAACAATGTGAGCGGAAAGAGGAGGGGTAATACTATTTTTTTTTTTGTATTTTAATTATTGTTTTAAAAAAAAAACAGAAGATGATATTTCTTCATTGGCCAACACTCGCTTTAACCTTTTTTCCACATAAAATAAATTAAAAATATGTAGTTTCATGTTACAGATCTGTCACATATACCCCCAACACTCCTACAAATGTATAACGCTTAAAACTGTTTAGGCAAACTTGAGCCACATTTTTGTTTCGAGAGTTTGTTTTCCTGGCATTCAAGAAAACTATCGTAAAACGAAGTCAGAAAATAATAAGCTTCAAGTAGCACACGTTGCTATCTAAAGCATAGATCATATGTAAATATGCTCGGAGATCGAACGGCAAAGTTACAAATTAAGCATTTTAACTTGTTCTAATTTCTCAAAATTAGCACCATACACACTAAGCAGAATATTAATAAAATCCTTCTTTATTTTCTGAAAAGAAAACCACTAGAATATATAAAACGAGAATCTTTAAAGCTTTATTGAAACAGAAATAGTCACAGACTCACAGTAGTTGTTTGTATTGCAATAATTCACCTTTATTGATACTTGTGATGCCGAATTAGTAGTCCATTTCTCATAAAATTCATGTTTTAAAACCTGAAGATTTACATTTAAGTCTTCTTTAACCTTTAATTTCAAATCTCTTCCTTTTTTATTCTTTCTATAAATTTACTGAATTTAATTAATAACTTTAGATCTTTATGGGATCTGTCACCACCTTAGTCCAAATATTTTACCCCACTCTATTCCTTCCATGCCCCCTTACTTATTTTCACTCAAATTTTAAATTTTTACAACTTATAACGCAATTTTATAAACTTTTATATTATATTGTATTCAAATTTTAAAACATTTGAACATAATATTGTTTTAAACAATTTTTTTAATATTCAATGTTTAATTTACACTAATTTACACATTTATTCCAAAATAAAATTTGTGTGGATTTTCTTTTAAAAATAATTATTGGAATGTATTGATACATGTATTATAGTAATTGTATAATTTTTTTCAAGTTTTTTAGAATTTTTTTTTGATAAAATAAACAAGAAGGCACGAAAAGAGACAGAAAAATAGAGTATAAGACGTAGGCTACTCCTATACCCATGCTATAGTCCAATAGACATCACAACCATTTCCACATTTGATTGGACCATTTCACAGTACATAATCAAAATATATATAAGACTTCCATCATCTTTTATCCTCTTTCTTCCATGTTTAATAATTTATGTAATGATATAACAACAGTTTACTTTTTAAAAATTAATGGTAAAATGAGTGTTGTTAAATTTTAGTAACAGTTTAGCAATAAAAATTGTTACTAAATTGTTACTAAATTTAGCGACATTCATTTTACCATTAGTTTAACAACACACACTCTGATGATAAACTGATATTTTTTATAGTGTATAGTTGACAGGAAATACATGTTTATAGAGATAACATTCATTACAAAACAAATATGAACTACTTAATTTTGATTTAGATATAGTTGGTTAATTATTTTAATTAATTTAGAAACAACGATCAGGCGATATTTATCTATCTATCTATCTATATGTATATAATGAAAAGCTAGCAATTTATACGCTTTTGGTTTCTCAAAACATATTTTCCTAAAATTTAATGATTATGGTATAAAAAGTGACATGCATCAGGAACCTTATAAATTCCCTAAATTTAAGGAAACACAAAATTCACCTCATATATGAGGAATGCATATGATTCCATAGATTAATACTTACTCCGTTCCTAAACAAATGTCTCATACGAAAATACGTACAATTTTGACCGATAATTTTTTCATATTTAGATTGCCGGAAAAAATTATTTCAAAAGTTAATCACGTAGTTTATGGTTAGAACTATATGATGAAAATTTCAAAATTTTCATTTCGGTAATTTGGATATGGAAATTTTGATGGTAAAAGTTGCATGTATTTTCGTATGGGGTATTTGTTTAGGGACGGAGGGAGTATAATAGTAATAAACTATCATGAGATCCATATTTTTGTGGTTGTAATATTATTATGATTATTAAAATATAATAAAAAAATAATGCGGAGTTATTATAAGGAAAGTAATAAGGAATCTGTAATTTTGTGTAAATGTAAATGGTTTATTAAAAGGTATAAAATGTGTTAGGTTTGAATAAATAGTAGGAATAGCTGATGCGGAAGATCGGAGAGTAAAAGATTCACACTGGCTCATGTATTTTATCCAAGTATCTCCAGTTATTTACCTTGGTTGCACACTGTTATAAAAAGTTATGGTTCAAAACTCCAAAAGCAAGGAGACAACAAATTAAAGTGATCATAATTTTATTCCAAACTTCAATACAGTCTTCTTTAAATCTTCAAAAAAAATCTTAATGGGGACCATGTTTTCTGTCTTTCCATGTTCAAAAAGTCATTTATTGTTCATTTACTAACATAGACTACGCACTTAAAACATATAAATTTATTAATAGGAGTATATATATGATGGCATATTTATTTATTTTATTATATACGAGGTTTCTCTTTTTGCTATCTTATAAATTGGGCAGGTAATATTCACAAACAGACCAGCTTAATCCGGCCGTTATTCATGGAGTGCCAAAATTTACAAAAAAAACATCAAGTAAAGTAATTATGTAGTGTTGAAACATAATTTTCAATAAATTTAAATTATACATAAGATATATAGATAAAAAAAAACGAGGGGTGTCGACGTGAAGCTTAATTATGATCGATCATATCAATTCATCATATAGCTAGCATCGATCTCTCCTAAATATACATATCGAAATCCGTTTGATCAATATGCTGGTCTTGATTAAAACATACAACTGCTAGGTTAATCCATTGTTGTTTTGGGAAAAAATGAGTGATGTATATGATCATCAATTGCAACAAATACGAATTATATATATATGGTTGGCATATATCATAACAAGGGGCAAGGTTAATTAATTACTAAGAATTTAAGATGAAAGGTTACAACTATCAGCTAACACTAGCCGTCACTTTGCTACGATACCGATTTTTTTGACCATATATCAATACCGAACCGAACTTGTTTGGTTTGAAAAAAATTATACCATAACCGAACCGAAAAAGTCGGTACGGTTCGGTTTTCTGTTTTATACCGAAATATTATTATTATTAAAAGATAATTCTTGATAACAATAAAATAGTAAAAAAGTTTGTAAAAAGTAAAATGTATACAACTATTCTTATATTTGCTACATTTATTGTGAATTTGATTAAAATAGTAAACACTTATAAAATAAAAATTCTTTTAAAATATTAGACAAGAAAATGAAGAAACACGAAATTATTGTATTTGGCTTCGTAAATAGGAAAGTAAGTCGTAAGAATATTAAAATAAACTATAAGATAATTTATTTGTAAGTTATAACTATGTGAACATTTATATATATTTTATAATTTTAATGTTTGGTTCGGTTCGGTATTGTACCAAACATACGAAATGGATACCGAAACCGAACCGACTTTTAAAGTTTGGTTCGGTTGTACCGTATCGAAAAGTCGGTATACCGAACTTTCGGTACCAACTTGTTTGGTTCGGTTCGAAAATCGATCGTTTGGTACAAATCCAACCCTAGCTAACACTGATACTAAATTTTAACATCTTAATTCCCTTATACATTAAAAAGAGTTTTTATTCATCACTATAAAGAATAATAGATTATTAGCTAGGTTGCTCTTTTTTCCTTTTCCCCATTACTGTTCCTACCAATTTCCTTTACTTTTATTCTTCAAACTAACACTTTCTTTTTCTGTATCATAATTTTCCTCAATACTTATCATATTCTTTTATTTATTATACCCCTTTAACTTAATTTATTGACCGCTTTTTCTAATTGTAAAACTATACTATATCGTGCCACTACGTGCTCCCATGTAAACTTTTAGCATGCAAAATTATATATTATCATAGACAATATATATTATTACTACTGGTAATTAAGTTACGTACGTAAGTATATGTTACCCCGTTTGTGTTGACACATATGTCAAACGTATATATATATATATATATATATGATATAAAACTGAATTAATTTTTATCATATATTATGAAAGTAGTAGAGGTTAGTATGATGTTACACCGTTTGTGTTGACACATGAATACATGATCATTTAATTTTGTACTATTGGACAGCCTCTCATGTACACATACAACCGTTTTGCATTAAATATTGATGTTAACAAATCGTACTGATACATCTAGTTAACTACATGAGTAATTGTACAATTTTCGTACTTACAGGGTAAACTGGTAGACCACCTTGCAATTTTTCACCTAATGGGTTAAAAACTTAAATGATTCATTTCGTACTATTAACTTGTGGTTAAAAGAATGAAATTTTGTGCAGTTGCTAAAATTGTTTCTACTTTGCTCGTCCATTATCCAACATGTCCAATGTAGCTACAAAAAAACTAACATTTACTATAGTGTGATATTGCTAAAAGAAAGTTAATTCATCTATAGTGTTATAGCTAGTATTCACGTCTAGTCACTTTCAAGAATTGATCCAACATGGTACATAAATGTAACGCTAGACAACTCTTAGTAAATATATATATATATGGAGAATATATGAACATCATAAAAAAACACCCAAATAGACAGTTTTTCGTAAAAACGCTCCAAATCAATATTTGATTAATAGAAATCTCCACGGTTTCACGACGGGAACACAAATATGCGTCTTGTTTCTTTTTCTAAGATGTATAATGATATGTTTTGAAATTTTAAATTTTACCATAATTTCGAAAACATGTCATTATACATGTCGGAAAAAAAACGAGACGCATATTTGTGTTCCCCGTCGTGAAACCATGGAGATTTGCATTAACCAAATATTGATTTGGAGCGTTTTTACGAAAAAGTGAGCTGTCAATTCATAAATATATCTATATACTATATCTAGTCTATTAGATTTTCCTGATAAAATATATAGCAAGCCAAAAGATTGGTTCCATGCATGCACCCATATATATATATATATAAACCTTTTACTGTTTGCGAGAAATGATTTTGCAAAAAATAACAGAAAAATGAAACGACTATAACAAAATGAGAACAAATATTATAAACCCCATCGACCATAGTATATTAAATGTACTTAAAAAATATAAGAAAACACCACAGTAGAAGAATACTATTGTTGAAATATAAGAACAGAAAACCTTGTGCTGTTATGCATAATAATTAATATATTCATTGTTTTTCCATATGATCAGTAATTTTATTTAAATAGTTTGTAGTAATAATTAAAGTAAAGACATGACAAAGCAAAGCAAAGTAGAAGTAAAAAATGAATTGATGTAAATGTGTTTTTTTTTCATTGTTAGTTTACCAAAAAAAGAGAAAAAGAAAAAGGACAAAATAGAAGCAATAATGCAGAACAGTGCCAAAATAAAGAAGCACATTTGAAGAATTGCTAAAAAAAGTCGCGCTTTTAGTAAAAATTATTTCAATTAATTAGTTTTCTAACTTTTGCAGATTACCCCATACCAAACTTTAAATTATCTTTAAATTTCTGCTCGATGATCCGTTTTTCTTTAGTATTGTTGTATTCGATCTGATTTTTGATTGATTAGTTACACACATTAAGTGACTTAATGAACACTTTCTCATTTTTTTAATTTTATATACGAATCCGTCCCATGCATATAGATTTTTTTTTCTAATGTTTGACCATATGTTTTCTACTTAATATGATTGATTAATTATATAAATTCAAGGCCCATATGAACCCGATATAGCTTCATCCTTTATGTTTGACAACATATTTTTTGGTTAAAAATTAAATCTCTTAATAGAATCCATTCAAAATGCAGACGTTTTATTTTAACCAAAAAATCTGATTTTTAAAAGCTAAATAACTCGAATTTTCAAACACCCACATATTTTTTTTAAAAATAATTAAAAAAATCAAAAAAGCAGAGCTAACAAAACAAGTCAATAAACGAACATAGTGGTGTCAATTAAAAAAAGGTGAAACTTCGTTGGGGGTATATCTATCTTCTTTATTTTAATAAAAATACAAACCCAACGAAAAACCGAACCGAACCGATAACCGAACCGAAAAACCGATAACCGAAAAATCGAAAAAAATTCGGATCGGTTTCGGTTTTCAATAAAATCGACCCGAAAAAGACCAAAACAAAAAAAAACCGAAAAAACCCGAAACTGGACCGAAAAAAACAGATACGGTTTGGTTTTGAAAATAAAAAGACCGAAACCAAAAAATATAGTCGGTTTGGGTTTTGCAACCAAACTAGCACTCAGTAGAAGAGCAAAAGAAAACCTCTCTCTCTCTCCAAAACCAAAACCAAAAGATGAAACTGGACCGAAAAAAACTGATTCGGTTCGGTCTTGAAAATAAAAAGATCAAAACCGAAAAAGATGATGAGTTTCGGTTTTGCTAAAAATGAACCAAACCAGCAGTCACTCGGTAGAAAAGAGGAAAAGAAAACCTCTCTCTCTCTCCCAAAAACAAAACCAAAACCAAAACCCAAACTCTGTATTTCTCTCTCTAAAAATGGCGAACCAAATAAACCCAGAAGAATACAAACACAGCCCAATCCATCACTCGGTTGCAAAAACAGACCACGTCACCTTAACCCGACTCCTATCTGTTTTGCCCCGACTATCTGACCCGACCCGTATCCGAACAGAATCCGATTCAATTACCCAGGAAACTATCTCCGATCGTATCTCCTCCGTTATCGACCTCCGTATTAATCCCAGACGAGAGACCCCGTTACATTTGGCGGTAAGGATGGGCGATGTGGTTGCGGCCGATAAGCTTGCCGGAGCTGGTGCCGATATCTCCTTGCAGGTAATCTCTCGTTTTCTGGGTTTTCGGTGGGTGCGAGTCAATGTAGTTTGAAACTTGAAGGACTGGCTTTGTAATTCGTAGTTGGATAGTTAGTTACTCCTTTTGGTAATATTACTGTATGTTTTTTTTAGAATTTTTAGAATTTTTTGGGTGTTAAGTGTAGTTGTTTTGTTTTCCTGGGGTGGAAATGATATGGTCTTCAAACTTAAGGACCGGTTTTGTAATTCTTAAATGGATAGTCCATAGTTAGTTAGTTATACACTATATATAATGTTTACTAAATAATAAAACTTTATTACTTTTTCCAAAGCATTATTCTTAAAATTCTACAGTATTAGCTACTGGAGCAAATCTCGTTGCGGGTTGGGTTTTAAGTGTAGTTTTTTTTAATTACGGGGACCGGAATGATGTGTTTTGAAACTTATGGACCAGTTTTGTAATTCGGTCCGAAAAAAACTTATGTGCGGCTGCTCTCATTGTAATTTACGAGTATTTATTTATTATTTGGATATATAAACTACTACTATTTCTTAACCCGACCCGTTTCCGATTCAATGTGGCGATGTGGTTGCGGCGGATAGTGATTACTGGGGCTGGGACGGACGTCTCGTTGCAGGTTTGTTTGGGTTTTAAGTGTCGTTTTTTGGTTTGGTTGGATGGGAGTGGTATTGTTTGAAAGTTGAGGGACCGGTTTTGTAGTTCATAGTTAGTTGCTATACTCTCATTGTAGTTCATAGTTATTTATATTTTTAATATAAACTACTACTATTTATATATATATATATGTGTGTGTGTGTGTGTGTGTGTGTTTAATTTTAGTAATATTATAATGTTTTCCTAAATGATAAACTACTGTTTTTTAGAATTTATTATTAATCAACCACTATTTTTAAATTTTAAATAACTACTGGAGTAAATCTCGGAACCTAATATATTGTTTATATTCTTAAAATTTAAATAGCTACTGGAATAAATCTGGGGAATTAATTTGTAGGATTATAGTAATAAAGATGAAAAAGAGAATATTCTAAACAATATAGTTTTTCGTTTTGGATCTATTTAAACAGATTTCGTTAGTTGTTGGCTGGAAAATTAGTTACTTGCATATTTTTGCTTAGCAACTGTTAAGTTTTGGTAGCTGGAATATGCAATGTTGTGAATTTTTAGGTATTTGAAGTGTCATAGTTTTGTTGCCAGGGGGTCAAATTGATATGAAATGAAACTTATGGACCCGTTTGAAAAACTAATTTTTTGCATATTTGCTGAGTGTTAAATTTGGTACTGAATTGCAACATCGTTTTGATGTACTAAGTTTCAGGTAGTTGAAGAGTCCTAATTTTGGTATAAATTGAAACTTACCAATCAGTTAGAAAAACTAGCTAGTTGCTTGTATTTATGCTTAAAGTTAGGATTTGGTAGCTGAATTTAGTTAAATCCTTTCAACTTGTCAAAATTTCAGGTAATTTTCATGTAGTAATTTTGCTTCCGGGGTTCAAATTGATAATAATGGAAACTTATGGTTTAGTTTGAAAGACTATTGACTGGAATATTTGTTTAGATTTAAAATTTGGTAGACGAATTTTAGTAAAGACCAGAGTACTTATTTGGTTTCTGCTCGGAAAAATTGATTTTGAAATGAAAGTTACGGATCATATGGAATTATTGGCTTCTGCTTGACCAAAATTTTTGATACTTGCTCATAATTAAATTTGGTAACTGAATCACAACCTTTTTTCAATGTCCTAAATTTGAAGGTAGTTAGCATAGTCGTAAATGAAATAAAATGGAAACTTAACGACTGTTATTCTGGTTACAGAATGCTGCAGGATGGAATCCATTACAGGAGGCGTTGTTACGGAGGAGTGCTGTAGCGGAAACTCTTTTGCAGCATCAGCATCGGGCAGCGTGGTTGAAGTGGCGTAGGAGGCTGCCACGTGTCGTTGCTGGGATGAGGAGAATGAGAGACTTCTATATGGAGATTTCGTTCCATTTCGAGAGCTCCATTGTTCCTTTTGTTGGCAAAATCGCACCTTCCGATACGTACAGGTAGTTGTTTAGCCATGATTTTGATGACAGGGGGTCGAAAGGAAATAAAAATGAAACTTGTATATTCTGAATTAGGAGATGACTTTACTTTCATCTTTTGGTTTCTAGTTGAAAGGAAATTAGTTACTTGAATATTTTTCCTGGATATAAATGGTACATCAACTGAAATTTAATTACATATTTTTCTTGCATTTCATATTATTATAAATTTATTTTGAACGGATATCAAGATTCATATTTGAAATACAGTGAGTTCTTTTGTTGCTAGATTTCAGTTTCAACAACTTTTATCCCCATATTAATTTCCAAAAGAAGAACTTTTGTCCCCTCAAATTTGAAATACTGGGTGTCTTTAATGTTGATAACCGTTGGTTTTATTGAAATTGTCGTATAGTTTGAACAAATTATATATTTAGTCTCCCATAGTATGAGAGGATAAAAAAATCTATTCTTTATTTGGTCCACATAATATTTTCTACCACTGTTCTCCTTTTGAGAAAAATTAATGTATCCAACCAAGAAAGAACATCAGTGTGAGTTTGTAAAATGTACTACCCAGTAATGCAGTGCAATTAATGGGGTCGTAGAATAAATATTTAAAAGTTAGGGGTCATTTACAGGATATGGAAGAGAGACGGAAACCTCCGAGCCGATACATCACTGGCCGGATTCGATGGGATGAAAGTCCAACGGGCTGACCAAAGCTATTTCTTCTTCGGCGACGGTGAACCCTCTCTCAGTATCCCCTCCGGCTCTTTACTTATACTAAATAGAGATGAGAAAAAGATATTCGATGCTTTTGAGAATGCGGGGGCACCTCTGAGTGATGCTGACGTGGCCGGGTTCTGTAACCAGACGAGTGTTCATAGGCCCGGAATGGATGTAACACAGGCTGAGTTGGTCGGGAGGACGAATTGGAGAAGGCAGGAGAAGATGGAGAGTGTTGGAGAGTGGAAAGCTAAGGTTTACGAGGTGCATAATGTGGTGTTTAGTTACCGGTCTCGGAAAATAATTACCGGGGATTCTGACGTTGCAGGTACGATTTCTCTTGCTTACTGTTGTCGTTTTGTAATTCAGATTTCAGATATTTGAGGATTTGTTTGGAACTTCTTTTGAACGGGTCTTAACTGATAAAAAAACTCGTGCAGTTTCCGACTTTCTTAAAGTCACGGACTTCATTTTCCTCCTAGAATCCAACTTTATGTGTTAACAGTGTGGTGTCAATAATTATTTGTTGTTTAGTGCAATAATCAAATTCAGCTCAATGCTTTTTACAAGTTATCCAAGTGTTCTTCTTATAAGTGTTAGAGTTAGCTCAGTGTTCCTTTTACAGGTTTTGAACTTAGCTCAGTGTTTCTGTAACTTGGCAAAATAAAATCGCTAGCTTACGAGTTTTTTGAAGTTATCTCAGTGCTTTTTTACAAGATTTAAAGTGTTTTTTTTTTATTTGCTGTTAGTAATCTAGTTATAGTAATTCATCATCTCCATTTGCTGCCATACATTTCAGGTAGTGAGCAGATTCTACCATTAGAGCTAGAGGAGGACGCCGAGGAAGGCTTCCTAGTAGCAGAAAATCCCCGTCTCAGCCTCTCATCCAACCACCGCAGCCGTCGCCACAGCAGCTTTGTCCGCGAGGAGAGAGAAACAGTCCATCTCTCTAGAACGAGCGTCGATGTCCCCTCATTTGGCCTGCCACCTGTCAACCGCCGCCACAGGCCGCCTCTCCCTGTAGCACCACCTCCACTCACCAAGGAGAAGGAATACGTCAAGAGCCTCAGGCCATCAGTTTGGTTAACGGAGCAGTTTCCGTTAAAGACGGAGGAACTTTTGCCGTTGTTAGATATTTTGGCAAATAAAGTAAAGGCCGTTAGGAGGATGCGGGAGCTGCTCACTGCTAAGTTTCCACCTGGAACATTCCCTGTAAAGGTTAGGGACTAAACCGAAACTTCTATTTATGTATATATTTACTGACCGGTGATACTTGACAAGCAATAAAGCCAGAAAACATGATCTGAAGGGAAAATTACACTTGGGTTTTTTAAAACATGTTTTTGTGTCAAGAAGCATCTTTTACCAAATATATTTACATATAATGAGTGTATTCTGTAGGGTCTACTTTTCCTGTTTTAGTGCCTTTGTTTATGTAAAAGATTTCGGTTTCAAATTTGGGACATTCTTCCCCTCTGAGAGAATTCCGGTTAAAGTGTGGGTTAAAATGGGAAAGTAAAGTTTATAATATTGTATATAGGCTAGGCCAGTATGAATTTAGTAATACTAGTAGTATCTGTTATCCTATAAAATACTCGTGTATAAACAATTACAAAACAATTAAAGTAGACCCTACTAGTATTTCTTTTCGCTTTTCCTGCTTTTGATGCAATAAGGCAGAGTCCTTGTCTCGTGGACAAACAGTCTAAGAAGAAGCTTTGGTGGGTCCAAAAAAGGGTTGGATTGGAGAGTTTATTGGGTCCCTTGATTGATATAAAATAGTCTTAGAATATGTTTGGTGGGTCCTTTGTAAATCTTGAATACTGATTCCAAGACAGTAAAGAATGATAGATCTCATGATTTAGAACCCAAACTTAGAAATTGACTTTGGCTAATAAGGCCCTGTGCTCCTCTTTGTATACTCTTATTATGTGAGTAGTGTTGGTACCTTCTGCGCCTTTTTTTGCCATTTTATGAGAGTAATTAATCATAACTTTTTCAAGTATCAAATATAACCTGGATGAACCAGTTTTCTTAGCCTCATATAAATTAGTATACTTTCTTAAAATTGCATGTAAATTACGCCTGACTTGTACTAAGAATAAGACGGAATAGAAATGACTTTTTTTTAATAGTTACGGTCTACTGAAATTGATGGTAAGGGAGGATAATGCGGCAGGGCCAAATGGGCTTTCCCCTAGTATTCCGGTTTGATGCTAGTCTAGATGCTTGCCGAAGGTGTCGTCTCTTAAGCAAATCTATTTATTTGCAATTAAGTTGCATCTTCAGTGTTTCTAAACATTCAGTAAACCTCTTTGTCTGAGATTGAGTGCAACTTCATGTTAATTGGGAGATGAGATGCTGATTAAGATATAGAGGTCTACGTTTCACCATTAGTAAAAGTTCAATCATGTGTATCATCTTTTTTATAGCCTTTTTAAGGAGTAATGCAGTCATCATTTGCTTTATTCCTCGGATGCCCCCATTCTCTTTCTTTCTTCACTTGTCCAACTCTTTGGCTTCGTCGTGTTTAACAATCTATTGTTGAGGAAGGAAAACTGCATGATCTTTCTTAACAGTCGTTTTGCTCTCATCCAATTCCAAAATCTATTTTCCCTAATTAGTGGAATTTGTTTGTTTTCATTTTTAACTTGCAGATCCAGAGTCTATCATTATCTTATATAGTCCTGTTACATTTTAATACATCACCGTTACTCAAACTTATACAAGCTTGGATATTGTTTTGTTTATTTGACCAGCTGGCGATTCCCGTGGTGCCGACAGTTAGGGTGGTGATCACCTTCACGAAGTTCGTAGAGCTCCCACCCACCGAACAGTTCTTCACACCACTTTCAAGCCCAAGCCATCTCCTCGATAGCAATGATATTGAAGAAGAAGAAGAACCAGAGCAAACTCATAACTCAAGAAAATCATCTTCAGCAGCATCCTCTCCAGTTCCGTTGATGACATGGCACAGACGGAGCTCCACCCGTCACAGCTCTGCCAGCAAATTACAGTTTCAGCAGCAGCATTGTGCCGAGGCTCAAGAATCGGATCCATTTGCTATACCCACAGGATATAGTTGGAGTAATTTTGGTGAAATGAATCGGAAAGTGAAGAAACCGAAGTCTACAGTGAAGAGGTAGCCGAGTTTATGAAGAGAAAATGAAGAATTAGTATGTAGGTCTTGTTGTAGATAGTTAGTCGAGTAGTTGTATTTGTGCTTTTTTGTTCATCATAAACCAGTTTCATTCGCAGAGGAAATGAAATGGTTCATTTGATTGTATTGTTGATTGTTAGTAAAAATATCAGAAAAGCGATCTTGACAGAAATGAGTTCCTTTTTCCCTTTCGAAACTACACGTTGGTACAACAAAAACATATAAAGTTCTAGTTTACCTGTTGTGACAAGGGAAAATATGTGGAAAATGTTATGTTTAGTTGTTTATCTCCCTAACTAAACTTTTTTTTTATCATTGTTATTAGCAGCTAATGCCAGCTGATAATATCCTGTATAATAATTCATTATTTTGCCAGTTGGCTTAGAAAAACTATGTCCACTACTCACAAAAAATAAGTACATATGCCGGTGCTAGGTTGTTTTCTTAATAAATATATTTCAAATAAGTGGATCTGCTTTAGTTAAATATCACCTACTCCAATTTGCTAATCTAGTTGCTAATACAATGAGCATTATAATGGTATCTTAAAGAGTAGTAGTATATACCCCTATAATAAACCTAAGTTATCTTAGATTTATATGGTGAGATTCGACAGCACATTCAATGATACAAGTTAATTATGGAGTATTAAAACAATTTCTCCCCAAATTGAAAATTGGCTTTCATTTTTCGTGTTTGGGTAACAACCAGTGTTCTAAAAGGAACGCCTAAGCGTAAATTAAGTGGCGCCTAAGCGGTAGGCAAAGTCTAGAAGCCTAAGAGATTAGGCAAAGTAGACGCAAACTAGACGGTGATCAGACGATAAACGGTCAATTTTACCTAAAGTCCGTATTACTGACTTTTAGAACAATGATAACAACTAACCTACCTGAATTATGAGAAACTAGTGACTAAAGTTGTTTTATTGAAGTATTTAGCATTAAAAAAAGAAAAAAAGGAAAGTTAAGAAAACCACTTTGCTTCACATGTCGGTAACAAATAGTGGGTGGGAATGTTTTATGAGAAAAAGGAAAAGACAACCTATCCCACTTGTACAAAATCTTTTCTTTTATACAATAGTTTGGATCAAATACACTGTTATTTCCTATGCTTTTCCATTAGAAAACAATTAAGGTCTCCAAATCTTAGGAATAAAAGACGGATTTTCACCCTAATTGAAACAATAATTTTTTTTTTGTCAGTAATTTCCAGTTCACATAGAAATGACTATCCAAAAGTAGGATTGGGTGAAAACCCAAAAAAACCGAACCGAAAAAGACCGAAACCGGAAAACCGAAACTTTTTTGGGTTGGTTTTGGTTTACAATAAAACCGGACCGAAAAAAACCGAAAAACCGGAAAAAACCGAAAAAGACCGAAAAGCCGAAAATAAAACCGAAAAGACCGAACTGGACCGAAACAAACCGGTTCGGTCCAAAAAATAAAAAGACCGAAAACCGAATCTGCTCGGTTTCGGTTTTGCCAAAAACCGAACCGAACCGGACTGACCCAGCCATATCCAAAAGTATAAAATTGCACCCAAAAAAAGTAGTACTCTCAAGTATTCCCATCCACAATTACTATAAAAATATGCAACTCTGTTAAATTTAGAGGTAAAGCTTTAATTTCCAATTGAAAGTTTTAGGACCAAACAGAAGTCTAAGTAAAACTAGAGGAATGATTGTTGGGATTAGTTGTATATAGTTGTCAATAAAATTTCTAGGAAGCTGTTCTGTTTTGTTCTGTTTTCATTATTTACTTATTTAGAGAAATCATTTCCATAAGCTTATTAGCTATCCATCAAAGTTGATCCATACACATATCACCAGGTTTCCTCAATTTCTCTTTATGTATAAAGATTTCATATAATTGGTTTTATTTGATGTAATTATGGTATTCTGATATATTAGAGTTTGTTTAACTGCTTAACTAATACTATATTTTTCTCACTTCTGCAATCCATTTACCTATCTAGAGGTTTTAAACCTGATGTTTTCTGTTTTTATCAGGTAACAAGATCTAGATACTAAATCTTTGCTTGATATACTAAACTTTGTCTGGTTTTGACAAAGAAAATCTGCCTTCCCTGGCTAATAATTTGCAACCAAAACAAAATTGAAAAGACACTAAATTTTGCTCTCTTCAGGGAAAAAAAACACAAATATAAGGAACAATGGCGAGCGATGCACCAAGTTGGGCAGATCAATGGGGAACAGGTGGCATTGGAGCGATGGGAGAAACCGATAATGTGAAGAAAGAGGAGGAAAACAAGAAGAAACCTAATTCGGCAGGGTTGGGTAAGGCCAAGGCGGTAGCCATGGCAGGTGCACAGAAGATCAAAGGTGGAACAACAACGGGGTTTAAATGGATTAAGAACCAGTGCAACAAGAAAAAACCCGCACCAGTTGCAAATGATCACTAATTTTTTTGTATTGATTCTTATTTTTTTCATAAGACGTTTTGCAGTTTTGAAATAAAAATGTGTGGTTCTACTTTCTACAAACTGCCCAGACCAATCAAGGTTATAGACTAGCTGTATGACAGATACAAGGCTTGTTTGCTGCCGATTTTTAAACAATTAAGTTCGATGTGGATCAGAAAAAAGAAAAGAGTTCTCCAAACTACTAGGAAAATGCAAGTTTTAAGATGATAAACCAATTGCAAACTACCTTTAACGAAAAAGAAAAAGAGTTGAGCTTAAAAGCTGCTGTGCAACAAACTCGGTGTTAAACAACTTATTTGCTTAAAGCCAAAAACAACATAAGTCGGTCGTTCAAGAAAAAAGCCCAACCAACCATAGTATAATTAGCACCAAACCACAAAACAAATGAAAAGTAAATCAACTAGGAACAAGGAAGATCAAATTTTACCAACACAAAGTAGTTATTGTACTTGATAAATTGTCAAGCATGACATGAACCGAGCTAGAAACGAAGTCAGATATAATTTCGGATACTTGATTCAGTGGAAATTGAAAGCAAAGAGTACGGATTTACAATTGGGACAATTAATTCACATAATTAAATTTCAGCACTCGAGGAGCCCAAAGGTGTTTTCCCCACTGAAGGTCATGTAGAGAAAGCCATCATCGTCCTTGTTTTCTTCGTAAATAGCAGACATCAAAGCCGCTGTAAACAAAAGCAAAGAAGACCAATATCCATATTGTTAAAAATATATAGCAAATGCACACGCACACACACACACAGATATAAGAAGATAAAAGATAAATAAGCGAAACTCATGGATAATTTCTCACCGGTCGGAGGTAGAGTGTTCTTCACAAAGATGAAAATAGCCTTTTCAGCACTGAGATTGATCCTCTTTCGGACGACATAAACAAATTGACCGACAGTCAAATCAGCAGGAACAAGATACCTGTTTCGCAACACAAAAGGCAGAAATAAATATACGTGGAACAAATAAAGGCACCTTTGAAAGATAAATTTGTTTCACATTTATTCAGTAAAATCCTAGATGTATGAAATGCACAGGCCCCTAATTTCATTACTATGAATTGTCTACTTGTACTCCATACTTGTTAACATATGGACAACTGATATAAAACGCAGCACAATTTCATAGAGATAAAGAATGAGGCCTCTGTATATCGACATACACCAAAATGCCAAATTAAACAACCAAAAGTAAAGATAACAAATGAAAAATACTTTTTCTTGTCGATGTCAGGAATGTCGCTCCTTTCAGCCTTCTCCACAACAACCTACCAAGAAACAAATATTTGATGAGGTAAAAAACAAAACGTATCAAACTAAAGCTTTCTGATAAGATCTTCTGCCCCTAAGATGTTTCGATTCACGCTTTCCATGAGAGAGGTAAACGATGTTGAATTTTTTAATCTTTACACAAGAAGGAGTATATAACTTACAGGAATTCTATCAGGATACTTCTCCCTGATGCGATTAGACTCTGCCTGCCTCTTCTCTGATAAGTCGAAAATTAGTAACTCAAATTTACAATACTACAATAAACAAGCAACACTAATGGTAGGCCACGAAGAAGAAATCAAATGAATGACAACAAGGGTAAACATAAGATGTGTTTGTTTGGTTGAGTCATCTTAGTATAAAAAACTAAATAGGTAGACTTTTTGGTCCTGCACAAACACGCCTTTACAAGTCAAAAGAAAATTTCGCACTTTTCTCTATCCATCAACCAAGCCTAATGCCGAACGCATAAGCTTTTCATTCTCCATCAACAGGAGAATGTAAAATGAAGTGGCCTAAAGCTTATACCAACAGCATAGTCATAAAGCACTAGAAGATTATCCACAAAATTACATAATTAGCAAAAGTTAAGGTCTGAGATAAGGCAAATAGGAAATTTGGATTACTTCAGATCCCTCGATCGATGGAACCCTGTTTGTAAAACAACTCTTCTGGCATCACCAATAACGCAAAAAACCCGCTCTTTTTGGCATGGTTGATGAAATTAAATTTGTAAGACAGCCTATTTGGACTTGGCACTTATCTAAAACAAATCTGTTTACATAGTTGATGATCTCCAAACCCAAATACAGCAATTTTCCATTGCAATATCAACAGTATTCATAAAAATTTAACCAATCGCATCAGTATTCATAATGACGACCTAAGAAATAGCCAACAGAGGTTTTTTGCACCACAAAGAATATAAATCAGTCCAAATCCACATATAAAATTATCCTCAAAATATGATAAAACAATATATATTCATTCAAGACACAATCTTGCAGCAACCCTAATTAGAAAAATGTGACAAAAAACAGATAATCAACAAACAGAATTATGTCCCTCCGGGGACATCCACCAACAAACAGAATTATGAAGGTCTAAGAAAATAGCAATAACAAGAGGTTTTTGCGCCACAAAAAATACTAATCAGCCCAAACCAACAAATAAGATTGTCCCCAAAATATAATAAGACACGATATATTCATTTAAGACACAATCTTGAAGTTTTTGCACCACAAAGAATATTAATCAGCCCAAACCCACAAATAAGATTGTTCTCAAAATATGATAAAACACAACAAAACTATTCAAGACACAATTTTGGAGCAACCCTAATTAGCAAAACGTGAGAAAAAACAGATAATCAACAAACACCGTTATGAGGGCCTAAAAATTAGCAATAACAGAGATTATTGCACCACCACAAAGAATATGAATCAGCCCAAACACACAAATTAAATTGTCCCCAAAATATGATAAAACAAAATATATTCATTCAAGACACAATCTTGCAGTTTTTGCACCACAAAGAATATTAATTAGCCCAAATCCACATATAATATTGTCCCCAAAATACGATAAAACACAATACTATCATTCAAGACAAAATTTTGAAGCAACCCTAATTAGCAAATTTTGAGAAAAAACAGATAATCAACAAACACAATCATGAAGGCCTAGGAAATAGCAACAACAGAGGTTTTTACACCAAAGAAAATAATAATCACCTCAAACCCACAAATCAAATTGTCCCACAAAAAATAAAACACAATATAATCATTCAAGACACAATTTTGAAGCAACTCTAATTAGCGAAATTTGAGTAAAAACAGATAATCAACAAACACAATTATGTGGGCCTAAGAAGAAGCAATGACATAGGTTTTTCGCCCACAAATTATTGTCCCCAAAATATTATAGAAAAACGCAATATATTCATTCAAGACACAATCTTGCAATTTTTGTACCACAGAGAATATTAATTAGCCCAAATCCAGATATAATATTGTCCCTAAAATACGATAAAACACAATATAATCATTCAAGACCCAATTTTGCAAAAACCCTAATTAGCAAAATTTCAGAAAAAAAACAGATAATCAACGAACACAATTCCGAGGGCCTAAGAAATAGCAATAACAGAGGTTTTTGCACGGAAACAATACTAATCAGCCCAAACCAACAAATAAAATTTCCCACAAAATATAATAGAACACAATATATTCATCCAAGACACGGTTTTGCAGTTTTTGCACCAAAAATATTAATCAACCCAAATCAACAAAAAAATTGTCCCCCCAAGAAAACCACAATATATACATTCAAGACACAATCTTGCAGCAACCCAAATAAGCAAATTGTGAGAAAACATAAAATTAATAATATTAATATAATAATAGAAAAACAAACCTAAAGGGTGCTCGAATTTAAAGGAGCTTTTTGCCATTGTGAGATTCTTCTTATTACTCTCTGCAAATTTAAAACATGAAAAAAACATAATCAATTATATATATATAAAATTACACAACCTTCTTTCAAGAACATAAAAAAATATAATATATAAAACCATAAATCATATATGAATAATAATATTGAACAAGTTAAGTAATATTTACCTAACAAGAAAAGAAAATAAGACTTGGGTATTGAAGATTGTGATTGATTGAGAGAGAGAAAGATAAAAAGATATGTTTGTATTTATTTATATAGAAAAAAAAAAAAAAATTGGATTTTAAGATGAGAAAGTAATTAGGGTTTTGTATTTGAACACGGAATTAAATTGAGAGGAAAGAGATATATTCGGGTTACCCTTTTCTACAAGCTAACTTTATTTATTTGAATTTTGATTTTATTAATTTTAGACCTAATTAATTTTGCTTTTATTTTATTTCACTATCATACTAATTACGAGTATAAATATAAGGGTAAAAATGCAAATAACCCCCATAAACTACAATTAACCTCCATATGCTATTCATTTTTTGTAATTAATCCTCAATTACATCTTGTAAATGATATAATTTTATGTTCCATAATCCGCTATGGTTGATTTTTTTATCTTATTATAATAAGTTGTTTGATATTCATGCATAATTAGTTTTTTATGGAGCGACAAAAAAATAGTTTTTCTTAATAAAATAATTTTTTTTAATATGAAGCATAATCCGATGGCTTTGTTACCCCTCCATCCCAAAACAATTGTTCGTTTTCATTACAATATGCATCACATATATTCAACAAATGAGACAATAGATATGAGACGGAGGAAGTATATTGTTATCTTAACTCATGTGTATCGACAAACTGTACACATATCAAACAAATAATTTTTGTAAAACGAACAAGTGAATAGAAAGTTAATTCATTTTGAGGATAATTTGGGGGTTAATTATAAAATTTTGATAGTTTATGGGGATTAATTGCAAGAATTAATAGTTTATAGGGGTTATTTGCAAATGACCCATAGTTTCATGAGGTTATTTACATTTTATATACTAGGATAAGTTTAATAAATAAAAACAGGTAAATAATATATTATTATTATAACTAATAAATGTAATGGTATGTAAAAGTCAACAAAATGGAAACGACATGTTAATATTAGTTACACGGGAACTATATACATTCGACTTCAATATCCTATGCTATTACGCATTAGTAAAATGTCGGTATTTTAAAATCAAACTGACATCAAATAGGACACGAACAAAAAAACGTGAATGAGAACAATTGATGTAAATAAATCTTCACTAAATATTGTTAACCTTCGGTGTAAGTAGACCTCCAAGTACACTTAGAATATCTATTATTTGTTGTGTATTTTTTTTTATTTTTTTTTTTTGCAATTTTGATTATGTCGGATGAAATCAGAATAAACCTTTGCTCTGTTTGAGAATTTTATTTATGCAAAAGAATATTATTTTCTATAATAAAATTGATTTTGTATAATGAGACAAAATTTGAACTATTTAGCGGTTAGTAGTCTCAATAAGTATGGGCGTGATAGTGTTGTCACAATATGTGTCCAAATCAAACTTATATTATTATTATAACTAATAAATGTAATGGTATGTAAAAGTCAACAAAATGGAAACGACATGCTAATATTAGTTACACGGGAACTATATACATTCGACTTTAATATTCTATGCTATTACGCATTAGTAAAATGTCGGTATTTTAAATCACAAACTTTAATATTTGCCTTCACAAACTTTTTGATAGAGACTAACCAAACAAATCAATAAATCACCATCACCTCTATATAATTAATTAATTTAGATATATTAGTATATAAAGGAAAGCACAACCACTTTTTCACTTTGTTTTTTATTTTTTATTCCCAACTTTATTAGTTATAATAACAAAGAGTGACAAGTTTAAAAAAAATTCACATCAAATAAACTAATAGGGCCAAAGCAGAACCTGAAACACAAGGGAATTATTTCATCCAAAAAAAACCAAGAATTAAAAGTATAAAATCCTAGCTATGAACTCATAATACAATCTAAACTGCTCATAGTGTGCTTAATACGATCACCATTAGTGAAATAAGTCCAAAAACACACACAAATTTTATCAATTCTTCAAGTGTGGCCATTTTTTTTTCCGCATTCTTGACCGAAACCCTATGGCGATATACTCAGAATTTAACCTACAAAGAATCTAATCTACAAAGTAAACAGCTGGTATATAAATTCAAGTATTTGTTCCAAGTGCAATAGCTTTCGGAACAAAGTCATCGTTAGCTTTTAAAGAGATCAAAGAAGAACCAAGATCCTGACTCTACATCATCCGTGTTACCATTTTCACGTTGTTTCACGTTTTGCTATGTGGTGTGCTATACTGGATTGTGTCAAAACACGGAACAGGGTTTGATTATCCTTAAAATCAGTATGGTGCGCGCATTTGATTTCGTGACAAAGGAGTACAACATAGTTACACTACCAGATTTTAATAGCGATATTCAAAATATTGTTTCTGTCAAATTAGGTGGTTGTTTATCATGTTACCACAACTATAAACTGCTTCACTATTTTATGTTTGGAAACTGATAAAGATATCTATGTACTAAGCCCCGATCCTTTGGCCTATTCAGAGAGTAGTAATGAAGTATTACTGTTTATGATGCTTCTGTGGTATGATTTAGAAAACAATACTTCTAAGTTTGTTGGACGGTCATGAGCTCCCTGAGTCTTTTCATTACGTCAACTGGGCTCAAAGACTTGTTTCTCTTGGTGAGATATACGTAAACTTAACAATAAGCACCAGAAGTCGTTGATCTCAATGAGCGAAGAAGAGGCGCCTTAACAAACTATGCATATTTTCCTTTATTTATATGGTTTTAGCTGTCTAATAACATTAGCAAGCATCTAGTTTCCTAAGAAAGTTCACATGTTGAATCTTTATAAAAGAGTTGATTTAATCATAGTTAAGTGTTTTTTGTAAATAAACGTGTTCTTACCTTTTTTTTTCCTTTGTGGTGACAAAAATGTAAACAATCCCGATTTATGAACTCAATAAACCAACATTAAATTGAATAACAAAGGGATCTGGAAACTCATGTATTTTGAGCATCCAGATTTCTCTTATAATTTTCTAGTTTCTCATCTCCTAGCTACTAAAACCTGAGTCAATTCCTATTAAAACAAAATACGTTCGAGGCAAAAATGTTGTTTTTGACATGTCTGATTCATGGTCAATATTTCTAGCTATGCCTATATTGTCTGCATCGTTTTCGCATCCGTAAATGTTTATCCAATAGAACATACAAAGTAATTTTCACAGGAAGCAAAAGTAGCTCTAGAAGTTGAAGTTTGGGAACAATTTGGTATAAAGTATAAACAAAGAAACCCAAAATATCAGTTCTGAAGTGTTGATAAACTCACAAAAGCCAGAGTACAAAGCATTTGTAAACTAAAAGGATCCAAAGATATTATTAAGGAGACGAAAACAAAATAAACTACAAACCCAACATTCTTGAAATAAGAACAAAATTTTCAAATGTGAAAATTTAGAAAAGGCTACCCGGCAGGCTGCCACTGCCAATGAAGAAATTAAGTTCCAGCATAAGAACTTGCAGTGAGAAGATAAACAACCCAACTTCTACAAAATTTGGATTTCTAAATTGAATTTCCTGCTACAATTTTATTCTTACCTTCTTCATTGGCATTATGGCATTGCGAAAAAGAATCATGTTAGCTATATATGAACTTATCAGGTCAAATGCTGGAGAAAAAAGACATTCAAGAAGTTACATTAATTACATAGAACAAGTAACTAAAATATTACAACATTCAAAGTTTATTTGGTTTCTTCTACAAGATAGAGATATTTAAATTGAACTTCTCAACTGTACTTGTAAATTGATATGAAAAGAGTGTGACAGTTATTTAAATTGTTTGAACTATGGAAAAAGAATATAATAGCATCTAATCTCGAATATCCTTAAATTTTGTCCCAAACATTATACAAAACATCCACTTTTGCCCCTGCCTGATGCTTCCATATATATACCACCATCTGAAAGTGATCGATGTCGTTAAACTAAAGAAGTACAGATTTTGCAGAACTACTAAACTCCCAATTGGCAAAAAAAACAAACAAAAAAAAGACAGAAATTATAAAACTAACATCAATGCTCACTAAGATTGCGTTCTTGATTCGGCATATGTTTGCAACTTTGCGTACAAATGGCATACCCGCACTACGAAACTTTTTAGCATAATGTGGTTATAATGATGAGATTAGAACTTATTCAAGTTCAAACTAACGGTCCGGTAGACCCAAGTTCCTTTTGTACTACCAAAAGTCCCGTCATGCGGATCAGTAAATAACAAATGTTAATGACTTGGGGGTTCCAGTTTATTGTTTACGAAAAGCAAAATAAGCCAAGTTCATTTCATTTTTACACAGGTCATTTTGCCAGTTTATATTACGTACCTCTTGTGTTAGTTAATGAGCAATTGGCAAAGTCAGATTCATTTTAATAAAAATCGAAACAAGTTAGGGCGAAGACAAATAATTTTGTTAGATTCTAAACTTGTAATATTATCTCTACTAGTCTATTCTTCTTTTCTATTGGTGTCTTACATCAAGTAACAACAAATTATGAACAAGGAGTAGTATTCTATCTTTATTTTTTTTTTTTTTTTTGGGTACACTCTCGTTCTATTATAATAAGTCAATCTAAATAAAATGAAGTTGTCTAATTTTATCCATTTTTTCCGAAAATACCCTCACCCTATTTTAATAATTACCAACGTACATAATCTAACTAATTAATAATTTGTCCTCACTATATTTTTCTAATTACGAATGTAGCATAAATTAATTAACAATTCGTTTTAAACTGCATAACTACAATAAATGATACCAAATTTAAATATTATGTTTAAAATAAAATAAATTACGAGATTTATATCATTACGCGTCTCACACGCAACGTGTGTATAACTTTTACAAGTAGCTATATAGCTAGACTATACATTTTTCTTGGTTCATATAGTAAAACTACATATAGAGTGTATAATTAAAGTAATAAACAAATTGCTTGTATTAAATTGACACTATAAAAAGATCTTGTGCCCGCAGCCACAACATATATATATATATAATTAAAGGTAGATAAAATAAACTACAGTACAGCAGTAGTTATAAACTTTATATAAAAAAATTACTAGATAAATACAATACACATTATAATATATTCCATCTAAGCATGGAACTTCCTGACAAAATCCCAGAAGGCATTATTTTTAAATTTTATTTTTTTATCCATTACAAACAAGTAAACAACACTAAAAGGACAGCTCTGGCAAACCCTTTAACATAACCCTAAAATAGTCCCTACATCCACCACTATTAATATACCACTGCATGCGTAAATCATAAACCGAACCGATCAAAAACCGAACCAATTCGATTATTAATTGGTTTTATTTGGTTTGAAATTTGATAAACTTATTTAATCGGTTCGGTTTCCGATTTCAGTGATTTTTAAACCGAAACAAACCGAACCGATTATTTTTATTTATATATAAAATAATATAATTATTTATATATATACATCAGTAAGTTGAGATATGATGTTTAACTTGCTATTTGTAGTTATTAATAATATATTTTGTTAAATCATTTATAAATTTATTTGTTATTCGACTTTTGGTTTAAAGTTGCAAATGAAATATAAACGAAAATTTTACGAAATTAGTGCAATTTTGAATATTGTGTTTTTTATTTGTTAAAGTTCAAACTGAACCAAACCGATTATGATTGGTTTGGTTTGGTTCCGAAGATTTTTTTAGGTTAAAACCGAACCGATTATTTTTTATTGGTTTCGTTCGCATTTTACTAAAAACAGAACCGTGGAGCCCCATGATCCTACATTTTAATAATTGAACAAAAAGGAACATTCAAAAAAAAAAACATGATGGCATGAACCCTAGCTAGCTTGGTTTGAAAATGATGAAGATGCATGATAAATGACTATAGCAAAAATGAGTTCATTCCAAGAAGCCAGTCTTGGTCAAGACCTCATTCCTCACTTTTCTAAGATCTCTTCCCTTTAGGGTTCTCCCATTTCCTTCACACATTGAGAACGACGAGATCTTCACCTTAGCAAGCCTCTTAGCAATGTAGTCATGTGGAGGGATCATTTTACCATTGTGGTCGTCGTCCACGCCATCGTCAATATCATCATCTTGATAGTTTTCCACATTTGCCCCTTTGTTCCCGTAGATTTTTGACCAATCGGGAACTTCTACGGGTGTAGAAGGGTACTGATCCCCGCGATCTGCGGGGCTCTTACCCCTCCGGATTGACCTAGGAGAACTAGTTGTAGTAGAAGAAGAGCCATTAGGAAAGTAATACTCTCTATTTTTCTTCAATGGGTACCCTTTTTCATCATTCACAAGAGCCCATTGAAGACCTGACATTTTGTTTTTGTTCTTTGGATATGAATAAATATGGGATGAAGAACCTTTATGAGTTCAAGCAAGAGCAAAAGACACAACAAGAGTAGATTTATAGATAAGAATGAAAGGTGGGGTTGTTTGTTAGTGGCAAAAGTTATTTTTCCTTTTTTTGCTTTTTTTGGGAGCTGATGTGAAAAAAGTGTGCAACAGAATAACATATTACGAATCTACAATTACCTTACTTTATCTTACCTCCAAAAAGAATTATAATCATTCCCTTAGGACTCTATGTATTTATGTATTTAGGTGTATATTTGATTAACAAATATCTTGTTATTAAATTGTTGAAACGTAAATTTTAAAAAATTGTCTATATAGTTTAACATTTTGAACTATGTGATTAATTTTTTTTTAAAATAATTTTGACAACTTATATATGAGTTATTTATCGATTAAAATTAGACATATTTTCATATACTCTCGTCTGAGACAGAGAGAGTACTAGTTATGGGTGGGCTTAAAAGATTTAATTCTTTCTACTTAGAAATTCCTTTCACAACAATCAACAACATACATGTAAAACATGTACTGTATATATATTTTTGATCGAATGGTTGCTCTTTGGCATATGAGATCTTTTATTAGCCAGTTCGATATGTGCTTCAGGACGTGTGGTATAATCGGCCATCGTCGTAGTTTTTAGACCAATTTGTCATCGTATATGATTTTTTTTTCTTAGTTCGCCATATTCTTCAGAGTTCCAAGTATGTGAAAACTTTCATGTGTTGTAGAGGATTATAAATTGTGAATGAATATAAATTGATATGCATGGTTATGACTTATTGTAACACATTAACGAAACTTTGATTCTACTAGTGAATTCGTCATACGTATATTTCATGGAAGTAAATAGATTTTGGTCTTTCTTATGTGTATTTTATGTATATTTCAAGTTTTCAACCAATTACTCGGATCATTTTTATGAAAAGCTGGTCCTGAATTTGTTGCGTGTGCAATTGTGCATGTACTCAGATTATTAAATTATGGAGTAAATATATGTGTGTGTTTTGTGTAAAGGATTAGAGTTGAGTAGTAACTTTCAATAAAAAGAAGCCACCTATAAAGAGGAAAAGACCACACAGGGTTTTCTGAAATTCACAGTAACAAAGTTTTGCAAAACTCCAAATACATTCACTTATTTCAAGGGCATTTATAAATTGAAGGCACCTGTAACATCAGAGATAAATGGACAAAAATGTACCACACATATATATACATTTTAGTATTTTTTTTTTTGAAAAGATATATACATTTAGTATGATATATCAACCGAACGTAAAGCTTGTTTTTGGTTGAGATAATGAGTTTGTTATAAATTAAACTCAAGTAAAAGAGGGTAAGAAATAATGTCTACCGCTAGTGGAAACTGAAAACTGTGGTTTTTTATATCTAGATTATGTATTAGCAAAGGATTTTCAACAATGATTTCGAATCGAGAACTGATAAATGCCCTAAAAAGTTACCACATATGCATACACTGGACACGACAAGTCTACAAATGCACGTTGGTCCAGACCTTTTTGTGCACACCTTCAACAAATATCGGTGCCCGGTCGGCCCCCAACTCAATATACCTGATTCCGGCCAATAACCAACTATCAATTTTCTTTCGAACGTATGTGTTCATGGTTGATAGACAAACACAAACCTAAACAACTCCATCGACTCCAAACCTAATTAATATTCCCAGTATTTTGTTATTTATTGGATTAGGTTTTCCCATTGAAGGTATAAACATACTGAAAATTTATACATGACTTGATGGATACTTGATATATATACTTGTTATATAATATTAATAAAGCAATAAATTTGATGGTCGCGTTATATTTTTCAACGATATTAATATAAATTAAAGAAAATATATATTGGACATGTTAGTCTTTCTTATTGATCCGTAATTGTATATACTTGCTCGGATTACAATTTTTTATTACACTTATGCTCGGTCTAATAGTTTAATCTTGATCTTGGTCTTGAACTTTGTCCTTGATGCTCGGTCTTAATCTTCTCTCGGTTTGATTTCCAGTGAGATAAGCTCTAACAAGTATCTTTCTTTTATCTTATTTTCTCTCTGATTTTTCTGGTCTCTTTTCCAGTGAAGGTACTTGACTATTTATAGACATTTATGCGTCATAGTATGTTGACAAGTGTCTCCATCTCATGCGTCATCTCATGGGTTTTTCCACCGTGGACCTTTACTAATTGGGCTAATATATTTATTGGATAATTGTTTTTATCCTTGAGTGGGGAAAGTACTGTTATACTCCGGATTCTATTATTCAAGCGTTGGATACCCTTCTGTAGTGTTTGAGTCGATTCATACCCGAATAAATACATTCGAGTTTAATTTTTGTGTTCTATCAAAAAATACTTGATGGTAACATAGGGTGTGGTGCATGTGTCACGTGTTTGTGAGTCCATTATTTAGGACCAAAATAGTTCTCTCCATTACTCTTTAAGTTTGGAATATACAAAACGTCAAAATCATCACATGGTTCTAATGTTATCTGTAGGAATTATAATTAAAGAAGCACTTCTGTCATTTTGGATACTATACGATTTTTGGTTTCAACAGTTAAAAGTTTGAATTCGTTCGACTTTCATCCACCGGCGTCGAGATGCATCTCGTTTTGCTTTTGTTTTTGGCATTCGTGCATCTCGGCCACATAAACGAAAATCCAATACCTCCAAACTTTAACCTCAGTCGCTGGTGTTGCTTTAAACATTGTTAAAGTGCTATTCCGATTTGGTAGCAAACAGTACTAATGTAGAATTCTACATGCTTTATTATCTATAACTACGGCTTAGCTTAGCTATTTTAGTTCTAGTTTTATATTTATGATTTTCTATACAAAAGGAGGTCTTTATAAAACTAGGAAATCATGCTCAATAGAGCTTCATATCTGTTTTTATATTTACTAGCATAAATGAAATGAAGCAAGTGTTTCAGTGCATTTATCTGATTGTCAAGGTGGAATCGATCATTAGTGCCTCAAGTTACCTTTATCAAAAAAGGAAAAAGAAAAAAGTGGAACATAATCTTAAAATTTGTGGCTACCTTTTGTTACTTTTTATTACAGTACTTACTAGTGTACTTTGTAAGAGGGGAGTATTGACATAATGATAGAGTTAGTACGTATGTGATCTTGAGGCCGAATGTTCGAGTCGTGGAAACAGTCTCTTGTCACATTAAACTCAAAGTGGTCATACCCTTTCCCGGACCCGTGCATATATAGCGGAAGTTTTAGGATCGTTTTTTTTTTTTTTTTTTAAATGTAGTTTTAGTAAATGACATATTCAAGGGAGCCTAGAATGAGATGGTGGTGAAATAGAGAGAGCACTCAATTGGCTGGAATACATGCATTAGTGATTTGTGGTTGGATCACCTTTTCCTTTTTTGGTTAAAGTCAAATGGATAATTAACAGTTTAAACTTTAAACACCTTATACAAAGTCCACAACCAAACTTTATCCACCTTTTTTGCCATATGATAATTGAGTTGTAGGGTCGAATAAACATTTGCAATCACACTTTTTTTTTTTATTGGAGCTTAGTGGTATAAGGCTCTCCACTTGGTATATATGTTTCCCCAATTCCCTCTATATATTGGTTGCATGGGTGGCAACAAAAAGTTAAGCAATTTTAATTAGTGGATCATATTATTGGGAAGAGTAATGATCTTCACTCCTTGTGACATCTTTCTAAAAGGATTATAATAATAATTATTTTTATATAAGATACTTTTATGCATATGTAAATACAATGTTATAAAAGACGCAAGACGTGTTGGAAATTGGTTGGTTAGCGTCTAAGGATGTCTAATTCCGTCTAATCATCATGCCTAATCTGCTAGAGTTTTAAGCTCCGCGTCCTGGATAGGATGCGCCTAATTTCCGCGTACGCTTGATTTTCAGAACACTGTTAAAAACGATGAAACCTGTATTATGTGATTCATTACTTGGTAATTATATTATGACTTGTAAAACAAGAGTTAATTAGCAGTTTGCTTATTTGTATAAAACAAGAGTATCCATTAATGACTCGTGTCATCATCTTATCATCACTAACCTTTAATTATCTTGTACTATTTAATGCAACTAGTTTGATAATTGATACTCTTACCAAAACAAATTGATATATTCAGCTTATACTATAATTTGGTGAATTTTTATGAAAGGTTACTGGTACTTAAAAAAGGGACACATCGTGAGTATCAAACAAAGCATCTTCATATCTTATAGAAAGGGACGATGAAAACAGCGGTGCACAGATGAGAGAAAAACAAAATTTGCGAAAACAAATGTATAAAGAGCATCCCCACTTTTGCAGATTTCATTTTTGGAAAACAATACCAGCCTGAATTATACCCTTCTATTAAATCCCCAGTGATGACCATTATCACCGTTTGCAGAAAGGCACACCACCACCATTACAAACATCAGATACGTACGTACCCTTGTATTTGTATATAGCCAGTGCAAACATACATACTACACCCAAACATGCAGTCGTCGCCTCTAAATAACATTCACAGAGTATACATACTACACTTTTTTCTTGCAACTTTTAAGCCAATAAGATGGATTTTTCAAGGTCAAGAAAAAAGCTAGTTCATATAACTTAAAGGTTCTAGATTTTCCAGACAAAAGAAAATTAGCTTTCAAGCTGATCATCCAAATACAGTCCAACTTTAGAGCAAAAAAAAAAAAACTGAAAAATGTGCAACCAAACACAGCCATAGTTACATATGTGTAGCATCACTTGGGGAAGTTTGTTTTTCGGGTATTTCTTTTTTCTTCTTCTGTTAATATGCAAACATACATATGTGTAACTCCTTCCCGCCTAAACCCGACCTAGCCTTTTGAAACCTTGAGTGATGGTGTATAGGTGTAGTTCTGATTTAAATTGCAGACAAATTATAATGCACATTTAAATCTTAAGCACATAGGAAAATCAGTACCACGTCTATAGTCCGATATCCTCCTCATAGTGAATTTAATTTATCTTGAATAACTATATGGCCAATTACTTACATATCCTATTCCCTGTATTTTTACATATTTGGGGCTGACAACCTTTTCACCTATGGTTTTAATCACAAAAGCTGTTTTGAAAACTATCCGCATTTACGCTTGAATTTTTTTCTGATTTATTGGAGAGTTTACCATGCCAAAAAAAAAAGTGCTATAACCTCCACAAACAGATGCTATGAAGTCTGAAGTGCATAAGATCATTGTTTGTTCCAACATTTATGCAAAGTTAGGTTTTTGGAGATGAAAAGAAAATGCTGGGTTAAAAATTTCAAGCTTCTTTAGGTACAAGGAACAAAACAGTTCAATTTTAAGCTAATCAGAGAAAACTGCCCAGCTTTCAAGCAAAAAAGAAAGAGCTTAAAAGCAAAAACCATACAGGGCATAACGTGGCCACAGAATTGAGAAACAATAATTAGAGGAAAGAGAAATAATGAGAAAAAAGACCTTACAGATGAAATGTGATAAACTCTTAACATTGTATGACATATATAAACAATCCATTGTTACAACTTTCTCATGGCAAAAGTGGTTTAACAAAGGCATCATATGTTTCACAATCAGGGTTAACTCCTTTAAGTACCATAAAATCATGTAACTCAATAACCTCCTCTTTACTGCAACTTTTACACGCATTAGTTATAAGAGTAGTATACGTAATACAATCTGGAACTAACCTTTGTTGAATCATCTTTTGCACAAGTTCTTTCGCTTGTCGAATATAACCGAACTTGCAAAAACAGTTGATCAAGATATTAAACGAAACAACGTTCAACAAATTACTTTCCCGCATTTTCCCAAATAAATCTAAAGCCTCGTTAATCTTCCCATTCATCAGGTAACAATTTAACAATGTGTTATAGGTTATGCAATCGCATAAACTTTCGGTCTCTAATTTCTCTACCAGAAGTCTAGCCTTGCCTACTAATCCATCTTTGCAAAAACCGCTAAGAATCGAATTGTAGATTACCAAATTGGGCCTTCTGTCCACTTGGATCATATCATCGTAGATCTCGAATGCACTTTGTATTCTCCCTTCTTTCAAATACCCATCTATTAAAGAACCATAGGTAGCTATATCAAGAATAAATCCGCGTATAAACATACTTGCTAGCAATTGCTTAGCGCCAGCTATATTCTTTTGCTTACAAAAATAATTAATGAGAATATTACCCGCAACAAGATCTCCCACGAGGTTATTTTCTACAATCCACTTATATACCTGAAGAGCTTCATTTACATGTCCGCTTCTACAAAGGCCCGTTATCAAAATAGAATCGGTGAATTGGTCAGAACGTATACGCTTATCACTCATGTCAGATAAAAGCGACGAAGCTCCTTCCACGTCCCCTTCCATGAGAAGAAAATAGGTTAGTGAATTATAGATGACCGAATTTGGAAATAGCCCCTTTTCCACCATATCATTACACCACCTAAACGCTTCTTCCATATTCCCATTTCTCGAAAAACCATCAATTAAAGTCGCATAGGTCCTGACGTTAGGATTTAAACCGGCCTCAGTCATCTCATTTAATAGTTTTTCTGCACTCTCAAGCCTTCCGACTTTGCAATACCCGTTTATTAGGCAGTTATAACTGACTGAATTAGGTAGAATAAAATCACACGACATAACTCGCATATTCTTAACAAGCTTTGAGGCGAAATCAAGGTCACCCATTCTACAAGCTCCATCTATAATCATATTAAAGGTAACAATATTCGGAAATATCCCTTTTTTCAACATCTGATAAAACACTTTTAGTGCAAGAGACGTATTACATTCCTTGCAATGAGCATATATAAGTATGTTAAAAGTATACACATTTTCAGAATATCCATAAGCTACGGCCTCCTTATATACTTCCCAAAACCGTCCCAATTCATGCAACTTCACGAGGTGATTGAGAAAATTGTTCAAAGCATGGATTGAGACAAATTTACCATTTGATCTCAACTTATCGATCACCATATAAGCACCTTCGGTGTTACCCATTAGAGTGCAAGCCCTAACTAATACATCAAACGAAGAAGTGCTCAAAATCGACACCTCATGAGTTCCAATTAACCCTTCTAGAACCTCAGAAGGACAAAGGCCCTTATTCACCATCAAATTCTTCAACAAAATCAAAGCATCGTCATATCTTGAAGAGTTGACCATTAAGTGAATCACAATACAAAAGGACTCTAATGATTGAGATACGGGGTTTTTTTCGCCGACCTGGTTGAAGAACTGCATAGCCAGTTGAGGGGAATCCCGAAACTCGCGAAGGACACGTGTCACTATCGTATTGGATAAACTCTGAGTGAACTGGTCCAAGTTTTTCCATTTTCTCTGCCTTAGGTTTGTACAAATTGCCTTAAACACAATATCTTCAGAGCTCGGGTTTGTGAATATGTAATGTAGGTGCAAGCATCTGATAGCCGAAAGGTGAGACCTTTTTGTTGGAAACAGTTTAAAAAGCATTCATTCGTAAGAGAAGTTTGATAAACCTATCTGTGTTCTGCCAAAAAAAAAAGAAAAAAAAGACAAGACAATTCTTAAAAAAACCAAAAAATAAAACCAAAGATCAGTCTAACAGTAAAATAAAATTCCCCAACTTAAGTGCAACCATCTAATAGCCGAAAGGTGAGATCTTTTTGTTGAAAACAGTTTGAAAAGAAAATTGATAAAACTTTCTGGGTTCTGCAAAAAATTGGGATAAATAGACAACTTCAAAATAAATAAACTAAAGACCAGTCTAACACTAAAAAAACCAACTTAGGTGCAACCATAATAGCCCAAAGATGAGACCTTTTCTTTGGAAACGATTTAACAAGCATTCATTCATACAGAAAATTGATAAACAAGGGAGAAGCTAGGGAGTACCAAGTAATACAAATATGGGGAGAGCCAAATGATTATTGATTAATTTTAACAAAATATAGTTAAAATGCATGTCAAAAAAACAAAAACAAAAACAAAAACAAAAAAGAATTCCAATCTTATGGCTAATGGAGGGTGTCGTCCCCGATAGTCTTTTCTTAGCTTCCCCTATACCCCAAATTTAACTTTGAAAATAAATAAATTAAAGTTACAAACTAACACTAATAAAAACTCCAACTTAAGTGCAACCATCTGATAGCTGAAAAGTAAGAAACAATTCAACAAGCATTCATTTAAAAGAGAGTACGAGTAATGAAAAAATGGGAGGTGTCAAATGATTGATTTTAACAAAATTAGTAAAAATGCATGTCAAAAACATTTTATTTTATTGTTACAATTTTAAGGCTAGCTCTTCTGAACCTGCAAAAAAATTGGGATAAAAAAGACAGAATTTCAAAATAAATAAATTAAAGATTTGTATAACACTAATAAAAACTCCACCTTAAGTGGAACCAGCCCAAAGGTGAGACCTTTTTTGTTGGAAACAGTTCAAGAAGCTTTCATTCATAGAGAAAATTGATAAACGA
Organism: Primula veris; assembly: GCA_963682055.1. Taxonomy (NCBI): domain Eukaryota; kingdom Viridiplantae; phylum Streptophyta; class Magnoliopsida; order Ericales; family Primulaceae; genus Primula; species Primula veris. Next base: position 495,939 of record OY821749.1, read on the forward strand.
TGTCGAAGAAAATACTGGAAGGTGTCTCAAATGATTGATTTTAACAAAATCTAGTAAAATTGGATGTCAAAAACTAAAATAATTAGGTACAATTTTAAGGCTGATTAGCTTCCCTTAGACCCCAAATTTAACTTTGAAAATAAATAAATTAAAGTTACAAACTAATACTAATAAAAACTCCAACTTAAGTGCAATAATTTAATAGCTGAAAGGTGAGACCTTTTTTATTGTTTAACAACCATTCATTTATACTAAGATAATAATACTTATAACACAAACCTTCAACAAATAATTAAAGAAACAACAAACAATATATATATATATATATATATATATATATACATAGATATAGAGAGAGAGATGAAGTTACCAATTTTTATAAGCCGCCGGTGAAAGTTACCAAACAACTAACAAAAAGGTAAAAAAGGGTTTTAAGGGGGTTTTGATTTATTTATCTAACAAATAAAACAAAATTTATTTACACCTTTGTCAAAATGTCAATTCTCATTTTATTAGTTCAAAACAAGAAAAGAAAAAAAAAAAAAACCTTTATAGTTTGGCTAATTGGTTCCAAATGGAATTGTTGACTATTTTACTAAATTTTAACAAAAATATTGAAAGCAATTTGATTTATATGTTTATAGTATGACAAGTATTTAAGAGCATCTACGTCGATCTCTCTATAATAATTATTGTATTTCAAGCCAAAAACAACATTACGAGTATTACTTTTGAGTCTTTTCACAAACTATGTTTAACCGTGGAGTGTATCAATTATGGTGACCTACTTAGCATATGTTTGACAACAGTTTTTTCATTGCTATTTTTTAGTTTTTTGATTCAAAGAATTCGTTAGCGTATGTAATTTTTTTTATTTTTAAAAACGCTTTATACTCAAAAAAAGAAAATTCATAAATTTGTCCAACAGTTTTTTAATGTGTTACAACGAATAATAGTGAGGTCGAGCGGATACATATAGATGCACCACTAAAACTAACATTAGCACGTAATTCCTTGACGTTTTTGCAACATTAATTTACAAAAAAGTATATTTATATATGTTTCTCTTCCAATGGAGTTTGAGTCAATGAGACAGAAAGAGGCCAGACAGGTCCGCAAAAGTGTTAGTTAAAATACACGGGATATTAGTTAAATTTAGATTGATCTTTATTTGGGTAAATTGTGTACCATAACATGACTTTTATTTATTTATTTTTACAAATCTACGTCCCAAACTCAAATATATCAAATTGGCCTCTTGCAACTAATTACACAATCTATATCAAATTGAGAAACTATAAATTTGACCGGCGATTTTCTCATGCGTTATCTATCGAACGATAGTAACATCGAACGGATAAATTTATGTGCAACTAACTGACATTGGAACGTATTTCTGTCTTTATAACATGAAAATTACAAAATGGACTTCCCAAAACCCAAATATATCAAATTGGCCTCTTGCAACTAATTACACAGTCTATATCAAATTGAGAAACTATAAATTTGACCGACGATTTTCTCATGCGTTATCTATCGAACGATAGTAACATCGAACGGATAAATTTATGTGCAAGTGACATTCGAACATATTTCTGTCTTTAAAACATGAAAATTACAAAATGGACTTCCCAAAAGCCAAATATATCAAATTGGCCTCTTGCAACTAATTACACGGTCTATATCAAATTGAGAAACTATAAATTTGACCGACGATTTTCTCATGCGTTATCTATCGAACGATAGTAACATCGAGCGGATAAATTTTCGTGTAACTGATATTCGAACGTATTTTGTCGTTTTGTAACATGAAATTTACAAAATTGACCTCCCAAAAGTGAATATATAAAATTGACAAAACTCCCCCACACCACCACATCAAATTCCTCTGTTTCTTTCTTCACATTTCCATGGAGTTTAAGCAGAGAAAAGCAGGAGCATTATTAGCAATATCATCACCATCACCAGATAAATCACCAAAAGGGAATATAGATACACCAATTATATCTCTACTAAACACTATTAACTCTCACCCTCATTACTTCACCACCAGCTCATGTTCCGGTCGTATCTCCGTCTTTTCCCATCCTCCCGCCACCTCATCACCTAAAGGTACCGGCAAATGGGTCTTTATTTCTCATGAAAAAGTTGACCCTATTGATGTTTTACCAGTTTTATTTAATTTGCAAAAAGATGACACTTTTGATAATAAAAACTCAATTGGAGAAAACCCTTTTGAGATGAGCTATAATGGGATAAACCCTAGTGAGAAAACAATTATTGAAGAAAACCCTTTTGAAATAAACCATAATGAGAAGAATCCTATGGAGAAAAAGCCATTTGAAAGAAACCCTTTTGAGATAAACCCCAATGAGGAAAGCCCTAGTGAGAAAACCTCTATAGAAGGATGTCAATTGCGAAACACTAACCGAAGCCCTAATCTTGTATTCCGATTCGAGCCCCTAATTGTGGCTATTGATTGTGTTGATGTGGCTGCGGCGAATAGGATAGTGTCTATCGCAATAAAGGCGGGGTTTAGAGAGAGTGGGATTACTAGTATGAGTAAGAGGGTGATAGTGGGAATAAGGTGTTCGATTAAGTTAGAGGTGCCGTTGGGAGACGAGGAGAGGGTTTTGGTGTCGCCGGAGTACGTGACGTGGCTTGTTGAGGTGGCGAATGAGAAGATGGAGGCGAATAGACGGAGGACCGACGGGTTTTTAGCGGCTTTGTTGAGTAATGGTTTTGTTGGGGATGGAGAGAACGTGTCGATAGAAGGTCGGGCTCTGAATCATGGAGTAGATGATAAAAGAGGCTCTAGTGATTCACATTTAGGTAAATAACTGATTTGCATTTGCTTATTATCGAGAGGCTGTGAATTGATATTTATAGTGTTTGTATCATTGTATGTTATATATGACGATTGTGATTATATGACGTTTCTTAAAGTCTAGAAGGTGAAAGATTTCATTATGGTTTAGGTTTGTCCCCCCCGAACGAGTGTTTAGGTATTTGTTATGTTTTTGTGTATCTTTGCTGTGTAAACTGGTGAAGATTCTAATTGAACTCTGGTATGTGCTTGTGCAGTGTTTAGAATTATTTTGTGATGTATGATGTATCCATGTTTGCTGTTTTCCGGTACTTATCTTCAAATATATTCATGTGAAGTGGTTGTGCTTTCAGTATTTTGATCGGTTGTGCGCCAAAGTAGATTACTTTTGACTCTATTTGGTGAGGATTTAGTATTTACTTTGTTTTCAAGTATTTAAATTCGCCTGCTTTATGCTGCGAGTGTCCAACATGAAGCTTGCTTTAGTGAAGAATTCCCATGTTTGAGAAATGCACTTGGTAAAACTAGATGATGTGTTTACTCTAATTTCTGATGTTTATTTGAATTTACTATATAAATAAATGCTAAGAGATTAAATTTAAGAAGCTTAGAATTACATGATTTGCGAGCGACGTAGCTTCACTGCATTTGGTTTTAAAGGGCTGCTTCGTACTAAGATATATTATATGATTGCAGGACATATTTTTTATTTATGACACCAACTCTGTTATCTATATAATTGGCAGGATCTTCAGAGATCAGTCTAGATATGAATCAGCTGATAACCCATGGTGAACCTGTTGAGAAAATGTTCTTGTGGGGACACTCAGCGTGTACTTTGAATAAAACAAACTCTGATAAAATAATCGTTTTTGGTGGTTTTGGAGGTATGGGAAGACATGCTCGGAGAAATGATTCTCTGCTTCTTGACCCATCATTAGGTAAGCTAGAGGTGATTAGCACTAGAGGATCTCCATCTCCGCGGTTGGGCCACACTTGCTCTATGGTTGGAGATTTAATGTTTTTAATTGGAGGAAGAGCTGACCCGCTAAATATATTGAATGATGTTTGGGGTTTCGATATAGGAAAAAACGAATGGAAGCCGTTAGAATGTAGTGGCTGCTTATTTCCTCCAAGGTAATGTCATAAACTCATAGTAGATTTGTTCTAGTAACTATTTGTAAATCAATGTTTATTGCGGTTATCTGTGAAGGAATGTGATATATTTCAAGCTTAGTTGCAGGGAACTCCTATACACTAGGCATTTCTTAGCCGGTATGCGTTTCGGCATTCCCGTCCCCGTTAGCCTATTAGGTTTATTAAGTTTTACAATTACCAAAATGACCCATACGTGTTTTAGAATCAAAGAATTCTCTCTAATCAAGCATGTATTTTACATTTATACTGGGTAGTACATACATATGATATATGGAGAATTATAGAATACTAGTCGGTTTATATACTCTATGTTAAAAAAATATAGCTTTGGCCTATAAATCTCTTTTGGATTAAAATTAAAATTTACTTGTATCTTCGTAACCCATTATAACAAATTTCACTTATCAATAGAAATAAACCTACAAATTTAACTAGACGTTCCCAATGGCGGTCCCTTACTTTTGCAGTTCCCATGCTCCCGCTCCGATCCATACACCCGTTTGTGCTACTAAGATTTCAGCTACTTTAAAACAAATCTATTATTTGTTTCTTCAGCATTTCTATTTTTATAATTTTAAGCAATTACGATTGTTTTTTTCTGGATTACATTTTAATGTTATTTTTGCTTTCAGTTTCCACTGGCAAGACAGGCTAATAGTTTTAAACTAAGTTATAAGCAAAAGCTGAGTTGATTAGGACTTTAGGAGTCATAATTAGAAAGAGAACAAATGCAGTAAAAAGAAATGTTAAAGGGTCAACCTATCAAACTGTTGTATACTAATTGCTGGATTCCTTTTAAAAGTTATTCGTGCCTTCAGTTAACAAAAGAAGCAGCGAAAACTTTAGAGTTGATTTTAAGGTAGTTGTGATGTAAAGGCTATAATATATCCTTTATCTGTCTATATCCCTCTTTAGAAGGGGTTAGTTATAGTCTTGTCCACCAAGGTATCTTCATATTTTAGTTCTATACACCAATTTATCCAACTTAGCAATTATTATCCCAGCGTAATTTGTTCTTCGATTCTGTACATTTAATAATTAAAAAAAAACATAGGCTGGGGGTCTAAATACGTGCTAGAATAGTGTACAAAATACAATAAATTATGATGAATAGTATACACTGTAATACTGTATTGTGCTTTTGTAACTATTTAGTATCAAAACCTATAATTTTTGCTATTTGGAGCACTGAGTGTAGTAAACAGTTAAAAAAAAGTAACGTCAGTGTACCAATTGCTAAATATGCCGGCTGGTGTACAAAATAGAATTCTAATGATACGCTAATGTAAAAGTTTCTAACTGAGCCTCCTGTAAGTGTTGATGTTGATAATAAACTTTAGGTCTTAACGTTGTTTGTTTTAATTTTGCAGCCATCGACATGCAGCGGCAGTTATAGATACAAAGATTTATATATTCGGGGGGTTTAATGGTGACAATGTTTCGTCATCACTCTATGTCCTTGACACTTCCACTTTAGAGTGGACTGAGATACCTATCCAAGGGGAATGGCCTAGTGGCCGACATTCACATACCTTAGTATCACATAAATCTCAGTTATACATATTTGGAGGGTGCAACGGAGAAAAAGCACTTGGTGACTTTTATAGCTTTGATACTCAAACTTGTTTGTGGAAAAAAGAAATTGCAATTGGAAGAAATCCATGTGCGAGATTCTCACATTCGATGTTCGTGTATAGAGATTTTGTGGGCATTTTAGGGGGATGCCCTGTTACGCAACATTATCATGAATTGTCGTTATTTGACTTGCGGGTTCATACATGGAGACATGTTGTTCTTAACTCTATTGGTAAAGACCTATTTGTTCGATGCGCGGTTAGTATTGTCGGTGATGATTTAGTTGTCGTTGGTGGTGGGGCCGCTTGTTATGCTTTTGGAACCAAGTTTAGTGAGCCAATAAAAATAAACTTGCTACCATTAATTAATTTGGGTAATAAGCGTAGTGAAAGCAAAGTAAATCATGGCGTTGACACAGATGAAGGGGTTGTGGAATATCAAGGTGAAGATTCACATTGGGTGTTAGAAGTGAAAAAAGAATATGCAAAGTTGAGTAAGGACATGCTCAAGAATTTTGGATGGTTAGATCTTGGAAGAAAAGTTTATACCAGAGAAAATGGGTTGCAAATTTGTTTTCCTGTTAGTAATAAATTTTGTAATGTATACAAAGATAAGAAAATTCATCCTGGAGAGTCTGAAAATGGATATGATTTAAAGCCATTTAAAGGCGAGATTGTAGTGAAGGATCTGACTTGCATATCAGCAATAAATCTTTTAATGTCATTTGATGCAATTATAACACGAGATGAGGTCGTAAAAGTGAAGAAACCGATAATCTCACCTCTGAAAGTGATGAGTGAATCTATAGCCTCTCTGTTAAAGGACAAAGGCCTATCAAGTGAACTAATAGAGCAGCTACCCACAAGGTTTGTCTTCAAAAATATATTTTTATTAGGTTTCTGTAAGATGAGTGTTTCTTTGGTAAATGTTCGTTAAAACCTTCTGTAAATCTAGATCTGACTACATTTTCTTCACTTTGGGGTAAGACAAATAGTAGAATTCAAAGCACTAACTTAGAAACAGGAGCAAATTGTGTAGATGCTTATTTACACTGTATAAATGATAGGAATAATCTGACGAAATGATCTTCTAGTTGTTTATGTCTAAGTAGTTCATGTACAATATTAGGAGTTTAAACTTTAAAGTAATTATTGTTTGCATAAAACAGATGGGAACGGCTTGGAAACATTTATGTTCTTCCAGTGTCTTCCTTCAAGGATCCAGCATGGGATTCAATTGGCGATGAACTTTGGTCTATAGTTGCCAGATCACTTGGTGCTCAGCGGCTAGCCAGACAGGTATGTTGTGTAAATAATCCATAATTGTAAGATTTGATGTTAGTTATCATATGTCTAGTTTATACTTTTAGGAATTGGAAAGATGTAAATAGCTTTGAATTATCTGTTACGTATAGGGTCGAATTGCCCCGACTGGAACCAGGGACAGTACCCTGGAGATTCTAGTGGGAGATAATGGATGGGTTGAACATCGAGAAAATGGAATAATATACTCCTTTGATACTACTAAATGCATGTTCTCGTGGGGAAACCTTTCCGAAAAACTTAGGATGTCCCGCCTTGACTGTAAAGATGAAGTGATTGTCGACCTATTTGCTGGCATTGGATATTTTGTTCTCCCGTTTCTTGTCAGGTATAAAAGTTTACTTCTATTATCGTTTTCATTACAATTTCTTCTTTCAACTGTTCTTATGGTGAGTATCATCAACCAAATATATTTTTCAAGTATTGGAGAAAGTAACTTTCTAGGTATTCAATATTGTGTATTGCTTATCTTTGTATAATTTTGGTGATCAGAGCCAACGCAAAGCAAGTTTATGCTTGTGAGTGGAATCCATATGCTGTTGAAGCACTGAGGCGTAACGTTGAGGCTAATTCGGTAAATGATCGTTGTATCGTTCTTGAAGGAGATAACTGTATTACCGCCCCAAAAGTATGCACTTTAATTTTGTTCTTAGTCAATTCGAGTTGGTACTTTTAGTTCTTGTGTATTAGTATGCTTTTGTAAACACAATGATTGTTGTATAATGACCGGAGATCGTAATTTAAGTAGCAATACATCTTTATTGGTTGATGGCTTTCTATTTGCTATGAGGTGCAGATATTTAACACAAATTCTGTTAATAACTTGCATGTGTTATATACTTGTGATAGTATATATTTGGTGATGATTTCTTGTTAAAGGGTTAACATTTTTTTGTAACTACTCAGGGGGTTGCTGATCGAGTATCCCTTGGTCTGATTCCTACGAGTGAGGGTAGCTGGGTTACTGCTGTAAGGGCATTAAGGTTTTTTCACAGATAACGCTGTAGCTATATTTAGTTTAACACACACACACACACACACATCTCCTTAAGATGGATTTCCTTATTTCCATGTCATTCTACAGGAGAGTGGGCGGGGTGATGCATGTGCACGGGAACGTGAAGGACACTGAAGAGGTTTCTTGGACCGAACATGTCCTAAAATCTATTCAGGAAATTGCCAGATCAGAAGGTACATATTTAGTAACTTAAATACATTCTACTGTTTAAATTCTATGCATATAAAATTAGAGAGAATCACATATATTTTAAGTGCGTGTGTGATTAACAAGGAAGGTTGGGAAACCATCAATTAAAAAAGCTTGAACAAAAGCTGTGGCTTTGGTCGAGTTGTATATGCTTTTAACTTGTGTAACAATTGTAGGTAATTTATGGGAGGTTTCTATCGAGCATACGGAGAGAGTAAAATGGTATGCTCCGCATATTCGTCACATGGTTGTGGATATAAGGTGCAAAGAAGCAAATATAGCAACAAGTTAAATCCGGACAAAGGGAATGAGGTGAAATCTATTAAAATGATGATTTGAAGAAATTTTGGCATAGAGATTCATTGTTGAGGTCGACGCATTATGGGTTTGGAGAAAAGGCATTTTCCAAAGTTTTGCAGATAAAATCTTTAGGAATTTTTTGATACTCATAAAGTCGTAATGTATCTTTTAAAGTTGGTGATGCTTGCAAGTTTATAAAGAGAGAGTAAAATATAAAATCATTATGCTTGCAAGTTTATGGGTTTGGTTTAGTATAGTTTAGTTCTTTTTATGTACACCCCTAAGCCTCACGTTATTGCATGGGCTTGTTTGGTTGGAGCTCTCAAGGCAACTTATTTACATTTACCATATAAACCTCAGTCTGCTTAGACTTGTAGACTTTAGATGACCAGCCTACGGTTGAGCTCAACTCCATGGTTTAAAAATCACAATCAAATGAACCAAATTTCTAACATGCAACAGCTACTCATTCTCGAGAACACTATAAATTAAGAAGCTTGGAACACAATTGATCAGTCACAATTGAGCAGGATCAGTTACCAGAAAGAGAGCTTACATAGCTTCGAAAATTAGAAGCCTAAACTGAGATTATGGACAAAAGTTTAAGTTAAGTCCTTGGGATGGAAAAGGCGAAATATATAGACAAAATGGTTTATCTTTTTATTAGAAAACTCGGAGCTGAGCAAGAAAAGCAGCACAAAGGTCCAGAAGCACAATCTGGGGGCCAATAACCCTCTTATATTGAACAAATAAGTTTATATTTAAAGCATTTAAATTAGAAAGAAAAACATATATCATACAGTGGTCAATATCTTATAATATGGATACAAACAATATCAGTAGGGGCTGTTAAGTTGAGTATTTGACCTTAGTTAATTTGCTCTTTTTTTGCTCCTTTAAAAGTGTTTATTACTTGTTTTCTAACGTGAGAAGCTGTGGGAGGACGGACTTAACTATTCATCAGCCTTAAATAGAAAACTTTTGTTGCATTTTTTTAAGCTTGATTGTTTTGGGCTTGAGGTTGAAGTTAAGTTCTTCAATCTAAAAGCTTCTAGCTTTTTTTATGTCAGAAAAAAAATGATAGCCTTTTAAGCTGATAGACCAAGTGAACTCTTCTAGCTTTCAAAAAAGAAATAAAATAAAGCTTAGAAGCTGCAACCAAACAAGATCCAACTTTATCAGCTTGAAAGCTGCATCCAAACACCTCAATTTATAGCAAAATATATAGACCACTTCTGCTATTACAATAAAATGTAAAAAAACTTGCACGAAATACGGTAACCGACTCACCTGCAATTCAAACTTGACAACATTTGCCCAATTTTTTTCCAACACACGTTAAGTTTTTGTAGAGCTTTAAGAACCTCCGTCATTATCTCGCTTGGATGAGCTCGAGACTGTCCCAAGAAGCGGAAAATAATATCATGAGTGAAATATTAATAATAATCCTGATAGGAACATATAGATATACAACTCAACCTTCATTTAATGTGAACATCTAATCCAAATTCCAGTGAACACTAATTAGTCTCTAAAATACGTTTACACAACTGCTTTGACCAATGTTTTTGTGGTCGTGTTACTGTTACCGCTTATAAGCCAATGTCAAACTCAAATTTTCCAACTTCTGTAATCCATGGCATACGACTACTTAATTTGCTGTCACTAACATTCAAATGACTAACGTGAGACGGGAAAGGGCTAAATATAGAAAAGAAATAATTTAGTGATTAGTACGAACTGTGAAACGCTACATTTTATATTTGGGAATCAAACGAACCGGGAGGCCAAGAGCCCATTTTCTATCAGTGAATTGATTCACCGGATCAATCCCAATGTACTCCATCGAAGCACGATGCTGAAATACAGGAACAGCAGGTTCATTTGTTGGCACAAAACCATATCCATGTAGAAAAACAATAAATACCAAAACCATGAAAAACAATTTTATATCAGGGTCGGCACAGGCTTTTGCTGGTCCCGTGCAAAGATAAACAAAACATGTTTTACTACAACACTTCTAAAAAGCCTTTGGTTAGCAAATGCAGATACTGTGAAGGGGAATTTTTTTAACTTGTAACACCGTATTGTTGGTATATGAAAACTAATTTGTTCCAGATTTTTCCCCCATAAGGTTGGTTTTTGTCAAAGGTATCCTGCATAATGATTTGATTATTTGCAATTGTTAAATCGTCTAGGGCTCATTGCATAGATGTTTGAGAATAAATTCTCGATTAACATTGCTGAAAGGAAAATTTCAGTCAAAGATTAGGATGCCAAGCACACTCACCATAGACTCCTGGAACCCTGATCCAAGATAAGCATTGGAAACACCAAATCGGTTGTCTAGTAGCAAATAGTAAGTCACTGTTCCCTGAAACAAGGTAGAAGTTTAAATGACAGAAAACTAATTCTCATCCTATCTTCTACTAGAGCACCAATTTTTTTTTATGATACCTCGTTTTCAGTTCTCTTTTGCAAAGATTTAATAAGGCTCCTCTGATCGAATCCCATCCTCACTACCTCTTGAAGGATCGCCTCGTCAATCTAGGATTATTATAATAACCACATTGCCTATTAGGACAATGACCGTAAAGGACTAAAGTATTTCAACTTCCCGAAGAGCTACATATGTATACCCTTTCTTTTTCCACACACCTAGAGGTGTCTAAATCGAGTGTAGCTAACATTTCTTTTGATAAATTTAGAGGACATGAAGTAAAAATTGCTGGTACCTTTTGTGCTTGTTGCTTTGAATCTGGCGGAGGAACAGATAAATATGAAGGAAGATGAGCTTGAAACCACGGGTGTTGACGAATTTGAGATATCGTCATTCTTTTCATAGGATCAACAACAAGCAACCTTGGTATTAAATCTTGAGCTGGTTGAGATAAGTGACTAGGAAGTGTATATATTCCACCCTAAATGGAAGAAATAGAGTGGTTTAAAAAGTTGAGTTACAATTCTATCTCAAAAGGTAGAGTGATTGATAAACTGAAGTCCAAATTATTTTGAATCATTACTTTTTCAAAAGAAGAATTATTGATTAACTAGCGTCCAAATTATTATGCTTCGCCATTTTTTCCACATACTGAACCCGGGCTGGAATTAGAAATACTGAAATACATACTCCATGCTGAGTCATGATATATATATGGAAAAAACAACACATGCAAATATGGAACAAAGCAAAATCGGCGGTGTTTTAATTGCAGTTGAAATAGTTTGTTCTTTCTCCTTAATCATTTGTAAGTGTAGAAGATGAGTGGCATGGCCAGTTATATACTATAAAACTAAATAAAACTAAACAAACTGATTTGTAAGCCAAATAGTTTAGCTAGTGTAGCATGAATAATGGAGAAAGATAAAGATAAGTACAATATTAATAGAGTTAAAAGAAGAAATTAGTGAATTAAATTACCTTGATTTTCTTAAACAGATTAGGAATGTTGGTATCATCAAATGGAAGGGTGCCGCATAAAAGAGCATACAATACGACTTCACAACTCCACACGTCCACCTCTGTTCCAGCATACAGTTTTCCCGAAATAACCTAAATTTGAAGATATTAAAGCGATAAAAAATAATCTATTTAGACCTTGTCAAACTGCAGGCTTTAAGACCCTTTTCTGCTTATAAAGAAGCTAAACTGAATTTAATTGATCAGTTTTAAACCTGAGTTTTTCTAGGTTTTTGATCTGAAAACGCTAGAAGTTTTAAACTGGATGAACACAGTTTTTTCTCAATTTAAAAAAAATAACAGGTGCAACCAATTAAACAAGGCGTTAATCTAGTAAATTTATGCAAAAAAACATGTTACCTCCGGCGCAGCATAATTGGGGCTACCACAGCTCGTCTTAAGCAAATGACCATCCTGCATAAAATTGCTTAGACCGAAATCAGCAATTTTCACATTATATTTGGAATGCAACAGCAAGTTCTCAGGCTTAAGATCTCTGTGGACCACCTGATTTCTACACCAGAAATTATCTGCTTCAAATAAATAAAGATAAGTCGTAATAATGTTTGAAAACATGCTTCATCGATATCCATAAACAACTTTATATGAAACACAATTACAGATGATCATTAAAAAGTTTTACAATATATCGTTTTAACATTTATAGCAAAAAGTAATACATTTATACTTAAGCGGTTTGAAAAGTGCACAAAGATTTAGCTTTTTATGTTCTGGAGGGCAAAAAAGGGGCCACAAAAAACGCAAGCCTTGAGCTTTTCAGCAGAATGCAACAAATATATTGACCTGCAAGCATAAAAAAAATAGCTCTAAGGCGTCTTTAAGCCATTTTTCTAAAACAGAGAGCGTAATTTACCAAGTTTTTTTCTTTTCCGTTACTGAAGTAGCAACTTTCACTCATAATAAATATTATACCTGTTGGAAAAAATTGCGAGCTTCTTCCTCTTGTAGCCTACCCTTCTCCACTAAGTAATCGAACAAATCACCACATTTTACATGTTCCATAACAACAAATATATCCGTCGTTGTCTCTATTACCTCATAAAGGCGTGTAATATGAGGATGCATTAACAACCTCAGTATCCGAATTTCCCTATTAACTGCATTTATCAACATTCAAGTCTTAATCCAAATTCACTGTTAATAAAAGCGCAATCAAACAATTGCTACTCAGTTTAGAGAAATAAGTCATGTTGAGAAATTAGATTTCGGTGCATGTGAAACATCTGAACATTTGTTAATCCAAATCCACTGTTAATAAGCTTAACTTGTTTTTGTTGACAAGCAGCAATTGCAAAAGCTAACTACTCTCATTGTGCGGAAGTAGATTAAAGGTACAAGGAATGATATCATTAGAAGTAATATTGCATTACAAAGTCTACCACCAAAAACATTGCAGGCATGTGTCGTCCATTTTGTGAAGGAATTGACGGATGAGGTATAAAATTGAATGGATTGATATTGTACATGAACCTAAAATGAACAAAGTAGAGTAGAGGGGAGAAAATTGAATTTTTGATAAATTAGCAGGTAGTAAATTGTTAAAGGATGAAGCCCTATCAAGTGAACTAATATAGCAGCTACCCACAAGTTCCGAAAAAATCTTTCAATTGGGTTTCTATAAGATAAGCTAAATGTTTGTTAAAACCTTCACTAAATGTAGGCCTGACTACGATTTTTCACTTTAGGGTAGACAACTAATAGAACTCAAAGCACCAACTTAGAAACATGAGCAGATTGTGTAGATGCTTATTTACACGATATAAATGGTAGAAATAATCCAACGAAATGATCTTCTAGCTGGATTTTCATGTCACGTTACAGGAGTGTAGGCGCGCGCGGTGATGCATTTACATGGGAAATTTCAAGGTCAGAAGGTATATATGTTTTGCAACTTAAGTACATTTAATTGTTTAAATCCCATGCATATGACATTAGGGAATCATTTACGTACATTTTAAGTGTGTGTGTGTGTGTTTTATTAACATCTAAGGTTCCGAAATCATCAATTATTAAGAAAGCTTGAAGAATTTTTTTGGCTTTGGTTGAGTTGTATATGCTTTAACTTGTGTAACGATTGTACGTAAGATATGGGAGGTTTCTATCGAACATACGGAGAGAGTAAAATGGTATGCTCCACATATTCGTCTCGTGGTTGTGGATATAAGATGCAAAGAAGCAAAGATAGCAACAAGCTAAATTCGGACAAAGGAGATCGGGTGAAATTTATTGAGGTGATTTCGAGAAATTTCGACAAAGAAGTAGTGCGTCGTTGAAGTCAACTAATTATATATGGGTTTGGAGAGAAGGCATGTTCTAAAGTTTTGCAGATAAGATCTTTAAGAATTTTTTGATACTCATAATGCAGCTTTAAATTTGGTGATGCTTGTAAGTTTAAAAAGAGAAAGTAAAAGATAAAATCTTTAGATGAAAAGGACAATGGAATTGTAGGCATCCTATGATGATAGAACATGTCTTTTACTTCTTATTGCTACCAATGTTTTTTTTTGGCCTCGATACCCTTGATAAGTATGTAATCTACAATAATACATAATGTTTCCAAATTGGCTTTTTGATTACTTTTATGTCTACCTTTTCGTTTGTATATTGTAGACAAGTCTACCTCTATATTATATGTATATGCTTGATGTTTTACGTTAACAATCTTGAGTATTCATGGACTTGAACACACACCTTGGCCGAATTAACCTCCACAAAGTTGCGTGATACGACTTTAAACAATACCGTGCGACAAGTAAACAGCAAGTAAACAGACCGACTGTACCTAATGTGTGTCTGTATCACTTATTACCAAATACTATGTGTATCAACATAAATTCATATATCTGTTCCTTAAACAAAGAATGGAGTTATATCTTTTATGATTCTTCTTCTTTTTCTATTATGATGAGTCGTCGTTTTAGAGGCTACTAGGTACACTTTGAACAGCTCTCAAGATCGAACATGGTGGCGAGCGGGTATACTAATTTCTTAACTTGCACAAATCACATACTCATGATCAGTACATGGAGTGTAGTATTTACATATATAATTTTATTTCTTTTAACGCATAGATTCATGTTAATTGTTAAATGTGTTGATATATCAAGTTGGTGTATGGAACATTTGTATTTGTATTTGCCCATTAATTAGTAGCTTTTGGATTTTCTCATGTACGTACTGGTATATTATGGGCACTTTATCTGGAAAATTTGGGACCATTATTTGTCACGCCAGCGAGTATTTTACTACTATTTTGTTGCTTTTTAATAGTAATGAATATAACTCGATATTTATATTTATCTAAAGTTATGTGAGATAAATATATTACATTGTCTTACATTGAATATAACTCGATATCTTAAGACCAAACATAAAAGACATAACGAGTTTATTCATACTTATAGGTAATATTATCACTATGTGCAAATTATTCAAGTATCATTATATAAAAGGATTTGCTATGTAGTAGTAAATTTTAAGCTAGTGTAGCTGAGTTTTAGAAATATAGTTACCTTTCAAAATTGATAGTATACCCTACCATGTGGAGTGAATAAAATTGGGGACACTTTTTAATGACTAGTAAGTATCGGTACCTTATCGTGAATAAAACGATTGGTAACTTGCATACCAATAGTTTTGGAGCATGGAATATATTTAATTTAGTGTCTTGTTTTCATCGAATCCTTATTATATCTTGGATACGTGTTCGTGGTTATGTATGGTTTGATTTATAACGAAAATACGATTCGAACCAATTAGGAAAAAATTGTTTCGTTTTAAAGCAAAATTAAGAACAATCAAAACCAAATCAAACCAAAATCATTCAACGTTGGTTTGGTTTACTTCAGTTTGATTGGCTTGGCAACATATGTTACAATGTAACAACAACTACTCAAATATGAGTTGTATTTAATTATTGTGGACAAAATAAGAGGAAAAAAACGTATCATGCGAGCTGGTATTTATCAAAAGGTTGGCAACTAAAGAATACAGACATTTTGATGTAATATTTATAAAATCTGTGAATACGTAAATGTATTTTATGTAGAATAATAATATATAATCGGCTTGTTAGATTTCTAAAACCGCAAACCGAATTGATCGGTTTCAACTTTTTAAACGGAATTAACAGTTTTCTTTCGGTTTTTTATACATCTCCAGTTTTGTATGCCATCCGATACTGAGAGCTAGACAACTTATTATCTCATTGGCAAGATGTATATTATTTTATACAATCTTACTTTTTTCTAATTATAGTACCTTTTAATATAATACTCTTTCAGTAATATTTTCTTTCGAGATGGCCATTTTAGATTACACGACTTGTTATTACTAGCTCTATTAGAAACATACCCCATATTAGGTTAACATGAATACTAATTTTGCGGTAAAAAAAAGTGTAGTATAGGCATGGTTTATTAAATTTCCGAATTTCTAGTCACCTTAAATATTACGTTTTCTTCTTTGGTTTCCAGTGTCTTATAGTCAATGCTGATATAGTAAAATATTCCACCCATTCCATAAATTTTTGCATTCCAGCAAAAAATAAATGTTCTACAATTAATAAAATTATAGTACGTGGCTATAAAAAAGTTGGTGTCCCAATGACATTTATAAAATAAGGCTACTTGATGATCACCATTTTTATGGAGTATTTGTGAGCATGAAAGAGCCTGTCCCACCAAAATAAAAATTTCACTTGCTATCATAAATTTTGTTGATTTATATCGATAAAGTGGTTGCGATCAATTTTATGAAGTTGCTAAATTTTAGCAGTTAAATTATTTTTAAAATTTAGTCACATCAACTTTAACAAAATTACCTTAAAAATTTTAGGATGGTAAATAAACTTTTTATTATAGTGTACAACCATCGTGTCTATATTTTATGCAATAGAAAAAATAAAATGGAAAGCATAATTGACTACGTCATTCCAAATTAGCAGAAAATATTAAAGAATTAATAGTAAATATTAAAGTTTGTCATCAATTTTAAGAAAATAGTAATCACTCTGTTTCTATTTAATTTTTCATTATGAAACTACGTGTAATTTTAATCGGCTTATAATTTGTATCAAAATTGTCAAAATGATTTTTTTTAAAATCTAATCATAAAATTTAATATTTAAACTATATGATCAACTTTTAAAAATTTTCATTTCGATAATTTTGATACAAGTTTTTAGCCGGTTAAAATTGCACGTAATTTTGTAATGAACAATTAAATGGGAACGGGGGGAGTATATGTTTTCAGGAATGAATCGTTAAAACCGAGTGAATTTAACGCAATTGTGAATACATTTACCATCTATGTTTTTGATTCATTTTGCAAAAATAAGAGCAAATATGCGGTTCATTAACAAGTTTATATAAGTGTCTTAGTCATAAGTGGCGAGGGGATGTCGGCACCCCCTCGTCCGGACCGATATCAACTCCACAGCTGGCGATCCGGGCCTGTCAATCATGGGTAACGCGTCACCCCGGATCTTGATTGACCGGACCCTATCTAGGCCGGCCCGGAGAAGCTTGTTGAGCACACTTCCCCAATTAATGCTGCTGCTCCCTTGGGGGACCATTTATGCGTTTCATCGACGTGGCTCAATCACAGGCCAGCCCTGTGGGCCCCGGATGATGAACAGTGCCATTGTCAGAGTCATAAATGACCTGGAGCCGTTGGATCTTTATTAAGCAATGTAGTGATGCAAGGGCTAATAACACCTCTGATCAGACTATAAATACCCCCACTAATACCATTTAGAAGTGGACACAAAAATACAGAGAGGAGAGATAAAGCTAAAACAACCCGGACCACCAGAATATTAACCGTGACATCTGACGCCACAACTTGTAACTGGATCATTCCCTCATCCTTAAACTATATTCTTACCTTCAACCTATACTGATACTGACTTGATCGTCGGAGAGGGAAAACCTGGTACCAACCCCGGGCCCCTGTTCGTTTCTTGTGCAGGCTTAGAGAGCACCCCGACGACGAAGCAGATACCACCTACGTCAACGACCTTGAAAGATCGGAGCCGACGCGAATAAGATATAAGCCGAGCTTGGGAAGAAAATCAGGCTCGCCAATAAGTACCCATGATTGTGTAACCCGTCTACCCTCGACCTTGAGTTTACGAAACAAAAAAGTTCATCGAGCATCATCAAGTTACAAATTTGTCGCTAAATAACAATATATGTTATTAAAATTGAAATACATCGATATGCCATCTCCGATTAGTGCGTTAGAAACCAAGAAACCATCAAATTTGTTACAAATTTGTCATTAAATAACAATATAGGTTAGTAAAATTGAAATATATCGATATGACATCTCCGATTAGTACGTTATAAACCAAAATATGCCACTATTTTGTGATCTGACATTATTTTGCATAGACTATGGTATTATTTTCAAAAGTATGGATCTGAGTGATCTCATACTTGTGTATTTTCATATATTTACAAATTGAAATTGTTACAAGTGTCCTTATGGACCTTATAATTTAAATATATATGGTCCCTTGCTGTCAGACACTATGCATCTTTGCCTCTTTGGTTATTATAAATATTATCCTCATATGTGTCCCTATATAATATAATTAAAGAACAATTATAAACCTACGTTACAAGTTGTTTTAAAGAAACTAATTAAAACGTAAAAACTTATTGTAAACTATAGGAAAATAGAAAAGAATAATATCTATATCAATTAAAACTGGATCATACTCATTTTTGTAAGAAAAGTTTAGAATAGTTTCACTCACAAAACACTAAAGTAGTACAACTTTTACATCAAAATAGTGTAATAACCCCCCAAAAATCCAAAACATTCCACTATTTCCCATTATTATAAAACATTTTGATTTGGGCAAAAAATTATAATAATATGAATAATTTGTATTGTAGATGAATAACATTATATTGAATTTTTAGAACATTATAATATTATGTGAATAGTTTTTAGTATGGATAAAGAATGTCATATTAGATATAGTGCAAACATTATTTATTTATACCAAAATAGTGTTTCATCACATGATCATACAAATTTTAGTGTTAGAGATGGACTTATATATAGAGCTAGAAAAATAAAGTAGAGGTTAATTAATTAGGTGGGTGAGGTCACGGGTTAATTTAATTATAATTAAATGAAAAAAGTGTCGGTGGCTGTGTTTAATTTTATGAAGCCACCTCTTTATTTAACTTGGCTCCACAAAATTTGTTACCCTATATAATATATCACTGTCTTTTTCTTACTTAAATGTAGGGCCCATAGGGAAACCAAAATGGTCGATTTTGTTTTCGTTATCGTTATCGTTATCGTTTCGTTTGGTTTAGTAAGTTTAGTAATAAATGAAAACGAAACGAGTTTTTCACGAAACGAATAGGAATTTTTTTCACAATTTTTTTGTCTTATTCACGGCTTATTAGTTTAAAAGTAACTTAGTAAACCTAAATTTATTACGTCATATATTATGTAATCTTATTTACACATCATATTAAATATTTTTATATAATGAGTTTTTAATTCATATAGTTAATATTTTTTACTATGCATTTATTGATACAAACGCACATATATATTTACATATGTATAAATTTATTTATATATATATTAGACGAAAATAAAATTTAACGAAACGAACAGGATTATGATCATTATCATCTCGTTTACTAAACGAAATGTATATTTTATTTCATTATCATTTCATTTAGCAATGAACGAAAACGAAACGAGATATTAACGAAACGAAAACGATATTTTTCACGAAATTTTCGCCTAATTCATAGCCCTACTCAAACGTAAAAATAAATTATTGAAATCGCCTAGCTTTTTTAAGGTTTGTTAAATATTTTCGTCATTAGTTATTTTCAACTAATGTACACTCGGAGTTGGCATGCTTTTGTTTTTTTCTTTTCATCATTTGTTTCAATAAACACTTCACTATCAACGCTAATGTCTAATGAAACTAATTATTTTTTCTATTATGATACAATAAAGATAATTATTTAGAGGAAAGAAAACAAGATAGCCGGCCTATATGGAGGTGGGGGGCTATCATTATTTGGTCCACATGGCATACATTCAAATAAGTGAACTCATTGATGTTTGTTTAATATATTTATCATAAAACTTATTAATAAAATTATAAGGTTATTAATTTCACGAAATCATTTAAAAAATTACTGTTTAATTATATTGTATATAATCAGCCTAATTTTGGTACATTTCCCACTGTATATGGATCGGTGCTCAATTTTTTAGCTTATTTTATATATCAAGAACTATATATCATAATGTATATATAAACAAAGAGAAAATTTACACTAGCTATAGAGGCATAAGTACTATATATTCAGAGTGGTGACACTTTTGGTTAGTTTAATTTACCTTTTAATTGTTTTCAATTTAGATACATCATATACTAAGCTCTTATTAGATCCTCTCTCTTAGCTCCAATAATTCAGAATTGAAATGAATCTAAAAAAGTGATGGTTTTTATTTATTTATTTATGAATGAAAAGCTACGTTACAGTAGACTTAAAGAGTACTCCTTCTTTAATAATTTAACGAGCCATCAGGCTATGTGGCGTTCATTAATTTATTTCATTGTTTATTAAATATATTGCGATATTTGAAAAGTTATTTATTTATTTTAATTTCACTCTTGAACTAGGTGTTACCAAGATGGCAAGATATGTGCAAGTATTACCGTACTAGCTAGTGAAGGTTACTAGATCGATTGACCATATATCAATGCTGTATATTTGTATTATATATATGCAATTATGTATCAATTGAGTGATCAAGTAATCTATCAATTAAACAAGTTTTGCGTGAAGAAATATATATGTTTAGGTCTTTCTTTAAATATTATCGTGTATTAATGGTGTAGGACCTTTTCTTTTGGGCATTTATGTGAATTTAGACATGATCCCATATCTTTTGCAAAACTTGCTTTATCCAAAGTCTGTGCTAAGACCTTATAAATAATCGAATTAAATTTAAATGCATCATCTAAGCTAATACAAGTGGATAAGTAAATCTTGAAGGAGTTAACCCATGAATTTAAATGCAGATACACTTTTTGTAACTCATCAAACCCAGCTTATTATACTGGAAATTATGAAATATTATAATTCATACTTCTAAAGTTACACAATTAATTTAGCTTACTAGGGGTTTGTTGATGTAATTAATATTGCCTGAGCTCAAGTCATGTGTTATGAAAGTGCATTTTATTTTGTGTTCTTAATCCGGAAAAGGTAAGAGTTAAGCCAGATTAAGCAAGCTTTTTCTTCATGATACTAAAGTGTAGTTTCATTTATAGGGTTGTTAAAATTCCGAATCCGTGTGCTTTACCTTCAACAGAGGTTATAAGGAAATATGCGACAAGCTGATTAAGAACAAACTCTAATCAACAACAAAAAACATAGAAATTCACTATAAAATAAATTCCTAGATAGTTTTCATGAATATGGTACTGAAACTAATTTAGTGACGACCTTTGTGACATTTTTATTTATTTGTGAGTGATAGTTTTTTTTCTTCAATTTGAGATAGGTCTGTGTGACAGTAATTGACCATCACTATATCATAGTTATCTTGTATCGATTTTTTACAGTAATGAAAAATATGCACGCATACATATGAATGCCCTTAAAACGGGGTTAAAACCTACTTGGTAATAAATTCTCCATTTACTTTTTAAAGGGGCATGAAATGTTGAGTTGTGGAGCCAAATGAGATTTGGCCATGTTTTCTAATTATCCCACATCACTTGTAATTGTAATATGACCCATGTTGGGTTCTATTTATATGTCCCAATATCTTGTATTTTAATTACACTTACACAAACACCTCTATATTATAAAGAGAGAGTTCTATTTGCGAGAGAACCATAGATTTGTGTTTAGCTAAATTACGTTTGTAATCCTCTTAATAAATATTAAGTGCCATGTGTAGCGGCCCGGAGACGTAGCCATTTTGGATGAACTCCGTTATCAAAGTGTGTGTGCTCGGTTTAGTTTTCTGTCTTTCTTTGTGTTCGCCTGTATCGACCCTAACAAGTGGTATCAGAGCTGAGGAAGATCGATGGCGAAAGAAGACAGAACCGCACACGGGATCGAGAAGTTCGACGGGAAGGACTTCGCATTCTGGAGAATGCAAATAGAGGACTACCTCTACGGGAAGAAGATGCATCAGCCTCTTCTCCTTGAGGAAAGGCCGACCACGACCACCGAGGAGGCGTGGAAACTCTTAGACCGACAAGTGTTGGGAGTGATCCGCCTAACACTATCTAGGAGTGTAGCACATAACGTCGCAAGAGAGACGACGACGATGGGGATGATGAAGATCCTCACCGACATGTATGAGAAACCATCCGCGAACAAAAAGGTACATCTCATGCGTAAGTTGTTCAACCTACGCATGGCTGAGGGGACACCTGTCGCGAGTCACGTGAACAAGTTCATCGACACCGTAAATCAGTTGGATGCGGTGGAGATAACTTTTGAAGACGAAGTGAGAGCCCTTATACTGCTAGCCTCTTTACCGAACAGTTGGGAATTCATGCGAGCTGCTGTTAGCAACTCAATTGGAAAGGAGAAACTGACTTACAACGGCATCCGAGATCAAATACTCGCTGAGGAACTCAGGAGATTGGATATGGGTGAATGCTCAAATGATGGAGCAGCCTTGAACGTGGGTTCAAGAGACCGGGGTAAGGCCAGGGTATGGGACGTTAGAGGACGTTCACAATCCCGAGGTAGAAGAGGGCAAAGCCGAGGAGGCGGTTCTGACAGCGATCGAAGTAAGAAGAATCTTCGATGCTATAACTGCCAGGGTATGGGGCACTTCAGTCATGAGTGCAAGCAGCCGAAGAAGAGTACCGGCCGTGATCACGTGGCTAATGTTGCGAGCGACGAGGATTCGGGTGACTGTTTAATGCTTGCCGAACAGAGAGATATAGATTCATGGATTCTAGACTCTGGGGCATCATTTCACACGACTGCTCAGAAGGATTTATTCGAAAATTACACTGCGGGTAATTTCGGTAAAGTGTATCTAGCCGACGGAGAAGCGTTGGAGGTTGTTGGAATGGGCGATGTGAAGATTCGCATTCCAAATGGATCGGTATGGAAGCTAACGAAAGTGAGGCATGTCCCGAGGTTGACCAAGAATCTGATCTCAGTAGGTCAACTCGATGCCGAAAGGCACTCCATTTCGTTTAGCTGTGGAGCTTGGAAAGTTTCACGAGGAGCTATGGTGATAGCCCGAGGGAGCAAGGTCGGTACACTATACATGACGACCGATGAGGAGTGTACAGTGGCAGCAGCTGTGTCGCATGACTGCTCGGAACTGTGGCATCGACGGTTGGGTCACATGAGTGAGAAGGGGATGAAGGTGTTAGCAAAGGACAACAAACTTCCAGGCTTGAAGTCTGTCAACCTCGACATGTGCGAAGGTTGCATCTTCGCGAAACAGAAGAAAGTGAGCTTCCGAAAAGGTGGAAAAGCTTCCAAGAAGAAGAAGCTAGCACTGGTCCACTCAGACGTATGGGGACCATCTCCAGTAACCTCTCTGGGAGGAGCTCGGTACTATGTGACCTTCATTGATGATTCGACGAGGAAAACATGGGTCTATATCTTGAAATACAAGTCTGAGGTGTTTAAGAAATTTCAAGAATGGAAGGCCATGGTCGAACTGGAGACCGGGAATAAACTCAAGTGTTTGAGGTCCGACAACGGCGGGGAGTACATTGATGCGAAGTTCGTAGAGTTCTGTGCTCAAAGAGGCATTCGAATGGAGAAGACCATCCGAAGAACGCCACAGCAAAATGGCGTGGCCGAGCACATGAACCGAACAATCAATGAGCGTGCTAGGAGTATGAGACTGCAAAGTGGGTTGCCCAAAGCCTTGTGGGCACATGCAGTAAGCACGGCGGTTTACCTCATTAACCGCGGACCCTCAGTGCCATTAGAGAGGAGAATTCCCGAGGAGGTATGGATAGGAAAGCCTATCTCATATGAACACTTGCGAGTGTTCGGTTGTCTGTCATATATCCATGTCGACATAAATGAACGTACCAAGCTTGACTCGAAATCCAAAGCGTGTTACTTTGTGGGGTACGGTGGAGCTGAGTTTGGATATCGCTTTTGGGATGGTCAAGCAAAGAGGATCATTCGCAGTAAAGATGTCATCTTCAACGAAAGCATTTTGTACAAAGATCGAAAAAATGTGGAAGAACAAGCGCTCCCGTCCGAGGAAAGTGGTATGGTCGACATGAATGTGTTTCCAAGATTGGACTTGGAAAATGACACTGAAGATGAGCCAGTGGTGCTCAACAACCCACCAGCAGAGGCTGAAGAGGCCGAGGAGCTGCCCCAAACTCCCCGACCTGAATTAGGCCGAGGTCATCGCATGAGGAGACCTCCTGCCCGATACTCTCCTTCCCTGCATTACATATTGCTCAGTGATGCAGGAGAGCCCGAAAGTAGAGAAGAAGCTCTGGAGCTGAAAGACTCGAGCAAGTGGGAGCTCGCAATGAAGGATGAGATGAAGTCGCTCGAGAAGAATGTGACTTGGCAGTTAGCCGAACTTCCCAATGGGAAGAGGGCACTGAGCAATAAATGGGTGTTCCGACTGAAGGAGGAACAAGACGGCACGAAACGGTATAAGGCACGCCTAGTAGTCAAAGGGTTCCAGCAAAAGGCAGGAATTGACTACACCGAGATCTTTTCACCAGTCGTAAAGTTGACGACTATTCGGCTATTGTTGAGCATTGTTGTAAATGCGAGTCTTCATCTTGAGCAGTTAGATGTGAAAACTGCCTTTCTCCATGGAGATCTTGATGAAGAAATTTACATGCTCCAACCTGAAGGGTTTGCCAAAAAGGGAAAAGAGAAACTGGTCTGCAAACTGAGGAAGAGCTTGTACGGGCTAAAACAAGCACCACGGCAGTGGTATAAGAAGTTTGATAGTTTCATGGCGGATACCGGGTTCGAAAGAAGTGATAGTGATCACTGCTGTTTCGTGAAGAGATTTGCGAACTCTTCGTACGTCATACTACTGTTGTACGTAGATGACATGTTGCTCGCCGGGTCGAGCCTTGTTGAGATTAACAAGGTCAAGCAACAGTTGGCGAAACAGTTCGAGATGAAAGATTTGGGTGCCGCAAATCAGATCCTCGGTATGAGGATATCCTGAGAAAGAGATGGGTCACTATTTCTGTCACAAGCCGAGTATGTGAAGAAAGTGTTGGCACGATTTAGCATGAGTGATGCCAAGGCTGTAGGCTCACCGCTAGCCGCACACTTTACCTTGTCGAAGAAACAATCACCCACAGACGAGGAAGGAAAGGATCGTATGTCGAACATACCCTACGCTTCAGCAATTGGTAGCTTGATGTACGCTATGGTGTGTACAAGACCGGACATTGCCCATGCAGTGGGAGTTGTCAGTCGTTACATGAGTAACCCGGGCAAGCACCATTGGGAAGCTGTGAAGTGGATATTAAGATATCTCTCGGGTACCGTGAGTTTGACATTATGTTTCCGAAATACCTCGAAAGGCCTGCACGGCTATGTGGATGCTGACATGGCCGGTGATCTGGACAGCCGAAAGAGCACAACGGGATGTGTTTGTACCTACGGTGGTACTGCTATGAGTTGGACATCGAAGCTGCAAAAGATTGTTGCACTGTCGACCACAGAGGCTGAGTACGTCGCGGTGACGAAAGCAAGCAAAGAGATGATTTGGTTGCAATGTTTCTTAGAGGAGCTCGGTCAGAGGACCGACAAGGGAGCTCTGCACTGTGATAGTCAAAGTGCAGTTCAGCTAGCTAAGAACCCTGTATTCCATTCACGCACCAAGCACATACAGATTCGTTACCATTTTATCCGGGACGTTCTGGAAGATGGAATCTTCGCGCTAGAAAAGATTGAGGGCGCTAAGAACCCCGCCGATATGCTAACGAAGACTGTTACAATCGACAAACTGAGGCTGTGTGCAACCTCAGTAGGACTCCGAGCTTGAGGCTCAGGGTCGCCGCTACACTGGAAGAATGGGTACTCGCCGATGACGGCAGAGTATCAATTACTATACAAGGATACCGATGGGAGCATTCTGCTCGGTGGAGCACAGTGAGTTCGGTGGTCGGGGATAATTGGAGTTCTTTTGAAGCACTCGACATTTGACTCCAAGTGGGAGATTGTTGAGTTGTGGAGCCAAATGAGGTTTGACCATATTTTCTAATTATCCCACATCACTTGAAATTGTAATATGACCCATGTTGGGTTCTATTTATATGTCCCAATATCTTGTATTTTAATTACACCTACACAAACACCTCTATATTATAAAGAGAGAGTTCTATTTGCGAGAGAACCATAGCTTTGTGTTTAGCTAGATTACGTTTGTAATCCTCTTAATAAATATTAAGTGCCATGTGTAGCGGCCCGAAGACGTAGCCATTTTGGATGAACTCCGTTATCAAAGTGTGTGTGCTCGGTTTAGTTTTCTGTCTTTCTTTGTGTTCGCCTGTATCGACCCTAACATGAAAGTCATAACCCAAATAATTAAAATACTTTTCCCTATGTTTCACAACAGTACCATCTTTCTTACTTTTTTTCTATTTAAGAAACAAGTAGCCACTTAAACCAAAACAAGCTCACTGACCCTTTACTAGAAAGAGGGCAAAATAAAATAAAAACATGGGTTCTAAAGCTTTAATCTTCTTTGCCCTTTTATCCTTCATAATTGCTTCTGCACTAGCAGAAAATGACCAAAATGATCCTGGTCTTGTTATGAATTTCTATAAAGATTCATGCCCTCAAGCTGAAGAAATTATTACTGAACAAGTGAAGCTTTTATATAAACGTCACAAAAACACTGCTTTTTCTTGGCTCAGGAACATCTTCCATGACTGTGCCGCTGAGGTACATATTTCCAGAACTTTTATATAATATTAACATTTTATCATGTTTTGTTTTCTGCATGGATACATCTTATTATAGTTATGGTCATATTGTTGGATTCAATCATTAATTTTACCGTAACAAGAGCGGAAGTATAATAGGGTCGATAACGGTTATGTAGATCCGATTATGCTGCTGGTAGATTAGTGAAGTAATGCATTTTTTGGCTTAAGGGTTTTAAGGGAAAAAAAGATCCCGATTTAAAGTCTACAATACAAAAGATATGGAAATAAAACTCAGGTTTAAAGTATCCACCAAAAAAATACAACCTGTAAGTAAAAAAATTATAAACTTGCTTAAACGTTGCAAATTTCTTCACTGTGACCTATTTTAGAGGACCGGCCTGCGATATTTGTAAACCATAAATATAATGGACCGGAGCAAGACCTTAATTGAAAAGTAGTGTTGTAAAATTAAGAGTTGAAACAATTATTTTTTAGATGTTTACTTGAGGATTTTGTTAACTAGTAGCTCTTTTTTCTTGATTTTTTAGTCGTGTGATGCATCGTTGCTATTGGACTCAACAAGGAGGGATCTATCGGAGAAGGAAACCGATAGGAGCTTCGGATTAAGGAACTTTAGGTACCTAGACACCATCAAGGAGGCTGTAGAGAGAGAGTGCCCTGGTGTTGTTTCTTGCTCCGATATCCTTGTCCTCTCCGGTAGAGACGGAGTCGTCGCTGTAAGTAACCATTCTGATTGATTTATGCATAACATTTAGTCCCTGAAATGTATGTGTAATATCTGACTAGTTTGAAGATAATGTATTTCTTTATTAGAGCAAGCAAGTACACACTATATATATGATATGAAGATCTTAAAGCAGTTAACCATATATATTCCTTATTCATCATATCTTTTACTTGCTTATAAGTTTCTTATTTCATTTCATGCTCTAATAATTTGTTGTTTACATGTATTAGGCTAGATCTACATATATTGTACACTTGTTGGACTTATCTTGCTTTCGGGATATGGTTGTACTTGTACTGTTTCTCGTATTGTTAGAGGACTTTTAATTGTTGTGTACAGATTTATTGGTTTATCTTGTTATCCACAACAACAACAATACTAGTATATGACCAACTTGATAAGTACAATTCTAAGAAATGAAATAATTAATTGACTATTGTGTTTAATCAGTAGAAACCAATTGAGTAACGATGTGTAGAACAACATGACTAGCAGATCACTAAATATGTTTTACTGTTCTTGCAAGAGGAAGATAAAAAAAAAGTGATTAAAAAAAAAAATCAAACCAAGCATGCTCTCAAGCTGGTGACCACTACTATATTTGTCTATTTCACTTAAAAGCTAAAGGTTTCAGTGGTTTGTTAGAGACTTTTCTGTGTCGGTCATGTGCAAATTTATTACTTTAACTTAAATCCAGACAACACTTTTTATACCACTTCTCTTAGACAAGATTTCAAAACTAAGTGAAATTCCCTTAGCTCAACTCTTTTACACATTCACCATTTAGAGACTCTTTGATTGTTGCTTGAAACAAATTAACTGACCTATATAATTCCGACAAAGAACTAAATATATCATGACGACCGACTACAATTAAGATAGCTTATAAGTGAAAAATCAATACAAAAATGACATGATAGCAACAATAAATTCAGCTTATTGTTGCTACATTTCATCAACAATTTGTTTAGTATCATACAAATTATTAATAAACTTTTGCTACCCTGAAAGTTTTTTGTAGTGCAAATAAACTCTTACATATGAACAAAACCTAGCCCTTATAATATATGTAAATGTACAATTTATAATTTTAATAGTTTTGACATTTTTGTTCAGCTTGGTGGGCCACATATTAAACTGAAAACAGGAAGGAGAGATGGTAGAAGGAGTAGAGCTGAGATGTTAGAGCAATATTTGCCAGATCATAATGAAAGCATGACTGTTGTTCTTGAAAGGTTTGCTAACATTGGCATTGATACCCCTGGCCTTGTTGCCCTACTAGGTACAACAACAAAAATTAATAGCTTCAACTGTACAAAATACAATTATTATATGCAATAATGCAGATAGTTTTATTGGTACTTTTTCTTGATATAGGTTCTCACAGTGTGGGAAGGACCCATTGTGCCAAACTAGTCCACCGTTTATACCCCGAAGTTGACCCTGCCCTAAACCCCGACCACGTCCCACACATGCTACACAAGTGTCCCGACCCTATCCCCGACCCTAAGGCCGTGCAATACGTGCGAAATGATCGTGGTACCCCTATGATACTAGACAACAACTACTATAGAAATATTTTGGATAACAAGGGTTTATTGATAGTGGACCATCAATTGGCTAATGATAAGAGGACTAAGCCTTATGTGAAAAAAATGGCTAAGAGCCAAGACTATTTCTTCAAGGAATTTTCTAGGGCTATTACCATTTTAACTGAAAATAACCCTCTTACTGGGACTAAGGGTGAAATTAGGCTACAGTGCAATGTTGCCAACAAGCTCCACTAGATGGTTAATTCTTTTTTTTTCTTTCTAAAATTCCCAGTCAAGCACTTGATATTATCTCCTTTTTGTCATTGAGAAAGAGGAGTTAGTGTGACAAATAAATTTGGGTTTTTTTCCTAAGTGGAGTTTGCTTTTGTTATGTAATGTTTTTTCATTTTAATGTTAAAGTTGTTGATCTTTAGTGAAAGGGAGGTGAATGTGGGCTATGTATGTAATGTTATGATGATGATGATGGTGGTGTTGCTGTGAGTTATTAAGCATAAAGTTTCTTAGTTTTGAATGTATTTGTATGATGTTTATGCTTTTATGTTATTTGAGTTATTATTTTCTCTCACAAGTGTTATGGGTATACATATTACTCCACTAGTTGAGATGAGATCATGTAACAAAATCCTGAAGATACTTGCAAGAAAACTTCAACAGTTATGAAAACTTAAAAGAATTAAGTATACACTAAAATCATAAAGAGTATATTGAAATAAGAAGTCTAGACAAACTGAGAAATTATTTTTGAGTAGGATAATAACATTTAAATAAAGATAAGATTCTCTTATATAATTATTGAGTTAGGTAGGGTGCTGATGCAGTGATGCAAATGTCTTACTCTTTGTTTTTGGGCAAAAGGAATCAATAAATTAAGTTGTAATCAAAACATCATAAGAAAATTTGTTATTTTAATCATTGAAAGATGCTAAGGGTATGTCAATATGAATTTACTAGTAGTACTTAATTTGTTTGATTGGATGTTGGTGATACATATGCATAGTCATTACTATGTCTTCAGATTTTTTAAAGAACATTTATACACGAGAAATTAAATGACTTTTAACTCCAAGGGGTAATTGATATTTAGTTTTGAAAACTGCACTGTGAATAATCGATTCACATATCCACTGCGAGAAGAAAATGTATATAACAACAGTTCTAACTGCTAAGTGTTGATAAATGTTGTTTTACTGTTGCTGAATTTTATGCAAGAAACCATATAGTAACAGACCGGTTGTTGTTATTATGTTATTTTCTCGTAGTGATCAAACTGGTCGATGTTAAACGTCGTATCATCTTCGCCGGTCTACAATATTTTCTTATCTATAAAAAAAGAGCTAAAAACACATTGAAATGGTAATAAACAATTCTCCTAATTAATTTAACAAAAAATTAACAAATTAAACCTCAAATTTGGCAGAAAGTACTACTGTAGGGGGTATTGGACACTGGCGATAAATTCAAAATAAATTAAAGTTTCCCTTGTCTGATTGCAATCATACTGGGGGTCACTCTTGTTTTCTTCTTATAGGGATCATGGTGGGGACATAATTTAAATTTTCTTATATACTTGTACTATAATCTATAGTGGTGGCTTTTGCTTGCACATAATCTTTTATTATTGTTAATAATTGGACACAATGGCACAATGTCACATAATGACTATATATATCCCATTTTTGATATCCTTATATATACTTATGGCATTGATATTTTAGGGTGTGTTTGGAACATAGAAAATGGATGAGAAAAGTAAAATGATTTATTAAGAAAATAATTTTTTTTATGTTTGATTACATAGAAAAACTCATGAAAAATAAAATGAAAGAAAATATGAAAAAAATTTGCGTGTAAAATTAGAGAAATCATTTTTCTTCCAAAAGTGAGCAAAAAAAAAAAACAAATGAGAAATTTGATACTATAGCTCTCTCCCCCATTTCCTTTTCTTTTCTTTTCCGAATCTTTCAAACATAAATGATTTCATGATAATTTTTATTTCTCTTGTTTTTTTTCCTTTTCTCACCACATTTCCGGGTTGCAACACGAATGGTGCCATAGTGTAATTTTGGCCGTTTCCTTCAATAAACTTCAACTATGTATGGTCACCTCTTTAGGCTAATATATACTATGATATAATTATGGGAGATGGTTCACCATTTTGTTTCAAATTCATAATCGATTCACCAGCAGAAAACAAATATAAAGAAACAGAAGCATGCACTTACCAACAGATATATATATATATATGTGTGTGTACCCAAATTTATATATATGTAAAAAACACGAAGCTTGGCTCCTTTAAAAAAAAAACCTTTTTTTTCCAGATACGTACTACCCATTGTTGACCATGAACGTTATACACACATACCTAATTTATCAAATGACATTTTCTTTCTTATTCTGGGTCGTCAGTATGCAGGTTCGAGAAATGGTTAGCAAAATTTTTATTAACTTTATACTCGTTCTTCCCCTTACGTTTTCCCGTCGTGATCAGAATCATAGAATTGCATGAAGAAATAAGAGTACATACGTTTGGAAAGAAATTTCGAAATCCTAGAGAATTAGCATATATAGGAAGGCTAATGCATCATGAGCATGAAAGCATTTATGAAATTCCTATCCGCTATTCTAGATGCAGTTTTGCATTAAGGTTCCAAGTGAGGTTGGAACTGCAGTTAGAACCAAGTGTATAAGGTTCCAAGTGAGGTTGAAACTGCAGTTGGAACCAGGTGTATTAATGGACAGAACTGTTTTAAAATTAAATGTACATGAAAATAATTCACACGCACATTTAACAACGGAGTTCACCTAACTAGGCTACGTCTCCGGGGCACTTACCCAGATTATGATATTATAAAAAGCTTACAATATATGACTCAAGTCTTAATGAAAAACTTAGACTCCCTCTAGGTTTTTCTGCCTATCACTATATTGCTCCTACTCTATAACTATCAAATATAAATCAATGGCATCCCACCATTGTTTTCTTTTTGAAGCTCACGTGTATTCTCTCTAGAAAATAAGTTCTTTATAATTTAGAACACACACTTTTACAAGCTTAAGTTACTAAGTATATAAACAAGTAAAAACAATCTTCTATCTTCAATATCTTTTGATTGCTTTTGACTTGGTTGATTAGCTTCAATCTCTCCAAGTATCATGGGATTCTTCAGCATGGATTGACTCTAATCATCTTTGATTAATACCTGTTTAGTAACACACTTGAAAGTAGGAGTTAATCTTTTCCTTTGAAAGGAAACATATAAAGATATGATCTCTTAAAGATAATATCTTTTCATAAACATATGAAACATTTAACTCCACATATCAATCAATCTTTAAACATATCTTTACTGAATATTATAAGGATCAAAAGATTGAAACAAGTGATAAGGACAAGCATAAGAATAGAGATATATATATTAAAAGGAAACATAACCTTATAAACTAATCTCTTTATTTCTTTTATAAAACATCTTTCCTTAACACTTTGATATTCTCAATATACGCATATTAACCATGTTAAGATTATATGAGAATATATCCTGCATACTTTAAAACACATAATTATAATTAAAGAATAGTTATGCAGATTTATAGAACAAGACAGAATTCTGCTTAACAGCAGGTTGGAACTAGTGGTTGCAACTAAGGTTGCAACTTACTTGAAACCTGTCAACACAGGTTGTAACTGAGGTTGCAACTAGTACTTGAAACCTAATACTACTAACTTAGTAGGTTGTAACTGAGGTTGTAACTGGTACTTGAAACCTAATACTACTATCTTAGTAGGTTGTAACTGAGGTTACAACATTGCTTGAAACCTGTCAATACTGTCTTAGTTCTTAACAACAGTTATGATTTATTTAGTGAAAAACCAATAGACAATAAACAATATTTAGACCAGAAATCTGGTCCTAACAATCTCCCCCTTTGTCATTGGTTTTGACAAATCAATTAAGTTTATAAATCATCCCAACCACCTGCAAATTCAATATCAGCACAGTCTTTAAATAGTATATTAACAATACTAAAGAGTCATCTGTTCAAGCTCCCCCTGTATGTTAGAATTGCAGGCACATTCATAAATTCAATTTAAAAGACATCAAAATGGAAATTGCAGATATTTAAAGGCCAAAAACATGGCACAACAATGTCTTAGTACAACAATTAAAAAGGTAATTAAAACCAGCAGCATTGAGTCTTGAAATTGAAATACAAAAAAAACATAAACTTCAACATAAACTTCACATAAACTTCACTCCCCCTATTTGTCAGCAACCATTGTAATCAGTCACGAGGTATACTAGAATTTGGAGCTTTCTCTCTGAGAGGATGGTCTCTAACCACCTCTTCATCTTTTTCTTCACTGCTTATAGAGAAACAATCATCACTATCACCATCATCCTCACTCTCAATGATATCCACCAGCAGCTTATTGATTTGATAGTCATCAGCATCCAATTCAGCTCTCCTTTCTTGGTTATAAGCCAGCTTTTGGAGTAAGTACCACTTTACTCCTTTCTTCTTGTCTGAGGGAGTCTTAGAGGTCTCTTCTTCCTTTTCTTTTCCCTTTTCCCCAGAAATATCATTTACATGCCCTTCTTTCAACAGTTTTGCAGAGATATACAGGGCAGAGGGACAATCAGTGGAAGGCTCATTAAGAGTACTTATTGGAGAATTTCTAGACATAGAAGAGACTTGGCCTAGAATAATACCAGTGATGAGACAGGGGAATGGTAACAGTATGGATGAAGAATTGGAATCACTGAACTCTCTTATTAGATTGAAGACATGATGGCCAAAGTTTATAGGTAGGGAAGACATGATTTTGTACATAAAGATGGCCATTTCTTTGTTAACTTTGGAAGGTTGTTTGGTAGGAGTCCAGTTGAACCTAGCAATTTTGTGCAATACAGCAGCACTTAAGGTGAGAGAGGATGTCTTGATGGAATTGCCATCAAATCTGGTGTTCTTTCCAGTTAGAACCAGACCAATGACTTCCATGTCATAATCAATATTTTCAACAGAAGGATTTGGGGATTGCATGTAGTCATTAATAAGCTTTGGGGTAAAATCTAAAGTAACACCCCTCAAAAATATTCTCCCATAAGCAGGGTTCTCTTCATCAAACACAATGCTACTAAGATTAGCATAAAATTCTTTAACTACAGCAGGAAAATAAGAATCAGCATAGGTAATAGTTTTTCCTAAGCCAACAGCAGAAAGCAATTTTTCAACATACACCTGTATGTGAGGATAACTGACTAAATTAAGAGTTCTTTCACTGTGTATTTCCCTACCTGAAAAAGATCTAAACCTCCTATACATACTTCTTCTCCAGAATCTGGGATCAACTTCATTATACTTAGGAGTATAGTCAAACTTAGCAAGAATAGGATCAGTATCATAATCTCTCCTAGCACGTTTCTTTGACCTCTGTTTCTTAGAGGAGGAAGGTTCACTTACCTTAGTTGTTGAGCCTGTCTTGGGTGGAGATTTAGACATGAAATCCTTTAGAGGAATATCATCATCAGAATAGGGGTTTTTAGACATGGTTTCAACTGGGAGGTTTCAACCGTACTTAGAACCTGGCAGTGGGTTTTACTGAAAAACTAGGGTTTTACAGAGGACCTACGATTTTACTGAGATAGGGAGAGAGAGTAATTGAGATAATAGATTATTTTGGGATAGTAAAAAGATTATATATAAAAAAAAACAATAAAGTCCATATCTTTTTGTAATTGGAAAGAGATACATGCAAATCAATTATGAAACAATTTTAGCCAAAAAAATAGGAAGTGTCTTATCAACACAGTTTTTTTTTAAAAAAATAACCCTTAAAACACGAATAAAGCAGTTAACACAGATAAACATTCCTTTTTAAACAGATTTATCCAAATTTGAAAAAAACAAGAGTTGAAGCTTTTAAGGAAATTTGACTTGATTCAAGATAAAGAACACTTAAACAGATATCTAATTTTTAAGAGAACAAAAGAAACCTAGCAATTTACTCAAGAAAATATGTTTATCAAAGAATAACTCTAATAAAGATTAAATTTTAGGAGCTTAAATTGAGCAAATCCGTTTTTATTTCTACACAAAAACTAGTTTGATGACCTCAGCAAGGAAAGAGTATAAGTGATGTCAAAAAAAATAACAAGACTTTGTCTTGGCAGTTATAGAATAGACTGATGGTTTCAACTTATGTTGCAACTGAGCTTACAACCAGTATTTTTAACACGAGGTTTCAACTGGAGTTGTAACTGAACTTCTAACCAGTTGTTGAGAGTATGAGGTTTCAACTGAGGTTGCAACTGAACTTGCAACCAAAAAAAATATAGCACTTTGTGCTTGCAACTCTATTACCAGAGAGGTTTTTAAGGACAAGTTACCTCACATCTGTTTTTGAGTCACCAAAAAGCGGCTTTTTCAAAACAAAAACATCATAGCTCAAAATAAGACTTTAACCTTAGAAATAACAATTATTAAAGGTACTCAACACAGACATATTTAGCAAAAGTATTCAATTAGATTGATAATGACATACCCCTATGTCACTTCTTAATGATTCAAACTTGTTTGTATCAAGGGGCTTTGTGAAAATATCTGCTAATTGTCTTTCAGTTGAAACATGTTCTAAAATTAAGCTCTTTTCTTCAACTAGTTCTCTAATAAAATGATGCCTTAGATCAATGTGTTTGGTTCTGGAATGTTGAACTGGATTTTTAGCTAAATCTATAGCACTTTTGTTATCACAAAACAAAGTTAATATTTCTTGTTTGACATTATAATCAGTTAACATCTGTTTCATCCAAATAAGTTGAGTGCACCCACTTCCAGCTGCAACATATTCTGCCTCAGCAGTAGATAAAGATATGCAATTTTGCTTTTTACTGAACCAAGAAACAAGGTTGTTTCCAAAATAAAAACAACCACCAGAAGTACTCTTTCTATCATCTATGTTTCCTGCCCAATCTGCATCACAGTAGCCACTTAGAAAATGGTTTGTATCTTTAGAATACCATAGGCCTAGGTGAAGTGTTCCTTTTACATATCTTAGAATTCTTTTGACAGCTAGAAGATGAGGTTCTAAAGGATTTGCCTGATATCTGGCACAAACTCCTACACTTAGGCAAAGGTCTGGTCTACTAGCAGTTAAATACAGCAAACTTCCAATCATGGATCTATAAAGACTTGGACAGACATTTTTACCTTTATCATTTTTGGATAGTTTAAGGGTAGTACTCATAGGGGTTCTCTTCTCTTTACTCTCACTCAGACCAAACTTTTTAACAAGATTGTCTGCATACTTACTTTGGCACAGAAAAATGCCTTTCTCATTCTGTTTAACTTGCAATCCTAGAAAGTAAGTTAGTTCACCTCCACCACTCATTTCAAATTCATTCTTCATATCAGAAATGAATTCTTCTATCCTTTTATTAGAAGTAGAGCCAAAGACAATGTCATCAACATAGATTTGAGCAATTATTATGTCCTTTGTGGTTTTCTTAGTAAACAAAGTTTTATCAACTCCTCCTCTGTTAAAGCCTTTTTCAATCAAGTACTTGGTTAATCTATCATACCAAGCTCCAGGAGCTTGTTTTAGGCCATACAATGCCTTTTTCAACAAATAGACATGTTCAGGAAAGTTAGGATCCTCAAATCCCTTAGGTTGACAGACATAAACTTCTTCATTAATCACACCATTTAGAAAAGCACTCTTTATGTCAAGTTGAAACAGTTTAAAATCATACAGACATGCAAGAGACAGTAGCATTCTAATGGATTCAATTCTAGCTACTGGAGCAAAGGTTTCATCAAAATCAATTCCCTCAATTTGTGTATAACCCTGAGCTACCAACCTAGCTTTATTTCTGATAATAACTCCATCCTCATCACTTTTATTTCTAAAAATCCATTTAGTCCCTATAACATTTTTATTAGAAGGTCTGGGTACTAAAGTCCATACATCATTTCTCTCAAATTGATGCAACTCATCTTGCATAGCTATAATCCATTCACTATCTTCTAAAGCTTCTTTTATATTCTTAGGTTCTAACTGAGAAATATAACAAGCAAAGTGAACAACATTATTTCTTTTACCTCTGGTTTTCATACCTGAAGCAACTTCTCCTATGACATTGTCAAGAGAGTGATTTTTCTGTGTCCTTACATAGCGTGGCTTGCTTGTTGTTGGCATAGCAGATCCATCTTCTTCTGATTCTGTTGAATTCTGAGTTTCAACTTCAGTTCCAACCTCAGTTCCAACCTCAGTTGTAACTTCAGTTGCAACTGGACTTCCAACCACTATGGGCCTTCTAGTTTGTTGAGTTTCTTCTTTGTCTTTTTCTGCAATCTCAGGCTGTTCATTATCATCTGTAATCTCATCAAATAACACATTATAGGATTCCATAACACAGTTGGTTCTTTGATTGAAGACTCTGAATGCTCTACTATTTTGAGCATAACCAAGAAAGATCCCTTTATCACTTTTAGAGTCAAATTTACCAAGATGCTCTCTATCTCTGAGAATGTAACAGACACACCCAAAGACTTGAAAATACTTAACATTGGGTTTTCTACCTTTCCATATTTCATAAGCTGTCATGGAAGTGCCTTTAGTAATATAAACTCTATTAACTATATGACAGGCAGTATTAACAGCTTCAGCCCAAAATCTGTTGGCAAGTTTCTTAGAGTTAAGCATGACTCTAGCCATTTCCTGAATGGTTCTATTTTTCCTTTCAACTATGCCATTTTGCTGTGGAGTCTTAGGAGCAGAGAACTCATGACTAATACCTAAGGAGTTGCAGAATTCTTTAAACTTACTGTTCTCAAATTCTGTTCCATGATCACTTCTAACCCTAACAATATTACCACTGGTTGAACCTTTTTCAAGTTGAAGTTTTAAGCACAAAGTTTTGAACAGTTCAAAAGTTTCAGTCTTATTTTTTAAGAACACTACCCAAGAGTATCTAGAGAAGTCATCAACAACTACCAGAATGTACTTCTTACCACCTATACTAGCAGTTTGCATAGGCCCCATCAAGTCAATATGAAGAAGTTCTAGGACTCTCTTAGTGTAGATTTGACTTATACTTTTGTGAACACTTTTGGTTTGTTTACCTATAGCACAGTCACCACAGACACTTTGAGTTTTAGCACTAAGTTTAGGAATTCCTCTTATCAATTCATTTTTAACAAGCTTATCAAGAGTTTTGTAATTCACATGCCCAAGCCTTTTATGCCAAATATCCACATTATTAGTAATGGCTTGATTACACCTACTTTGAGGCAATTCTTTTTCAGCTTTTTCAAACACATAGCAGCTGTTGGTTGATCTAACTCCAGTCATGATTAAATCATTGTTAAGATTAGTAATAAGACACCTTTCTTTGTCAAATTTAACAATCATTTTATTATCACAAAGTTGACTGATACTAATAAGGTTAGCTTTTAGACCATCTACAAGAAAAACATCCTCAATAACAGGCATTCCAGGTTTGTTTAAGGTACCTTTACCAACAATTTTACCTGTATCTCCACCTCCAAACACAACAGTGTTTCCAGTGAGAATGGTGACATTTTTTAAGAGACTTGCAGTACCTGTCATGTGCTTAGAGCAACCACTATCAAAATACCAATCATTAGAGGTAACAGCATTCAAGGAGTTAATGACAGCTTTGTTGTTAGCAATTAAGGTAGCTTTTTCTTTAACTTTCCAGACCCAGTTCAGATTTTTATTGACAGAAGCCAACCAAGTTTTCTGAGAAATATACTTCCTGTTTCTTTTTAAATAACACTGGATTTCAGAATGACCAGGTTTCTTACAGAAATTACACATCTTCATCCTGAAGTTATTTTTATACCTAAAGCTATTCAGTTTATTCATGGTTGCAACTTTGGTTATAACTGAGCTTCTAACCTTCTCTACAAAAACTTGAGTTTTGTTCCTGGTTGCAAATCTGGTTGCAACTGAACTTCTAACCTTATTGTCAAAATTATGAGTTTTAGCTCTAGCAACAGCTTCAATAAAGGTAGTTTTTCCTGTACTTTTACCACCATAGTAACCTAGACCACTGATATCTTTAGAACCTCTAGAATATGACAGCATGTCATCTAATTTTTCTGAAGCAGAAACATTCATCAGTTTTATTTTCTTTTTAGTTTCAGTAAGTTCAGCCAGTTGTAAGTTCATCTTCTCAGTAAGACTTTTAACCTCATCTTTTAGATTAACATTAAGTTTGCTTATGATCAAGGTTTGTTTACTCAGACATTTATACTTTTCATAAAGAACAAGATATTGCTGGGAAATGTCTTCATCAGAAGGTTCTTCCTCATCACTGCTGTAGGTTTTAAGAGTGGTTGTAACTTCAGTTGAAACATGTTCACAGTCACTTTCATAAGTAGGTTCTTTTTCAGTGATTATTCCCATAAAGTTAACAAAATTAGACTCATCCTCTTCATCACTGTTGCTCTCAGAATCACTATCACTATGAGTGGATATATAGGCATTTTTGTTCCTTTTTAAAGTATTAGCACACTCAGCCTGAATATGACCAAAGCCTCTACATTCTCTACACTGAATCTCTTTAGGCTTATAATCTTTGTTATCCTTCTCTTTAGAATTCCACTTACCAGTAGAGTTATTATTGAACCTGGATTCTGTCTTAAATTGGTTATCCCTTTTCTGAAAGTTTTTAGAAGAACCAGTATCATCCTCTTTTCTCTTGTAAAATTTTTTGAAAACCTTTTTAGCAAAGAAAGCTAGCTGTTCTTCATCACTTATTTTATCACAGACATTAGGTTCAGATTTCTTAGCCTGAAATGCTATTCCCTTTTCTGGTCTTTTTGGTTTAAAAAATTTCAGCTCATGAGTGCTTAGATTTCCTATAAGTTCTTCAAGTTTAAGATTATCTAAGTCTGTTGATTCTTCAATAGTAGTAACTTTTATTTCAAACCTTTCTGGAAGTGATCTAAGAGTTTTCTTAACAAGTTTAGCATCACTGTATTTTTCACCTAAGGTTCCAGCTTGATGAGCAATGTGGCAGATTCTACCATTAAATTGTTCAATGTTTTCATCTTCCTCCATTCTAAGGTTTTCAAATTGAGTAGTTAACTGCTGAAGTTTAAAAGCTTTTACTTTGGTAGTTCCTTCAAAAGTAACTTGCAAAATATCCCATGCCTCTTTGGCAGTTTCACAGTGAGAGATATACCTGAATACACTGAGAGTTACACCAGCAAAAATCAAGTTTATGGCTGTTGAGTTGGCACTTGATTTTCTGTCTTCATCAGCAGACCATCTGTCTTCAGTTATAAAAACCAGTTCTCCTTCACTATCAATGCTAGTTGGAGCCTCCCATCCATACATCACAGTTTTCCATGCATGTTCATTCTGCTGTTTGATGAAAGACCTCA
Organism: Primula veris; assembly: GCA_963682055.1. Taxonomy (NCBI): domain Eukaryota; kingdom Viridiplantae; phylum Streptophyta; class Magnoliopsida; order Ericales; family Primulaceae; genus Primula; species Primula veris. Next base: position 536,451 of record OY821749.1, read on the forward strand.
TTCTGATCTTCCATACTCCATAGTTTACTCCTCCTTCAAGCAATGGAGGTTTGTTGAAAGCGTTTCCTTCCCTCATTAAGTCCATTTATTCTAGAACACAGGATCCACACTAAGTAAGGTCTAGTGTAAAGCTCTGATACCAATTGAAATTCCTATCTGCTGTTCTAGATGCAGTTTTGCATTAAGGTTCCAAGTGAGGTTGGAACTGCAGTTAGAACCAAGTGTATAAGGTTCCAAGTGAGGTTGGAACTGCAGTTGGAACCAGGTGTATTAATGGACAGAACTGTTTTAAAATTAAATGTACATGAAAATAATTCACACGCACATTTAACAACGGAGTTCACCTAACTAGGCTACGTCTCCGGGGCACTTACCCAGATTATGATATTATAAAAAGCTTACAATATATGACTCAAGTCTTAATGAAAAACTTAGACTCCCTCTAGGTTTTTCTGCCTATCACTATATTGCTCCTACTCTATAACTATCAAATATAAATCAATGGCATCCCACCATTGTTTTCTTTTTGAAGCTCACGTGTATTCTCTCTAGAAAATAAGTTCTTTATAATTTAGAACACACACTTTTACAAGCTTAAGTTACTAAGTATATAAACAAGTAAAAACAATCTTCTATCTTCAATATCTTTTGATTGCTTTTGACTTGGTTGATTAGCTTCAATCTCTCCAAGTATCATGGGATTCTTCAGCATGGATTGACTCTAATCATCTTTGATTAATACCTGTTTAGTAACACACTTGAAAGTAGGAGTTAATCTTTTCCTTTGAAAGGAAACATATAAAGATATGATCTCTTAAAGATAATATCTTTTCATAAACATATGAAACATTTAACTCCACATATCAATCAATCTTTAAACATATCTTTACTGAATATTATAAGGATCAAAAGATTGAAACAAGTGATAAGGACAAGCATAAGAATAGAGATATATATATTAAAAGGAAACATAACCTTATAAACTAATCTCTTTATTTCTTTTATAAAACATCTTTCCTTAACACTTTGATATTCTCAATATACGCATATTAACCATGTTAAGATTATATGAGAATATATCCTGCATACTTTAAAACACATAATTATAATTAAAGAATAGTTATGCAGATTTATAGAACAAGACAGAATTCTGCTTAACAGCAGGTTGGAACTAGTGGTTGCAACTAAGGTTGCAACTTACTTGAAACCTGTCAACACAGGTTGTAACTGAGGTTGCAACTAGTACTTGAAACCTAATACTACTAACTTAGTAGGTTGTAACTGAGGTTGTAACTGGTACTTGAAACCTAATACTACTATCTTAGTAGGTTGTAACCGAGGTTACAACATTGCTTGAAACCTGTCAATACTGTCTTAGTTCTTAACAACAGTTATGATTTATTTAGTGAAAAACCAATAGACAATAAACAATATTTAGACCAGAAATCTGGTCCTAACAATTTATATAGTAGGTTGAGACAATCGATGGCCATTGTCTTTCCCATTTCTAAAAACTGACAAAAAACAGCTACTTTTTTTTTTTGTAATTTTGTGAAAATTATTATAAATTAGTGAATTAAGCTAAATTTCATTAAAAATTATCAGGCCATTCCGTTTAATATTACTGGTTCTGGTTCCATCCCTTTCACCTAAAAAATTTATAGATAGGAAAAATTTATCAACTACCAATGTGGTAATTTGTTCACATCTCATAACTGGAATTGTTTTTTTTTCGATTCTGCCAGAACAATTACCCCTTTTATATTCCGATTATCATTAGACTTTTGGGCAAAAAAAATATTATCCATTCCTAAAAAAATATTTAGAAATTCAAGTTGTTGTTTTTTCTGTAAGGCCTTCAAATTTCCTGAGTCCCAGATTATATATCGGTTTACCTTGATGAGAAATGACTTTTAGGCCCAATATCTTGATGAGAAAACTGTACCCACAGACCCAAATAAGACTGTACGTACTTATTTATTCAAAAAAAAAATATAAATATAGATAAAGTTGGAATATGTGGGACGATAATGCAAGGAATAAATTGTAATTGATCACAGATAATGTGGGAAATTATGTTCCTAGTAATACACAGCTTTTCTATTATCACTGAACGGGGAACTAAAACAAAAAAAATTCCATAATCTTAAATTCTTAATGAGCTAGTTAAATAAACTTAGAAAAGCTAGCTTTTGAACAAGACCAACCTTTGACAAGAAAAAGTGCAATGAAAAATCATTTTCCCTCATGAGATGCTCATTAAATTCGCACAAAAGCCAGCTTGAATAATAAATAAGCATAATAAAATTAAAGCACCATTTGACCAGAAAGTGCTTCAAGTTTCTGCTTTTTTCTCTGAGATGCTTAGACCATTGATCAAAACTTATTATTCTCTAAGAAAAAAGAAGTTTAACAAAACCCTAGAACTTCAAAATTTGCACATTGAGTGTGACATTGGATTCGTAGATAATATCGACAGCATCTAAAATGTAGGTACTGCATCCAGGAGAACTTTTTGCTTACTCAAATCAAAATAACAAGTTTTGTTTGCAATTCTGTTCTTACGGGCTAAGGATAAACCGAGGAAATCACCGGGCTAGTCTAGTGGTTAGAACTCACATCAGTCTCTCACACTCTCAAATAGAAGGTTGTCGGTTCGAATCTTGTCGTTATGGTGAGTAAAGTTCTTACGTACCGGTCCTCCTTTCAAAAAAAAAATATATAAATCTCTGTTTGAGGCTTAATCAGAAAGTGATATCAGGCCTTTAAATCTTTTATTTGACTTTATGGTCGAGGCTTTGTAACTATACTTTTAACTTTAAATATGACGTCTATTTAATTTTAAATAGTTCCAAGAAAGCAACATTACTTAAATTATATTAAGCTGTGTACATTGTTTCTAACTTTAATTAAATTACGTACGCACATATTTATGGATTTTTTTTATTCATATTGCAGAACTAGCTAGCTAGCTGCAAGTGGCATGAGAAATAATTAGGCCAATTTTGGATTATATGTTTGAGGGAACCTTTTGCTATATATTACATACTGTATACTGTTTACAAATTACAAATAAAATAAATATATTTTTCTAATAAAACCCTTTCTGTTGAGTTAATTATCTAAATAGTAATGGTTCTATAAGGCAATAATTAAATATATAAGAATACTATTTTCAGAAAAATATTGAAATATATATATATGAAGTCAGCTTAATATTGCACAACTATTACTCTTTAAAGTTGGATCACATATCCTCAACTACAATAATGTTCAATTGCTGTAACATACTAACATCAATGTACATGAAGATAGACAATTGACCATTAAATAGGTTTCTAAAATTTTCTGAAATCCATGAAGTTGACACATGACTTTAATTATGAATATGATAAGATAAAACAAGTAATGATTAGAAGACTGATTATTAGAACCAAAAGCATTTGCACAACTTCAATTAATCTAATCCATAGTAGCTAGTGACAAGAATAATTAGGGTTCGGTATATATCTGATAAGCATTTCTAGTGGTTGAGTTCAAAGTGGAAACAAAAAGCACAATTATGTTTTAAAAGAAGCAAAATAATGTTTCTTGTGAAATTTGAAGCTTGCAGATCGAATCGTTACATAAATACTCCAAAGCATTTTGCAACTCCTTAGCTCGTATAAAACGGGAAAAATAAGATGCAATATTATATCATCAAAATAGGTGCAATATTTGAACTATATATGTTGGTTGTTTTTTATATTTCGTATGTTTTTTACATATGTTTTTTTTTCTTCTCTTTGGTCAAACAAATGAAAGAACTTCTCTGGATGGTGGAAGGGCAAGATTCTCATGAATATGTTTGTTTATCTAACTATGCTAACGTATACAAATTGATGCTTGCCAAAATTAAAGTACCATATAGACATGATTTGCCAAAACAATCATGAATATTTGTTCTTCTAATTTCAGTTCTTAGTTACAAAAGAAAGACACCAAATTATAAAATGGGACTTTCTTCTATCATGACAGTTGATCATCCTCTAAAACCAACTATGATAGAATACAATATATAACTGTTACAAAATATAACCAGTTGATTTTCGCCAATCAGATACTTATGAATAATACATATATAATTGCCTGTTTCGACATATTTGTAAGCACAAAACCAAAGAACCTTTCATGCCCACAACCTAAATGAGCATTTTTTTACATTAAAGTACTGATAATCGTAGACGAGTATATAACTTAAACACCCTTTTTTTACAATTTTATGTAAATGTTGATACATGATATTTGTGTAGGCTTATACGGTAGAAAATATGCTTGATTGGTAGATCTGCGACAGCTGCTTATAACCAGAAGCAGGCATTGATCAAACTTGGTACGTATGATCGATCGATGGGGCACATGATGGTAGTGTGCATGAATTGGGCAGTGTTTGGCTCAACCTGTCACTTTTTTCTTGGTAAGTAGGGGACCCTATTATTACTACTACTACTTTTATCTCTTTTTCAAAAAGAAAAAGTAGAGTATTAATACTTTACTATGATAAACCTACATTAATTATGAAAAGTAGCTAACTCGAACAAGTTTTACCTATGTAATTGTTGCGATTTCGAACCAGTCAATGGTAACAAACTCATGGTGTCTCGATACATCACTTTGCATTCGGTTGCAATACTAAACTTACGAATCAAGCTAGATGGATACGAGAAAAAAATAATATCTTTAGTAGAACATTAAGAATAAAATATCATCATACGAATTCATTTCCCGGATAAATTTTAATTATTTAGAGATAGAATTATGAGGTGGATAGTGTTATATCAAATTACAATATTATCTTTTTATTTTGGGTCACTAACTACGATTTTGGAAAGATACAAACTCGTTCAAAAAAAAAAAAACTACAGTTAATTTTAAAAATAGTAGCACTAACCCCTTAAAAAAAATATGAAAGAGAGCCCAATAATTGGGAACTTGCAAGACCATATATCCTATAGCTCGTGACTTGAGATTAATGCAAATTTGTACTCTTTGTCAAACCACATATACTTTCTCCTACTAAATTGTTTTATCTATATATACAAAAACTATATGGACTTTTGACAAAAAAAAATATTCATCAGAATTGCCGATTTTTGTCATCAAAAGTAACTATGTAATGAAATTTTATAAAATTAGTTTGACAATTCAACTCCGTTATTTTTTGTTTGTCGTTGTTGCACGTACATTTTTTATTTTATATATAGATACAACGAGTACGGAGTGATTATTCAACGAGCACACTAACACTCGCATTCAACTGATGTAATCTTTTCTTATAAAATTAATTGACAAGCATTCTATAAGAAGACAAAAATGAAAGAAAATAAGAACCCGTAATTATTGTACAATTTATGTATGATGATATGCTATGCGTGACTTTATTAAGAATTTTAACCTGAAATTAGTAAAATAACATCCTATCATTAAGCTGATGGATAATAATCTGTTGAAAACTATTTTAGATATAACTGCAAACTTTTTTTAAATTCAAGAGGACTATTAACTATTCGGATATATAGTTTCAAACGATACACACCACCGATATTGCTTTACACTGGTCTATGATTTAGTTTGTAAAACTCTGTTGGAAACATTTTGTGAAATGAAATTAAAATTGATTAACCATATTTGAATTATAATTTTTTTCTATAGTTATATTATTTTAGAGGTCCTATATATACCTTGATCGAGCTTATATATTAGTACCGGGCCATGACATTAATTTCTAATTAATAAAAACATACCAAAAATTTAATCTATAAATTTAAGGATAAATTAACAAAACATAATACTTTTAAAACTAAATTAACAAAAACATACACAAAAATTTCTAATTAACAAAAACATACCAAAAAGTTCACACCCTAATTTTTGTTGGTTTTTGGTACTATTTCGAATACAATAATTGAAAGACAATAATGTAAAAGACAAAGTACTGAATGGAAATAACAATTTTTATTTCTCACAATTGAAATATAAATTACAATTCCTGACTCAACAAATAAATAAAACTGCTGGACTGTTATTAACAAACTGCTGGACTGGTTTTAAATAAAAACTGCCGGACTGGTTTTAAATAAAAGAAACTGCCGGGCTGGTTTTAAGAAACTGTCGGACTGTTTTGTAATAAAAGAAACTGCCGGACTGGTTTTAACAAACTGCCGGACTGTTTTGTAATAAAAGAAATTGCCGGACTGGTTTTAACAAACTGCCGAACTGGTTTTAACAAATAAAAAACTGCCGGACTGGTTTTTTAACAAATAAAAAAAACTGCCGGACTGGTTTTTGTAAATGCTGGAAATTACAGAACTGAAAAGTAAATTACAGAATCGAAAGACTGAAAGTAAACAGTACTGAAATGTAAATACAGAAAAGAAACAGTACAGAAAAGTAAATTACAGAAAAGAAATGGTACTGAAATGAAATGAACAGAATGTAAATGACTGAAAAGTAAATAACATAAATATAAAAGAAGAGGCAACTGCTGAGCAGTTTCCCTTAAACAATATTTCCCGAACCACCTTTAAAGGTTTCTGGTTTCGGGACTTTGTTCCCAAGGTACAACTTCTATCTCAGAGTGGCTCGTAGGGAAACCGGCACCGAACCACAGGTCGAGCTGTTGGTGGTGCGGTTTTCTCTCTATATATGATGCTTATGCTGTGAGGTAGTGTGTTTCTGGTGTGTTGAAATTAGAGGGGGATGACTGCCTTTTATAGGCTCTAATGAAACCGCAGCTATAAATGTTGGTCTTTAATTCTGGGAGTTACACCCTCAGAATCCGCTCTATCAATTCTGAAACCGCAGCATTTAATCTCATTCATTGCTGGCGTTTCTGTTGCTGGAAACTCTAGGGACTCCTTTTATATTTTATACAAAACTCCCTATTCGGGTTTGGACCCAAGACCCGAGACATTCCCCAAATCCCAAATCCCAAATCCCAAGCCCAAGCCCAAGCCCGCGCCCGCGACCTGAGACACGAGACACGAGCGAGCGCGCGTGTGTAGTACACACTAATACTGTTAGGTGTATGTGGACATGTTAATTTAATAACTACATGGGTTGATATGGTATATATATTGTAAAATTAACTCTTAATCTTCCAATATGTGATTATACTAAATGGTTTTCCATTACCATTTCGGTTTTTCCAGATTTGAGCTTTCGAGGCACCAACTTTGAAGCCACTTTGTATTCACACCCATTCTCCAAATAGGTCATGCGATATACCGTTACGAAGCTCGTCACACGGGCTACTCAACCACGTTGAGTATGGTATAAACAACTTAGCGCTGTCGCATGAAAAAATGACTCGAAGTTGGTCCAGCGACCATTCGGAAACACCCAATTTTTTCACATGTTTTTCCAACAATCCCCCACATGAATGCAATTGGCTGAAAATAAAAATTCTCCTAAATGCATACGAGAGAACTGCAAGAGTTCACTACATAAGGACAGGTAGCGCACGCCTTGAACCTGCCGTAGTGACGTAAGATCTGATATGCTACTATTGGGTAGCCTTTAAGCCTTGAACCCTTTAGCGTTTGTGCATACCAGGGTAATGCGCACACAGTGTCCTCTCTATACCACTTACTAAGCCCTTTGGTTGTTGTCCATATTTGGCCGTGGACTGCCTTGGCAAAATTCAACCGAGTGCTCTAGTGATTTACCACATGGCTCATCACATAGTATCGGCCATACACACTCGTCATAGGTGATTTCAAGTCAAGGGTGTCCTGACTCACCCCTCTCGACCTTCGAGATACTTGTTTTCATTAAGAGCCTTATGCTCACCCTTAAGATGGTCTAGGTCTATCACTCTTTCATCCTAGAAATGGGCTGGGAACTTAAGTTCCCGAGTGCTTTGTTCGGTCACCCCCACAGTTCGGTTTTCCCGTTAAACCCGAGGCTGGAGAATCCAGTTCGGGTTGGGTTGCCTCTGAGGAGGTTTCCAGTTTGATGGGCTTCAACCCCATTCCCCTCGATGAAACTTCAACTCCTACCTGAGTCAAGCCTTTTGTAAATGGATCCGCTATATTGTCTTTAGATCTCACAAAATCTAATGACACCACACCGTTAGCTAACAATTCTCTTACGGATTTATGTCTCCAACGAATATGTCGGGACTTTCCATTATACATATGATCCTGCGCCCGCCCAATAGACGACTGACTATCGCAGTGCATGCTTATTGCTGGGACAGGTTTCGGCCACATTGGAATTCCTTCCAGAAAGCTTCTCAGCCAGTCAGCCTCTTATGTTGCTAGATCCAACGCTATGAACTCGGATTCCATAGTTGATCTAGCTATGCAGGTCTGCTTGGATGATCTCCATGAGACATCTGCTCCTCCCAACATGAACACATATCCGCTAGTGGATCGTGTACTGTTGGAATCCGAGATCCAGTTTGCATCAGAATACCCTTCCAGTACAGCTGGATATCTGGTATAATGCAACCCTCGGTCTGCTGTGTATCTCATGTATCTGAGAAGTCTCATGATGGACTTCCAGTGTTCCTCATTTGTATATTACTGGTGTACCTACTCAGTCTACTCACTGAGTTGGCTATGCCTGGTCTAGTACAGTTCATAACGTACATCAGACTGCTTATTATTCGAGAATATTCCAATTGTCTCACACTCTCCCCAAAATGTTTTTTCAGGGTGGTTGAGATCTCTATCGGAGTTCTGGATGTAGTTCTACTATCTTTATCAAATTTGTCAAGCATCTGCTTGACATAGTGAGTTTGAGATAGCGCATATCCGTCTGATGTCTTGGTAATTTTCATACCAAGTATTACATCAGCGACACCCAAGTCCTTCATCTCGAATTTTTGAGACAGCATTCTCTTAGTGGAGTTGATGTTATCAATACTCCCTATTATAATCATGTCATCTACGTAAAGGCAGACTACCACGTAGTCCTTTTCATTTCCTTTTACGTAGACGCATTTGTCACATTCGTTTATCCGAAAACCGTTTGATAGCATCACTCTATCAAATTTTTCGTGCCATTGTTTAGGTGCTTGTTTGAGTCCATACAAGGACTTCACAAGTTTACACACCTTGTGAGCTTTACCTGGAACCACAAACCCTTCCGGTTGTTCCATGTAAATTTCCTCTTCCAGCTCACCATTCAAGAACACCGTTTTAACATCCATTTGATGTATTTCCAGATCGAACAGTGCCGCGAGAGCAATGACTATCCGGATTGACGTCTTCCTAGAGACATGAGCATAGGTGTCGAAATAGTCGACACCTTCGGTTTGTCTAAAACCTTTTACTACAAGCCTCGCCTTGTATTTCTCGATAGTTCCATCGAGCTTTCTCTTCCTGTTGAAGATCCACTTGTGTCCTAGTGGCTTACACCCGGGTGGTAAATCCACTAGTTCCCAAGTGTGATTTTGTAAGATCGATTCAACCTCATTGTTGATCGCCTCCTCCCAATATTGGGCTTCCGGGGATGACATTGCTTGTTTGAATGTCGCCGGTTCGCCTTCTATCATGAAGGTTACAAAATCTGGACCGAAAGTCGTTTTCTTTCTAGCCCGTTTACTACGTCGAGGCTCTTTTTCTTCTTCCTCCAACGGTTCACTTGCCCCCACATTTTCCTCACTGTTTGACTCCTCAGTCTCTACAGTTATGGAAGACTTGCGGGGAAAGATCTCCTCGAAGAAAGAAGCTTCTCGAGCTTCGATGATAGTATCTACATGCACATCGGGATTATCCGACTTGTGCACGAGAAAGCGATAAGCACTACTGTTTTGTGCATATCCTATGAACACACAGTCTACCGTCTTTGGCCCTATTCTCATTCTTTTCGGAAGCGAGACAAGGACCTTCGCAAGACAACCCCAAACCCTTAAGAATTTATAGCTCGGCCGATGGCCTTTCCATAGTTCATAAGATGGTTTATCACGCTTCTTATGCGGCAGCTTGTTCAACACATAGTTGACGGAAAGCAGCGCTTCCCCCCACATGTTCTGTGGTAACCCAGAACTTATTAGCATAGCATTCATCATTTCCTTGAGCGTTCTATTCTTATGCTCAGCAACCCCATTCTCCTCCGGAGAGTAGGGGGCTGTGGTTTGATGTACAATGCCACTTTCTGCGTATATCTGCGCAAACGGTGCCTCGTATTCACCGCCTCTATCATTCCTCAACATTTTAATCTTTTTATTGAGTTGATTTTCTACTTCGGTCTTATAAAGAGCGAATTTCTCTACCGCTTCGTCTTTACTTCTCATTAAGTAGACATAGCAGTATCTAGTACAGTAATCTATAAATGTGATGAAATAATTTTTTCCTCATCGCGTTTGTATAAATTTTAAGTCGCATACATCTGTGTGTATTAGATCGAGAGGTTCAGTACTTCGTTCAATATGTTGATACGAAGACTTGGTTAATTTTGCTTCAACACAAACCTCACAATTATGTTGTTTATCAAATACAAAATTAGGTAGTAGATTCAGTGATATTAATTTCTTCATAGAATTAGAATTCACATGACCTAATCTACCATGCCATAAATTAAATGAATCGCAAGAATAAGTAAATGAAGTTTTATTGGCCACTTGGACAACATTAACGGTTACATTATTCTTGGTACTGGCCTCAGCCTTAGTACCCACAATAGCAGACTCGGCTTTAGGAACCGGAGTACCAACATTTAATTTGAACATGCCGTTGCTCATATAGCCACGACCTACATACATTCTGTTGGTCCGTAGGAGTCTAAACCTTAGAGGGGGGGTGAATAAGGTTTTCGTACGTTTTTCGCGGAATTAAATCTATGGGTATTTAACTAAGTTAATTAGTAGATTTTATAACCTAAACTTTTTCGTTACCAAATTAACGCTAAATAATATAAACAAGCAATAAATATAAGCGATAAATAAATACGTAAAGTAAAAGTTTAGGGAAAGAAATAACGCAAGATTTATAGAGGTTCGGCAAACCGCGCCTACGTCCTCTCCTCGGTATTTTCACTACCGAGTGTTTCACTAAAAATCTTCGTTTCAAGGTTACACCTTAACGAGCTTAATCAACCGATTACGCTCCCCCTCACTATATGAGTATCCCGAATAAATGACCTAGAGCTTTTAAGCTACACTTGCTTAAAAGCCTCTACCCAATTCACTCGCTCACTAATGAGTTTATAAAAATACTCTTTTACAAGTTTTGATTTCGAATCACTCACTAAAAATTATCTCGATGTTTATACGATTACAATGAGAATATACTCGAGAATATTTTTGATTACAAGTGAGAAATGAGTAGTATAAGCTTGAAGGATTTCTTAGTAAGAATTGCTTAAAAGTTGTGAAAGCTTGGATAAGCTTCTTCAAAGTGTTTTGGGGCTTTTATAGAGTCACAAAGGTGCAGCAATAAATTTCAGACCGTTGCTGGTTGGTGAGTTCATTCAATGCTGTTTTTGCAGCAGTTCGCCCCATTTTCAGGAATAGCTTAAAAGCTGGATTTTGAAATTCTACAGAAACGATCGGTCGTTTCTGAAAAACGATCGGTCGTTTTTCAATTGGACTTACTGGACAAAATGTGCACTGAAACGATCGGTCGTTTCAGATTAATGATCGGTCGTTTTTGCTGAGTGCTCACTGGAAGAAATCATCAATAAAACGATCGGTCGTTTTATTATGGCGATCGGTCGTTTTTGTCCTATGCTCACTGGAAGGATTTTTTGCATTCATGATCGATCGTTTAGGGTTGATCAGTCGTTTTTTGTTGTTCTGGGTTATATTCGGTTTTCTCGACAAACTTCGAAACCCCGTAACTAATTCGTTCCAACTCCGATTTAGGTTCCGCTTGAACCAATGGCTTCGTAATTACGCATTCAATCATTTAGACCCTTTAACACACTCGATAAATGATTAGTACGCAAAACGAGCTTTTATCATGTTTTACAAATATTGTTATCATCAAAATAATCGATTAGAAGAAACTACGTTCAACAATCTCTCCCTTTTTGATGATGACAAAATATTGACTTCAACATACTATAAGCTCTTTTTGTTTAAACAAGTATAATCGAAATGTTTAGATGACGCTTTACTTGGATGAAAGTTTTTAGAGAAAAAGCAAGTAAATGTCATAACATCCGATTTTAAAACGACGTAAAAACAAGCTAAACGATTAGGGATAATGAAGATCGATATGCAAGCGAAAATTTGGCCATAGTTTTGCCTAAAAAAGGTCAAACGCCACAAATAAAAATCAATGTATATAACCCAATCAACTATCAATCTAAGTGCGCCAAAAGCAATAATATCAAAATAAGATACAAACGCATATTTAAAATTGCAATCACACAATGCCATCTCAACAAGAGCAATATAGGAAGAAACGCATCATAATAACCAAGTAAAACCGTTTCCTACTTATTACATCAAAAACAACTTGTTCAACTCAAAGGAAATAGAAATACAATGCAAAGAGAAAAACAATAGAGAGGTATTTCTCCCCCTTTGACATCATCAAAAAACATGAAAAAATATCCGCCTAGTCGCGGTGGGAAGTCGCATCATCTTCGTCGTCGTCGTCGTCATTGGGAAAGAATTCATGAAATTGTGCCCTTTGCTCGGCGCTTTCACGATCAAGTCGGTCTAGCTCTTCTTGTCCCGGGTTCAACAATCGAAACATGCGACGAGTCGTTTGCGCATTATGGTATTGGTTGATGTAGAGAGAGTCGTAGAACTTGTCGGAGCGCGGGATACGAGAAGAAGATCCTACTTGAGCTTTTCCTTGTCGTCGAGAGGGACGAGAGGATGTAGGGATATCGACGGGGGGAATGGAATCGGAGGATATAGCGACGTCCTCATTAGAAGCACGCGGTGTGGCCTTGGGGCCGACATACTCTTCCTCTTCGGGTGAAAGAGGGGTATAGCCGGGGCCGGACACCCGTTTGCCGGACCAAGTTATGGACTTGTCGGCATTATGGAATTTGATGGACATTTGAGAAAGGTAGGAAGTATCCCAAACATGTTTGTCCTTATTCTTGAACAACGTTCCACCGGGAACGAGATTAAGGTCCTTTAAGATGGCCGAAATCAAGGCACCGTAAGGTAGCCCATTCTTGGATTTCGTTTTGAGCGAATCCATCTTAAGGAATATGAGAGTCGCGAAGTCAATCTTGACTTGGCGATGGATGCAACCTAAGAGAAAGATGTACTCATTCGTAACATCGGTGAAATTTGAGGCATGAGGTAGGACGATATGAGATAGAATATGGTAGGCCATTTTATATTTGAAAAGAAGGCCATGAGCCTTGTTGGAGCGATTATTATGGAGGGGATGAAAAATTTCATCTTTGAGATCGTTAAAGTGATCGATCTCGAGAAATTCACACATTTCTTCATTGGACTCATAAATGCCATCGTTTCCTAGGCGTAATAAATTTCGTAGACGATCTAAACCGTAAACGAAAGGTTGTCCGTTAAATGATGAACGCAAGCGAAGTGCGCCATCATCCCTATCAAGAGCGAGGTTGTAATAGAATTCATAAACATTTTCGATGAAAAATGGCTCTTTGAGGGTTAGAATGGTTTCGAGATTTTGAAAGCTTAGGCTTTGCATAACAAATGGAAAGCGTTCCGTGAATAGAGACATATTGAGAGTAAAATTTGACAATATACCTCTTTTGGCTATAGTAGCCGGATAGAGAGGCGGAAGAGGGCCGGAAGAGGCACCGGGGCCCGAAGGTGGAGCGGTGGAGGAAGAGCCGGTTCGGCGACTGTGAGGAACACGGGGGCGAGGGGACGGAGGCACGTAGGCGTCGTCATTTTCATCCACGAGGTGTGATGTGGCTTTCTTGGTACGAACCATCGTTGATTGAAAAAGGTTTTTTTTTTTTTTAAGAAATGGATTTAATCGATAATCGATTATACGGACAATAGGAGGAATTTGGTGATATTTTTATAGAAAGTAAGGGATTTTTGTAAAATATTGATGGAGAGGGAGGCGAATTTTGGAAGAGAGGGTTGATTATGTTTTGGAATGAATTGAAAATTAGGGTTTGAAAAAGTTTAAACGCTGACAATCACAAAAACGATCGGTCGTTTTTGTGTTACGATCGATCGAAAAAGATCTGAATTCTTCCAGAGAGTAAGACTAAAAAACGATCGGTCATTTTGTGGAACGATCGGTCGTCTGTAGTAAAACGAGCGGTCGTTTTATCTGACGATCGATCGACTGTAAATGAGGTACAGAACAGAAAATTTTGGCACATTTCGACACAGATTTGGCAAGAAACAATAGCAAAAATACTGAAATATATGAAATTAATCAAATATATGTATATTTCACACATCAAACATGCCTAACTCTCGTCGAATAAAGCAAAATTGTTCCTCATTAAGGGGTTTTGTGAAAATATCGGCTAATTGCCTATCCGTACTTATATATTCAAGAGTAATATCCCCTTTTTGGACATGATCCCGTAAAAAGTGATGACGTAAATTTATATGTTTAGTGCGAGAGTGTTGGATCGGATTTTTCGAAAGGTTTATAGCACTAGTATTATCACACAATATAGGTACACTATTAAAAGATAATTCAAAGTCGTTTAGTTGTTGACGCATCCAAAGGATTTGTGCGCAACAACTACCCGCGGCGACGTATTCCGCCTCCGCCGTGGAAAGCGCAACCGAGTTTTGTTTCTTGCTATGCCAAGAAACTAAAGCGTTTCCTAAGAAATGGCAAGTGCCACTAGTACTCTTTCTATCTAATCGACAACCGGCAAAGTCGGCGTCGGAATAGCCAAGCAATTCGAAAGAAGTATCATGAGGATAAAACAATCCTAAATTGCAAGTACCTACAAGATATCTAAAAATGCGCTTAACGGCTATAACATGCGATTCCTTAGGGCAAGATTGATACCTAGCACACAAGCAAACACTAAACATGATATCGGGTCTACTTGCGGTTAAATATAAGAGGGATCCAATCATACCTCTATAAAGCTTTTGATCCACGCTTTTACCCGATTCATCCTTGTCTAATTTTGTTGCCGGACTCATCGGAATTCCTAGCGGCTTTGCATCGCTCATGTTGAATCGTTTGAGCAAGTCCCTCGTGTATTTGGCTTGATTGACGAAAATCCCGTCCTTTGTTTGTTTGATTTGCAATCCAAGAAAGTATGTGAGTTCACCCATCATGCTCATCTCGAATTCACCTTGCATACACTTAGAAAACTCCTCGCACATGCGAGCATTAGTAGCACCGAATATAATATCATCAACATAAATTTGAATTAAAAGCATATCTTTTCCATCCTTTTTAATAAAAAGAGTAGTGTCTAAAGTACCACGAGAAAAACCCTTTTTGATCAAAAATTTACTAAGTCTTTCATACCAAGCCCGGGGTGCTTGTTTTAAACCATAAAGTGCTTTTCGAAGTTTGTACACATGATTAGGAAACTCGTGATTTTCAAAACCGGGTGGTTGTTTTACATAAACTTCCTCATTAATAAAGCCGTTTAAAAATGCACTTTTAACATCCATTTGAAACAATTTAAAACGTTTAAAAGAGGCATAAGCAAGCAACATTCTAATGGCTTCTAGTCTTGCTACGGGTGCGTAAGTTTCATCGAAATCGATGCCCTCTTCTTGATTATACCCTTGAGCTACGAGTCTAGCCTTATTTCTAATAACTACCCCGGATTCATCCATCTTATTACGAAATATCCATTTCGTACCTATAATGGTTTTCTCACGCGGTCTAGGTACTAAGGTCCATACGTTACTACGCTCGAATTGATTTAATTCGTCATGCATAGCTAATACCCAACTCTCATCGAGTTCCGCTTCATGAATGTTCTTGGGCTCTAATTGAGACAAGAATGCAAAATGATTAACTATATTTCTTAAAGAAGAACGTGTATGCACTCTTTCTCCCGGGTTACCCAAAATTAAATCTTGCGGATGGTGATTGGCATATCGCCATTCTTGAGGCAAATCCTCATGAATGTGTACACTAGATTCTAAGTCCTTTTGAAGTACATCTATAGTGACTTCATCAACTACGGGTTCAACCTCTATTCTAGGCGTAGACTCTAAGCTAGATGCAACAAGATTGGAAGAAGATGCATTATGAAAAATATCATCATTAATATTATGAACAATTAAAGGCTTATCAATCGTCGGCAAATTCTCATCAAACGAGACATGTACCGACTCTTCCACCAATAAAGTTCTTTTATTAAAAATACGATAAGCTTTACTCGATATAGCATATCCAACGAAAATTCCTTCGTCGGACTTAGCATCGAATTTCCCTAGATTATCCTTACCATTATTATGAACATAGCATTTACAACCAAATGCACGTAAATGAGAAATATTGGGCTTTCGCTCATTCCATAATTCGTAAGGTGTCTTTTTTTAATATGGGCCTAATTAAGGCTCTATTTAAAATATAACAAGCGGAATTTACGGCTTCGGCCCAAAAATACTTTGGCAAATTATTTTCGCAAAGCATGGTCCGTGCCATTTCCTCTAGGGTTCTATTCTTCCTCTCAACTACCCCATTTTGTTGGGGCGTACGAGGGGCCGAAAAATTATGATCAATACCATTTTCATCACAATAAGTTTGAAATGGAGTATTCTCAAATTCCTTACCATGATCGGTTCGGATACTTTTGATCATATAACCCTTTCGTGTTTGGAGCTTTTTGCAAATAATAGAGAATTCTCTAAATGCTTCATGCTTATGAGTTAAAAACAAGACCCACGTAAAGCGACTAAAATCGTCAACCATGACGAAAGCATATGCACGCCCGCCAAGACTAAGTGTCCGGGAGGGGCCAACTAAGTCCATATGAATGAGCTCCAAACAACGAGTAGTAGATATAATATTTTTAGACTTAAAAGAAATCTTTGTTTGTTTGCCTAATTGGCAAGCGTGACAAAGTTTGTCCTTTATATAAGGAGTTTTTGGTAAACCTATTACCAAATCTTTACTAGAAAGTTTAGCAAGTAAATCAAGACTTGCATGACCAAGTCGTCTATGCCACAACCAACCATTGTCGTTGATAGTAACAAGACATTTGACTTCCTCATCCACCGAACTATTCAAATCAATCATATAGACATTATTTTGTCTTTGACCCATAAGAATAGTTTTATTATCCGAAATACAATGAATAATGCAATGCGATTTTTCAAAAATGACTTTGTGACCCAAATCACAAAGTTGACTAATACTAAGCAAGTTATGTTTAAGACCATCAACAAGCAATACATTATCAATAATGACATTAGATGGTTTAGAGATACTACCAATACCGATGATTTTGCCCTTGCTATTATCCCCGAAGGTCACAAAGCCTCCGTCTTTAGGTGCAAGAGTGGTGAATTTTGTTTTGTCTCCCGTCATATGTCTTGAGCATCCACTATCTAGGAACCACTTGTCCTCGTTGATTTTTGATCTCAAGCATACCTACAAGACAAAACGATCATTGGTACCCTAATCCATTTTTGGGTCCTTGAGGGTTAGAGTCTCGACCCTTTGGAATCCAAACCAAATCATTTCTACTTACTTTATACCTATTAGGGCAATATATATAATCCTCATAGTGGTCACTACGGTTGCAAGTAATACATTTTATATGCGAGATAGGTTTAACAAAACGATTATAAACTAGGTTCCTTTTATATGAATTGTTCTTACGGGAGTAACTTGGGGTTCTATTTTCACTTTTCTCCACTTGTTTGGTGAATAGATTTTTATGCTTAGACGCTAAGAGAGGGTTGTATCCTACACCGGTTTTATCATACGCGCCTTGTTGAGAAGCTAATATAGTGCTTAGCATTTTACTACCTTTAGTGAACTTAGAGAGAGTGAGTTCGGCTCTATCCGCCTTTTCTTTACAAGAGCTTAGGTCTTTAACTAACCTATCATTTTCTAAGGTAAGTTCGGCATTTTTAGACGTGAGTGAGTCATTTGTTATAGCTAAGTTCTCTAGTTCGTCTTGTAAAGTAATTAACAATTTTCTAAAGGATTTGTTTTTACCTCTAGCTTTTTCTAAGGATTCTAACATATCATTTATATCAATTTCATCATCACTAGAAATAGAAGAGTTAGAGGAGTGAAAGCTTACATCCTCGGTATCGTTGTCTCTAGCCATGAGACATAGGTTTGCGACTTCTTCATTGTCGCTATCGGAGCTATCATCATCGCTCCCCCATGCGGCCAAGAATGCCTTCTTGTTTTCCCTTTTCTTTACGAACTTGTCCTTTTTCTTCAAGGGACATTCGTTTTGCATGTGGCCGGGTTTGTGACATTTGTAGCAAATGATTTCGTCCTTTTTGCTAGATTTTTCGGAAGTCTCTTCCTTATATTCCTTTTTCCGAAATCGTTGTCCACCCTTCTTTTTCCAACTTAGGAATTTGTTGTAGCGTTTGGCAAAGAGAGCCATCTCATCATCCTCACTAGATGAATCATTTTCGCTATCGTCATTTGTTGTGCATTTGAAAGCAATGCCTTTCTTCTTTTTCGAGTCATCCTCATGCTTGCGAGTCGTCATGTCGAGTTCATGAGTGCTTAGGGATCCAATGAGGTTATCGAGAGAGAGAGTGTTCATGTCCTTGGCCTCTTGTATGGCCGTCACTTTAGATTCCCACTTCCTTGGAAGACTTCGAAGGATTTTCGTCACCATCTCCTTGCTCGAGTATACCTTTTCAAGTCTTTTAAGATCATTAGTAATCTTAGTAAAACGAGTGAACATAGAAGCAATAGACTCGTCATCATCGACTTTAAATAATTCATAATCATGAATAAGCATGCTAATTTTAGAGTCCTTAACTTGACTAGTTCCTTCGTGCATAATAGCTAGCTTATCCCACATTTGCTTAGCGGTGTCACAACCGGAAATTTTATCGTATTCACTAGGCGAGAGCGCACAAGTGATGGAAGTCATAGCCCTACAATTTAGGGAAAACGCAAGGCGTTCATCGGAATCTAGTTCCTCTACAAGTTTATCTTCGCCATTTCTCCTAGGCGTTCTATAGCCTTTGCTAATACTTATCCATTGGTCTATTTCAAACCCACAAAGGAAATTTTTCATAAGGTCTCTCCAGTAGGGATAGTTAGTGCCGTCAAAGAATGGGGGCCTAGTTATGGATTTAGAGTCGGCGTATGAAGACATAGCGGATCTTTAAACTATAAAATCGTTAGATTTATGTGAATAAAATAGCTAAGCTCTGATACCAATTGTTGGTCCGTAGGAGTCTAAACCTTAGAGGGGGGGTGAATAAGGTTTTCGTACGTTTTTCGCGGAATTAAATCTATGGGTATTTAACTAAGTTAATTAGTAGATTTTATAACCTAAACTTTTTCGTTACCAAATTAACGCTAAATAATATAAACAAGCAATAAATATAAGCGATAAATAAATACGTAAAGTAAAAGTTTAGGGAAAGAAATAACGCAAGATTTATAGAGGTTCGGCAAACCGCGCCTACGTCCTCTCCTCGGTATTTTCACTACCGAGTGTTTCACTAAAAATCTTCGTTTCAAGGTTACACCTTAACGAGCTTAATCAACCGATTACGCTCCCCCTCACTATATGAGTATCCCGAATAAATGACCTAGAGCTTTTAAGCTACACTTGCTTAAAAGCCTCTACCCAATTCACTCGCTCACTAATGAGTTTATAAAAATACTCTTTTACAAGTTTTGATTTCGAATCACTCACTAAAAATTATCTCGATGTTTATACGATTACAATGAGAATATACTCGAGAATATTTTTGATTACAAGTGAGAAATGAGTAGTATAAGCTTGAAGGATTTCTTAGTAAGAATTGCTTAAAAGTTGTGAAAGCTTGGATAAGCTTCTTCAAAGTGTTTTGGGGCTTTTATAGAGTCACAAAGGTGCAGCAATAAATTTCAGACCGTTGCTGGTTGGTGAGTTCATTCAATGCTGTTTTTGCAGCAGTTCGCCCCATTTTCAGGAATAGCTTAAAAGCTGGATTTTGAAATTCTACAGAAACGATCGGTCGTTTCTGAAAAACGATCGGTCGTTTTTCAATTGGACTTACTGGACAAAATGTGCACTGAAACGATCGGTCGTTTCAGATTAATGATCGGTCGTTTTTGCTGAGTGCTCACTGGAAGAAATCATCAATAAAACGATCGGTCGTTTTATTATGGCGATCGGTCGTTTTTGTCCTATGCTCACTGGAAGGATTTTTTGCATTCATGATCGATCGTTTAGGGTTGATCAGTCGTTTTTTGTTGTTCTGGGTTATATTCGGTTTTCTCGACAAACTTCGAAACCCCGTAACTAATTCGTTCCAACTCCGATTTAGGTTCCGCTTGAACCAATGGCTTCGTAATTACGCATTCAATCATTTAGACCCTTTAACACACTCGATAAATGATTAGTACGCAAAACGAGCTTTTATCATGTTTTACAAATATTGTTATCATCAAAATAATCGATTAGAAGAAACTACGTTCAACACATTCCATTAAGGGTGATTACAATTTTAGCAGATTCAAATAGAAGTTTAAATCCTTTGTTCACCATAACAGACCCGGAAACCAGATTCTTGCGAATTTCCGGCACATGGAGCACGCCATTCAGTGTGAGCTCCTTTCCCGATGTCATCTTCAGCAGCACGGTTCCTTTTCCTTCCACCCTGGAAGTAGCCGAGTTCCCCATTGTTGGCCCGTGTGGCTAAACCTTAGAGGGGGGGGGGGGGTGAATAAGGTTTTTGGCGATTTTCGCCTAATTAAAATTCTAAGCAACTAACCACCCAACTAATGCAATTCTAAGCTTAAGCGTTATAACAAGAGTTAAAGAATTGCTAGAATTACTTAACGCAAACAAGAAAATAAGCAATAAAATAAGTTGCGTAAAGTAAAAGTAAGGGAAAGGAATTGACACCGCGATTTATAGAGGTTCGGCAAACGCGCCTACGTCCTCTCCTCGGTACTACCGAGTATTTCACTAAAAATCTTCTTGCGGATATTACAAATCCTATTGAGCTCAATCGACCGATTGGCTCACCCTCTACCCGGGGTTCCTACTCTTGATACAAGTGCAAGAGAACACGTCTACGAGTCTACGACTCCCCCTCAGTTTATGAGTACCCGAATGAAAAACCTAGAGCTTTTAAGCTTCACTTGCTTACAAAGCCTCTACCCGTTCACTCGCTCACAATTGAGTTTATAAAACACTCGATACAAATTTAGTTACAAAAATGTAACTTCGCTCACGATTCTAATTGCTTCTTAAAAAGCTAATTGGTGAGTTGTTGATGACGATCGAGCTTGAATCTCCTTTTCTTTGATTTCCCTCTTTCTCGAATATATTCACCAAAATGGTGATTTTAGGGTTTTTATGAGAGAGGTTGAAGGATGTTAATAGATATTGTGATTGGTGATTTAGGAGAGAGATTGGGGTGGTTTTTATAACAGCAAAGTCTTTTTTTCTGGGTTATGACCGTTGAAGATATAACAGCTCTTTTCCAGAATAAGCTGAAAAGCTGTTTTCGAAAACTGCAGAAAACGATCGGTCGTTTTCTACAGTCGATCGGTCGTTTTACAGAAAACGATCGGTCATTTTCTGAAAACGATCGGTCATTTTCTGAAAACGATCGGTCATTTTCTGAAAACGATCGGTCGTTTTTATACTGGACTCACTGGAAGAAATTGGATCAAAAACGATCGGTCGTTTTTGTCCAGTCGATCGGTCGACTGTAATCCTGGTCCCGTAAATCTTTGAATGCTCATAACTCCTTCGTTTTAGCTCCGATTTTGGTTCCGCTTGAACCTATGGATTCGTTATCGAATGCTCTATCATTTAAAGACCTGAAATATACGTTTTCTACCTTTGGACAAGACAAGCATTATATCATTGAAATCGTAAAATCATTAAACGCATAATCAAAGTAATAATCAAAATCATTATTGAACTCTATGTTCAACAATCTCCCCCATTTTGATTATGACAAACTAATGATGATTTTACAAGATACAAGAAAAATATCTCCTCCATTTTAACAAAACGCATTACACCAAATTATATCATTTTTCTCCCCCTTTGGCATTATCAAAATGCAATCAAAAAATAAAAGATGGGGTTATGTGAAGGGTTTTTAAAGAAAAACCAAACATGAGAAATGTAATTATGATGCATATACCCGACCCAACTAATCACATATATGTAGATATTATAGATTAGAGTATACCGAATATGTGATGTGGAGTCAAGTCCGTTCGCTAATGGCATTTGCATTGAGCGTTGCCGATTCCTAATAGGTGGTACCACTTGTTGGTATGCCTTCCACCTTTGTCGATTAATGGCACTTCATCCTTGATGGTGGAGTCGATCTTCTTGACTTCCACGGCTTTTGTCGGCGTTGCCAACCATTTGTTGATTTTCTCCTTTTGGATGGAGATACCTTTTGTCGGTTTTGCCAACCACTTGTCGATTTTCTCCTTTTGGATGGAGATACCTATAACACAAGATTTGTCTTTTTGTACCCAATTTCTTTTGGGTCCGACATTGTTAGTGGCTCGGGTCTTTACTACCCATTTCAAATCGCTTCTACTAACTTGAAAACGATAAGGGCATCTAGAAGAAATATGCTCATTTCTACTACAATGCACACAATGCTTAGACTTTTTAGTATAACGATAGTTATACGTAGTTCTAGAAAGGTTTTTCGGAGTATCCATTTTGGTTTTAAAACCTATACCCTTCCTATCATTAAAAGATTTTTGAAAAATCTTGGAAGTACTCCTTTTAGGAAAAACAACCTCTTGTTTAGGTGGAATAGGAGTTTTTGAAATATTAGAGGCTTTAACGAAGCGGGGTTTGTTAGAAGTAGAGCCAATGCAATCAAAACCTATACCGCTCTTATCATTGAAATCTTTTTGACAACTCAAAAGGTTATCTAAAACGGTTTTACCTTTACAAAACTTTGAAATTGTTAAATTAAGTTTTTCAATGGAAATGACAAGATCGTTGTTTTTAGTTTTCAACGATTCATTCTCGGTTTCTAAAACCTTGACCTTGTCATTTAAGTTAAAAGTATGAGAACTTAAAACCTTGTTTTTGCTTTTAACTTTATCGAAAGCATCTTTTAACTCTTCAAAATTTTCTAATAAATCGCAATCTAAAGAAGATGGTTTTGAAAGAGTTTTAGCAAGTCTAGACATCTCATTTTTAAGAAAATTGATCTCGGTTTGTAAAGACTCGTTTTTAATAATGAGATCATTGTTTTTATCTTTTAAGTCTTCCTTTTCGTCATCTATATCACTTAAAGAAAATGACGATTTCGGAATAGACTCATTTTCAATTTTATCTCTTTTTAAAGATCTTATTTCTTCATTGAGAGAAGAATTTATCTTTTTAAGAGATTTGACCTTCTCTACAAGCTTAGGAAATTTTTCGGAATAAATTCCACACATATGAATAAGTTCATCATGAGAGAATTCTTTTACCTCATCGTTGTCACTTTCGCTTGAGTGGTCACATTCGCTTGAAGACAATTGGTTAGGCTCATTGTTGTCTTCCATGGCCATATAGCAACCAAGATGCGCGACTTCATCTTGGTCGGAGCTATCGCTAGAGCTTGAATCGAATATCTTCTTCTTGGCTTTGCTCTTGCGATTCTTGGCGCAATCTCTCGCCATGTGTCCTTCCTTGCCACAAGTATAGCAAAGAAAATCGTTAGAATAAATTGAATTATTTGACGATTTACCTTTATGTTTGCGTTGGCCTTTAAGCTTTAGTATTTCCTTGACGATTCGAATGATTTCCATTGAATTTTCGTCGTCCTCGGATAGCTCATTGCTTTCGTCACAAGTCGTTCCTTTGAAAGCTATCTCCCTCTTTTTCGAGATTGGCTTGTGACTATTGAGGGTGATCTCGTGTGTAATGAGTGAACCCGTCAAAGCATCAAAAGAGTATGTGTTCATGTCATGCGCCTCGTGAATTGCGGTGACCTTTGGTTCCCATTCCTTCGGTAAGCTCCGAATCACCTTAGAAACCATTTCCTTACAAGACAAACACTTACCAAGAGATGTTAATCCATTAGTAATAGTTGTAAATCTAGCAAGCATATCGGAAATAGTTTCTCCCTCGCTCATCTTAAAGAGTTCGTAGTCATGAACTAAAATTTGGAGTTTGCAATCCTTAACTTGGTTAGTTCCCTCGTGCATAACTACTAACTTATCCCACATACCCTTTGCGGTTTTACAAGTGGAAATTTTGTTGTACTCGTTAGGAGAAACGGCACAAACAATAGCATACATCGCTTTGGCGTTCGTAGAGTAGGCTTCTAGTTGAGCGTTATCTAGGTCCTCTACGGGAATTGGGTTCTCGCTATTTTCGGATGTAGCTGCGGAATATCCTACTTTAATGGTCATACAAAGCCTAACATTAGAGCTTTGTAAAAACATGCTCATCCTATCCTTCCAATATGAAAAATTTATTCCATCAAAATATGGTGGTGTATTGGGTGATGAGGCTATGCCGGATGCGAAATTAAGTATATTAGCCATCGGGATCTTAACTCTAGAATCGTTAGATTCCTATATGCAAGAGCCTCGGCTCTGATACCAATTGTTGGCCCGTGTGGCTAAACCTTAGAGGGGGGGGGGGTGAATAAGGTTTTTGGCGATTTTTGCCTAATTAAAATTCTAAGCAACTAACCACCCAACTAATGCAATTCTAAGCTTAAGCGTTATAACAAGAATTAAAGAATTGCTAGAATTACTTAACGCAAATAAGAAAATAAGCAATAAAATAAGTTGCGTAAAGTAAAAGTAAGGGAAAGGAATTGACACCGCGATTTATAGAGGTTCGGCAAACGCGCCTACGTCCTCTCCTCGGTACTACCGAGTATTTCACTAAAAAACTTCTTGCGGATATTACAAATCCTATTGAGCTCAATCGACCGATTGGCTCACCCTCTACCCGGGGTTCCTACTCTTGATACAAGTGCAAGAGAACACGTCTACCAGTCTACGACTCCCCCTCAATTTATGAGTACCCGAATGAAAAACCTAGAGCTTTTAAGCTTCACTTGCTTACAAAGCCTCTACCCGTTCACTCGCTCACAATTGAGTTTATAAAACACTCGATACAAATTTAGTTACAAAAATGTAACTTCGCTCACGATTCTAATTGCTTCTTAAAAAGCTAATTGGTGAGTTGTTGATGATGATCGAGCTTGAATCTCCTTTTATTTGATTTTCCTCTTTCTCGAATATATTCACCAAAATGGTGATTTTAGGGTTTTTATGAGAGAGGTTGAAGGATGTTAATAGATATTATGATTGGTGATTTAGGAGAGAGATTGGGGTGGTTTTTATAATAGCAAAGTCTGCTTTTCTGGGTTATGACCGTTGAAGATATAACAGCTCTTTTCCAGAATAAGCTGAAAAGCTGTTTTCGAAAACTGCAGAAAACGATCGGTCGTTTTCTACAGTCGATCGGTCGTTTTACAGAAAACGATCGGTCGTTTTCTGAAAACGATCGGTCGTTTTCTGAAAACGATCGGTCGTTTTTTGAAAACGATCGGTCGTTTTCTGAAAACGATCGGTCGTTTTCTGAAAACGATCGGTCGTTTTTATACTGGACTCACTGGAAGAAATTGGATCAAAAATGATCGGTCGTTTTTGTCCAGTCGATCGGTCGACTGTAATCCTGGTCCCGTAAATCTTCGAATGCTCATAACTCCTTCGTTTTAGCTCCGATTTTGGTTCCGCTTGAACCTATGGCTTCGTTATCGAATGCTCTATCATTTAAAGACCTGAAATATACGTTTTCTAACTTTGGGCAAGACAAGCATTATATCATTGAAATCGTAAAATCATTAAACGCATAATCAAAGTAATAATCAAAATCATTATTGAACTCTATGTTCAACACCCATGAAGCATCTCTCATTGTCCACGGCCGTATAGGTCTTGAACATCCATTTGCTGGCACAGATGTGACTAGTGGTGGCTGTGTCCAGCCACCATTCCTTTGGGTTGCTCCCCACCAGGTTCACTTCTGAGACCACAACACTCAGGTGCATATAGTCCTGTCCAGCATCATCTCCTCCCTCAGCTACATTTGCCTGAGCAGGTGCCCTATTCCTCCCTTTCCCTTGGAACTTCCTCTTTGGGGGGGGGGGGGGGGGGTTGGGCTTGTCGATGCGCATCTTATCATCCGTGGCACGATGGCCCGATTTGTTGCACTAAAAGCAATCTCCCATGAATTTCTTCTAGAGAGAAGCACCGACTACGCCGTCAAAGCGTTTCCGCTTAGACATAGCGTTCTCAACCACATGGGCCTTGGCAACCGCGTTGCCTGCTCTGCCACCGCCTTTCCTTACGGATCGGCGGTTGCTTTGCTCAACGTTGAGCCTCTCAATGAGTCCCTCCAAGGTCATAGCCTTTTGCTTGTGTTTCAGGTTGTTTTGAAACTCTTTCCAAGAAGGTGGCATTTTCTCAATCATTAATGCCACTTGGAAAGGTTCGTTGATAACTAGCCCTTCAACCTCAAGCCTATGGTATATGAGTTGGAGTTCCTCAACCTGCTCGATAACACTCTTCCCATCAGTCATCATGTACTTATGAAAGTCTGTGACGACAAATTTCTTTGCGCCAGCGTTATTCACTTTGTACTTTCTTTCGAGAGACTCCCAAAGCTCCTTTGCAGAAGCCTTGGGCTCGAAAACACTGAAGAGAGTGTCATCCAGAGCATACAGGTGCAGACTCCTTAAGAAACCGGGTCAGATTAAGTGCAGTTAAATAAAACAGCATCTTTTGCTGCCAACGTTTGAAGTTGTTGCCCCTAAACTTTTCCGGTCTCTCCAATTGAGAGGTTGGAAACATTGGCATCGCCGGCGTTGCCGGAGCCTTGCCCTTTGCCCTGGCCGCAGCCACAAGCGCTGCCTTGGCCGCAGCCTTAGCAGCAGCCTGTGCTGCGGTCGCAGCCGCAGCCATAACATCGGCCTTTTCCGCAGCGGCGTCGGCCGCAGCCTTTGCCGCAGCAGCTTCGGTCTCAGCCTGATCCCCCCCACTCGCAGTGCTCGCATTGTTATGGCTACTGCCAATCACAAGTGCGCCCTGCACGTTTTTCGAAGAAACGATGGGTATTTGATCCTCATTAGTCATCTGAAATGACAATATAAAAACCGTTTAGTTTCTCGCAAGAAAACTAAAATTCTTAATCGCAAATACTAATTATAACTTAATTAGATTGCTTCAAAAGAATAAAACCCAATGAAAGAGATTCTAGCGTGAAAATCAAATTACTTTTGATTTCACTAAAAAAACTCTTTATAATATTCTAGAATTAAAAGATTAAAACCAATTCGGATTTTATTCTATTTGCAAATTTCAATTTCTAGTAAACTAGCAATGATTTTGCAAGAATAAACCCGAGACGTAAACAACAATAAAATAAAAAAGAAAGTCCTTTTCTTTTCGAAAATAGTAAAACAAAAAAGGGTGTTGTTTAAGATTGTTGGTTTTTGGTACTATTTCGAATACAATAATTGAAAGACAATAATGTAAAAGACAAATGACTGAATGGAAATAACAATTTTTATTTCTCACAATTGGAATATAAATTACAATTCCTGACTCAACAAATAAATAAAGCTGCTGGACTGTTATTAACAAACTGCCGGACTGGTTTTAAATAAAAACTGCCGGACTGGTTTTAAATAAAAGAAACTGCCGGACTGGTTTTAAGAAACTGTCAGACTGTTTTGTAATAAAAGAAACTGCCGGACTGGTTTTAACAAACTGCCGGACTGTTTTGTAATAAAAGAAACTGCCGAACTGGTTTTAACAAACTGCCGGACTGGTTTTAACAAATAAAAAACTGCCGGACTGGTTTTTTAACAAAAAAAACTGCCGGACTGGTTTTTGTAAATACTGGAAATTACATAACTGAAAAGTAAATTACAGAATCGAAAGACTGAAAGTAAACATTACTGAAATGTAAATAAAGAAAAGAAACAGTACATAAAAGTAAATTACATAAAAGAAATGGTACTGAAATGAAATGAACAGAATGTAAATGACTAAAAAGTAAATAACATAAATATAGAAGAAGAGGCAACTGCTGAGCAGTTTTCCTTAAACAATATTTCCCGAACCACATTTAAAGGTTTCTGGTTTCGGGATTTTGTTCCCAAGGTACAACTTCTATCTCAGAGTGGCTCGTACGGAAACCGGTACGGAACCACAGGTCGAGCTGTTGGTGGTGCGGTTCTCTCTCTCTATATGATGCTTATGCTGTGAGGTAGTGTGTTTCTGGTGTGTTGAAATGAGAGGGGGATGACTTCCTTTTATAGGCTCTAATGAAACCGCAGCCATAAATGTTGGTCTTTAATTCTGGGAGTTACACCCCCAGAATCCGTAGCATTTAATCTCATTCATTGCTGGCGTTTCTGTTGCTAGAAACTCTAGGGGACTCCTTTTATATTTTATACAAAACTCCCTATTCGGGTTTGGACCCAAGACCCGAGACATTACCCAAATCCCAATCCCAAGCCCAAGCCCAAGCCCGCGACCTGAGACACGAGACACGAGCAAGCGCGCGTGTGTGGTACACACTAATACTCTTAGATGTATGTGAACATGTTAGTTTAATAACTACATGGGTTGGTATGGTATATATATTGTAAAATTAACTCTTAATCTTCTAATATGGGATTATACTAAATGGTTTTCCATTACCATTTCGGTTTTTCCAGATTTGAGCTTTCGAGGCACCAACTTTGAAGCCACTTTGTATTCACACCCATTCTCCAAATAGGTCATGCGATATACCGTTGCGAAGCTCGTCACACGGGATACTCAACCACGTTGAGTATGGTATAAACAACTTAGCGCTGTCATATGAAAAAATGACTCGAAGTTGGTCCAGCGACCATTCGGAAACACCCATGTTTTTCACATGTTTTTCCAACAATTTTTATATTTCATACATTTATTATAAAAACTCATAACTTAATTTGTATATTTTCATACATTTATTCCAAATGTTCATACCGTTCTTTCAAAAGTTCATATCCTAATTCGTATAGTTCATCTTCATTTTCAAAGTTTATACCCCAATTTACAGAATTTATATCATTACTTACATAATTTATATTTATAATTTTCAATTTCATACATTTAATTCACGTAATTCATACACTTATTTTTCAAACTTATTACACTAGTTAACAAATTCAACTTCTGTCCGTCCTCCGATCTCGAACTACCACATCGTCATCGTGGGTCTCTCATTCGACGATCGCATCTCCGTTGACATCAATCTCGAGTTTTTGACCTTACTTACACTCTCGCTATCCACTCCAACGGATGTCTCCGTCTCAATTTACATCGAAAAAAGATATCGGAGAGAGAGAGGGGAGGAGGAGAAAAAGATTGGAAAGATTGAAGGACCAGAGAGAGATCGAAAAGAGAAAGAAATTATGAGAGAACGGAGAGAACGAGAAACAGGAGGAGAGAGATCGGAGGGAGCGAGAAGAAGGATCAGAGAGATCAGAGTGAGCGAGAATGAGTAAAGAGAGATTGGAGAGAGAGTGAGATGAGGAGAGAGGTTAAAGAGATTGGATGTGATGAATCAGATTTTTTATTTTTATTAGTTATTAATTGAATATATGTTTTTGTTAATATAATAAGTGTAGGTTATGTTTATGTTAATATAATAAGTGTAGGTTATTTTTATGTTAATATAATAAGAAAGTAATTTGGAGAACATTTGAACACTCTTTCAACTTATATAGTGGTTTTCCAAAGCAATAACTTTCACCGATCATGCGCAGTTAGTATTTGACAAACATCTTCCCTATAAAAATCAATCAGAATCAAATAAATAATACATTTATGGATATAATAATACAGTTTGTACTGTTTTCATGTGGACTAGCTAGGTCGACCTAGCTTGTATATTCCAAACAATTTTTAATCATTCTTCTGAATATTTTGTCAAAAGCACTTGGTCGATCAGTTTTAAAATCATGAATTACAAGTTTCATGGCATTCTTTAATTAAATTAAGCCTCTTTCCAGTTAACTCTAATGGACCCTATTTGTACAACGAGATAACACTAATTCATTTCCTAATTATTTGATTAGAAGTATATATTAATGCAGTACACAATAATTTATATATATAGGCAATAATAATAATAATAATAAAAAAGGGATCCAATTTGGGCACTGTGGCGGTGGTTTAATAAGCAGGTGGGATTCTGATTCTGATACTCAGGAGGCCACCACCAGATATTGTCTGAGCACCGCAAAAAAATACCTAAATAACGACGGGATTAGAGACGGTATTTTTTGTTACGAGCTTATTAACGACGGTTTTTGTGACAGTTTAGTCAATTAGCGACAGATTTGTGATCGCTTTTTAAATTAGTGACAAACTTGTGACAGCGTTTAACTCTCATTAAATCAAACATTATTTTATAGTGAAGTATATATATATATACAAAACAAAAAGTAATACTCATAACACCTAGCTAATGAATTATATATATGAATGGTGAATAACTTATTTAATTTTCCAAAGATATGACAGATTTTAGCCAAATGTTTACGAGTTGTATGTATATATATATAATTAGGTCGTAATGTATTCATGTTAAGACACAGTAAGGGAGCCACACTTATTATGAGAAGTGACAACTGACATGCATGTTTATTGTTTTTTAGATTATTTTTGTATGATAATTTATATTTCTTGCCAATTTAAGTAATCTTCTAGACTTCTAGTATTTCCAAGAGATATGTGTAAATGTGTTGAAAAACTCAATGATTATAATAGCAAATTATACATTTTTTATGTATGAAAATTTATATTTCTTGCCAAACAAACAATTAAATACCAAAAATATATATAATATGTTAAATTTACAGATTTTTTTGAACAAACACTTTACAAATAATACAGAACGTGATTTTAAAAAATAAAAATCAAAAAAAAATTACGAATACATTTGAAAAAGTCGATAAACTGATGAAAACATGATGAATGTAAGGTGAGTAAATGTAAACCCTTTGAAGTGATGTGTTGAAAAACTCATTGATTATAAGAGGATTATACATTTTTTTTATGTGGTCTCTCATGTAACTCCAAAGTCCAAACATGGAAGATATGGTTAATAAATCTCCATTAGTTTAGTTTCGAGTTAGCAATCGAAACGTGTTATCCTCTTATACGAAAACTATAAATAATTAGCACGGGTAGTAGAATTCAAATCTTTTACTTCCTATTCTATATCTACTTCCGTGCCCCTTACTTATTTTATCTTAAATTTTAATTTTTCACAACTTGTTTCCCAAATTTATAAGCTTTTATATTATATTGTATTCAAATTTTAAAACATTTGAGCATAATATTGTTTTAGACAATTTTTCTAAGATTTAATGTTTAATTTACACTAATTAATACATTTATTTCAAAAAAAATTGCGTGTGGATTTTTTTTTTAAATTAATTATTGGAATGTATTGATACATGTATTATAGTAATTGTACAATTTTTTTCAACTTTTTTAGATAAAATAAGTAACGGGATACGGAAAGGATAGAGAATAGGGGTCAGAACATTGAGACTGCTCCACTGGTGTGTAATTTCCGCACCAATTGGTTAACTTAAATACTTTCATTTTGATCCACAATATTGATAGTGCATATACTTTCCTTTCCATCTGTATAACCATATATATAATTGATTTACTAAATCAAGCAAAAAAAAGTACAAATGTTAAGTTTCCTCGTTGAAGTTTTTAAAGCAGTACTTAAAAGTTAAAACAGTTCAAAAGTAATTTACCAACCAAAAACTAAATAATAATATTGAAACTCTTAACAAATACAGATTTCTTTGACATTTTCTTAAGCAATTTTAGATCCTTTTTATGTATGTACGTACCCATATATATATATATATACAAGATAAATTCGCCAAAAAAGAGTATTATGTTTTGCATTTGGTTGTTCAATCAAAACTAAAAGGTTACAGTTAAAGAGTATGAACAAGATTAAGATGATCCATGTGCCCATTGAAATTTATGTCGATCGATCTGTAACGATCAAAACTAATTTCCTTTGTACCTTATAATTAATTTACTAAGATAATTAGCTAGTTTTTTGTCACTTTATAAACAATTATGGAGGTCTTATCCCAACTACAGTTTATTAATATTGGTCCCATTAATAGGTTGATGAACAGTATAATAACACCACCATTTCGGAAATAATAAAGCTGGTTTGATAGTGCCATACACAAATTAAATTATTTCTTTTTGCATAGTTTCTTTCTTCTCTTGCTTTTGTGTTATGTACATCTTTCTTAATTTACATTACAGAAACATAGCGATATCGATCTATTTATGCCACAATTCCATTTTTCTCATTAAATGTCCAATAATTGCAATAACCAAACAATTAGCACTATATATATATATATATATATATATAGACCGTACATGTTTTACATTTTAAATTATTGAAATTTTTGTGTCAATATTTAGAGTAAAGCAACAATACTTGAACTGAAATTTATCCACCTTGATAGCTTCTAAGTACATGTTTCTAGTTAATTTTTTGTAAGATTTTTATTAGAACATTCTCTTCAAAATAGGAGACTATATTATGAACTAAGTCACTTGACGACGATGAATGGCAGCTTATTAATTGTGATATTTAATTAATTACACAAAAACACAAAAAAAAAAGAAAAAAAAAAGTAACAATAATGAATTAATCTGATGCTGCAAGTTGAGTAACAGGTCAAAGCATCTATTACAAAAAAAAAAAAATACTTAAATAGCGACGGAACTAGTGACGGTATTTTTTGTTACGAGTTTATTAACGACGGTTTTTGTGACGGTTTTGTGACAGTTTAGTCAATTGTGACGGCTTTGTGACAGTTTAGTCAATTTGTGACAGCCTTGCGACAACTTTTGACTCTCACTAAATCAAACATTATTTTGCCGTGATCAAACCCAATAGAAGTATATAGAACTCGAAACTAAATTGATAAATTGTTTCTTATCATTGAAAATATAATGCAAATATGTCTTTTATAATTGGTACAAAAGAAATTGTGGGAAATCTTGGACATAATAGAGTTTGGGGGACCTTTGAATTATGACAGTGAAGTACCTTTGAAATGAATTGTGATAAGATTTATTGTTTATTTCATTATGGACAAGTCACAGTGGGACCTAATATTCTCACACATAAATTGTTCTTAACCGTCCAATGTGGCCATCAACACAAATTTTGATTTTTTCTTCTTCCCACAACTTTGGTGAATAATATCATACATCACGACAAACAATTAGTATAAAATATTTATATAAATTGATTGTTGGGGTATAAATAAAAAAATTACCAATTCATATGAAAAAAACGATAATATGACCAAAACATGATTGAACATGACCAAATGTCATCTCATTTATATATCGATGAACTACTTCATTATGTGGAAAAAAATGAATTTGGCCCAATCTATTTTTAAAGTGTGCCTTGTACTACTTGGTTAGTTGGTTCTAAAACTTACTATTAATCGTTGTTTAATTATGAGTTTTAGAGAAACGTAAAAAGATTGATTCCCTAATGACAATGACAACTAGCTAATTAAATATACAACATCAATAAACCACGCAATTGGTAAGCTAATGCGTTTTTCCATTATTAGACGATGATCATAATTTGAATTTTTTTATATATTTAGAGAACCACATGCATTCATTAATGTCTCATTTAAACACAAAATTGAGAAGGAAATTAACCGTCTATGATTTGTTTTTTTGGTAAGCAACACTACAAAATAATGTTTGATTTAGTGAGAGTCAAAAGTTGTCACACGTCTGTCGCTAATTTAAAATGCTATCACAAATCTGTCGCAAATTGACTAAACTGTCACAAACCGTTACAAAAACCGTCCCTAATAAGCTCGTAACAAAAAATACCGTCACTAATCCCGTCGTTATTTAAGTATTTTTTTGTAGTGCAAGTACCGTCGATGATTGTTGTAATTAAC
Organism: Primula veris; assembly: GCA_963682055.1. Classification (NCBI taxonomy): domain Eukaryota; kingdom Viridiplantae; phylum Streptophyta; class Magnoliopsida; order Ericales; family Primulaceae; genus Primula; species Primula veris. The sequence continues at coordinate 570,529 of OY821749.1, forward strand.
TAGACTATCTATATTTTGGGACTTTTAATATTTTAATATGTTTCTTACTCTACACAAATCAAAATGATGTGGTTTACCAACAAAAAAAAACCATGTATATATGTTTGTACTATTATTATTATTAATTAGGTAAAACTAAGTTCAGACCATCAGAGACCACACATCCCATAATTTCAAAAATTATATTTTTTTTCAAGTTTTCATCATACATTTTCACTAAAATACATTAAAAACGATAAGTTGACACCTGATAATTTTATATTCTAAATTTTAGCACTCGGAATGTACCATTATTGCTAGGGCTGGGCGAAAAACCGAAAAAACCGAACCGACCACCGAACCGAAAAAGACCGAAAAAGAAAAACCAAAAAAATAAAAAACCGAACCGAACCAATTCCTGCTTCGCCACTGATTATTATGACATTAGTTCTAAAATATATTTAAAAGCATTTCTCTTTCCAACTCTAAAACAAATTTAATAAAACGGTACATTAACCGCATGTCAGGGCTGCGATTAACGTCTGAAGGAAAGATTCCTCTACACATCCCTGGGCAAAAAAAATCCCAATAGTTAATATTTACATCAACTGGAAAACCCTAAAAGCTCCAAAATATATTTGTCAGAAATGGGATGCCCACGTGGGCTGATCACAACCTGGATAGTATACGTGTTGGTTTTTCAATGGATAAATATTTAATTACGTGACAATTCTACGTGTATTTTGTTACTCATACAGTTGATCCCACATCACAAAACATCGTTTTTATGTATTATCATTAGTTTAACAAAATAAAATTACTAATGGTTACGTCAAACTTTGGATTTTATGATGTTTTAACCAATTGTCAGTTTTTTTTGTTTTTTTTTTTGAATTTAGTAACATGTTATCATTTATACTAGTAACATTTGTTACTAATATAAAATGTGTTGGAAATAACAAATAAACAAATCAAAATGAAATACACTGGAAGAGCTAATATATCTAGTCAATCGGTATCATCCTCGTGATGTCAAACATGTTTGTTATTGAGATTTAAAATTTAGAAAAATCATTTCTACATGTAAATGTGTAAATACACACACGTTATATACACGTAAGCACTACAAAATAATATTGATTTTGTGAAAATCAAATTATGTCACAAAACTGTCAAAAAATGACTTTTCTGTCACAAATCTGTCACAAATTAACTTTTCGGTCACAAATCCGTCACAAAACCCGTAGCTAATAGGCTCGTCATAAAAAAATGCGTCACAATTCACGTAGATATTTGTATATTTTTTTGTAGTGAAAAAATTTTCTTTCTCACTCGTTTAGTCTTGGAAATTATTTGAATCTAGACCCATTCGATCCAATTGTTACACTCGTCGTAGGGCTAGGTGATAAATGTGTGTTGCTATTGCCAACTTCAAAATCAATGTTTAAATTCAACCCGTTGACGTGTATTTTCTTAATCACACACTAAATAGGATAGACTCTCAATTTGCACACAATTCACACACTCCATATGCTACTAAAATACATATCTATCCATGCAAATATACATAAAATTGTATAATTAGATAAATTAAAATATAAATATTCAACATAATAAAAATTCAATCTACTACAAACTCAAATAAAAATATAATAGAACTCTACTTGAGCCTATTTTAAATTTAAATATTAATTAAAAATAAAAAAATTTGTTAAATCTATTATTAATAACAATCAAAACCATTGATGAGGTGGATATGACATGTAATGTGACACATCAATTAGTTGATTTTTTGGATAGAAAAAATGTGTTAGGAAAAACATTTTTCGTATATATATAACTATTTCTTACTTAATATGGTTCACTCACTATACAAGAAAAGAACGTATTATTAATGGCCAAAGTTGCCAAACTTTGAGAATTAAAATTTAGTCGACAAAGTTAAAAGCAACGAGTTCTACTCAGAAAAAAAAAACGTGAGTCGTTGGTGTTACGGTTCTGTCATTTTGCAATGCTTATTAATTGATAGAAGTAGAAACGTTACATGTACAACTGAATTGGACGGAATAACAAATCAATAATTCTTAAAACTAAAAGAGTGGATGCATATATGGAGTGACAAGAAACTATACTATGAAATAAAATGTGGATTAATGTTATATATAACCAAAACATGCACTATTTTAGTATTTTGTGTTATTAATTACCTAATCGATCTTAATTATAAGAAGATGCATGCCAATATACAGAAGTCACGTTATTTATAAATTATGATTCACTAGAAAATCGTTTTCATACCCTCAAGATACTTTATTTCATGAAAAATATAATAATACTCTACTTCTTTCCACTTCAAAAAATAGGTGCGCATTGACCGGAATTTCCAAATTTGGCAAAGTGTAAACAATTGATTATCCCAATTTATGACAAGTGAAACGTACTTTACACGCTCTTATTATATGAAACGGAGGATAGGTGACCTAAAGAGTAAATAGTAAGTTATCGTAGAATTTGTTTTTTTGCTTTGAAAAGTCGAGATTAAAAAGTGTTAATTTTGTTGTTTTTTGCCATGTCCTTCTAGTAAAATAGGTTCATTAGCCACTAGGAGTAGCCTAGTGGCCTAGAACCCGCTAGGAATAGCTTAGATACAGGGTTCGAGTCTTGTTAATGGGGGTAGGTGTGAAATCTCTTGATGCTCTTTAATAAGATTTAAATAAAAAAAAAGGTTCATTAGCACTAGTTGTCTTTTGATTGTAGGTCTTAATGCCATCATTTCCCTTTAATGTTTTTTGATTGGAAACGCTATTATGGGGGCGTGACTCATGAAAGAATATTTTTACGATTTTATTAAAAAAAAAAAGACTTACTAATAAAAAATAAAAAAAATAAAAAACTACTCTAGGTCATTTTTAGACTATTAATTAGTACTGCTAGTTTATTTATCATTTCCTTTTCATTATTTAAAATGCTATATATCTCTATTTCATTTTCATGGTGAGAAAATAGAAGCTACATATAATAATTTAGAATTTATTTACTATGCATAAACATATATAATCGATCGTAACTGTTAAAGAACATGGTTAGTGGTAAATTGAACACTTTGTTATAAAATGTTCATGACCAATTGATTCTTTTCAAAAACCAAATCGTAGTAATAATATTGATTAATCCATCCATTTCAAATTATTTATTTCTGACATGTTTTGATTATAGTCGCATTTACTTTTTTCAATTCTTCCACTTCTTTTGTTTTCTCTAACGTGTGTGCTCTTATTTTTATAGCCTATAGTTTATTGAAAAAACGTTGTTTTAGAATAAGTTATACCAATTTTTTTATTTTTTTTTGAAACTATTTTATTATTTTAGAGAACATGACAAACAAAAGAAAACAGACAAAATGATGGACTTCCAGTACAAATTTAGCACATCAAATTGTCCTTGTTTTCTTAATTATTCTATTTGTTTTTCCTATAATCACTAAATAATGCTAAAGATTACTTAACAACTATAAAATTGCTAATCTCATCACATATTTGTCCTCATGTGATTATTATTGAACTATTAATGAAACTCCGACAAAATGAAATCCAGATTCAAGTGAAATGCAAATGGTCCTACCACTTCATATTGCGAAAAACAGTTATATATACCAAGTGCTAGCTTTAGTTGATAGCCTATACTAATTAATCATCGATCATTTTTATTCTGATGACCAATCTATAAATTCATACACATATATATATAAACTCTTTGTTCATATATTTACATTCATTTAGTTCATGGCAAAGGGACGGAAATTGACCATTAGCCGCAGTGAACGTTTTCTATATGGCTACAATCATGGCCAGGGGGCGACAATAATAGAGTCGCCTGAGCTACGAGAAGATGAGGTGTGGTCCACAATCAATGACAACCACACCATGGTCAACTACGATGAGTGGACCCCTCAACCTGAGATAAACGGTATCAACATGCATCACGGGACAGGCCGTCATGCTGGCGGCCTGTCCCTGGCCTTTGATGACAACTCCGGTAAAACCACGTCATCTTCGAGGATCATCCATCAATTCAGGGGACAGGACTCGCCACGAGGGCGCCACATGGCGACCTCCGCCCCAGTAAACATGCCAGACTGGTCGAAGATTTACCGAGCTGAGTCTATTGAGTCGTTGCATGACTCGGATGATGTGGATGACAACGAATACGAGATGGTTCCGCCACACGAGTATTTGGCGCAGGAATATAGGAAAATGGCCACCACATCGGTGCTGGAAGGTGTCGGGCGGACCCTCAAAGGTCGTGACATGAGTCGTGTCCGTGATGCCGTGTGGAGCCAAACAGGATTCGACGGATAAAATTGATCAATAATTTGGTATGAGGAAATTTTGTGCCATCTTATTACCTTGCAGTATTTTTTTCAGTCCCGAGGTGATAATAATTCATCCGAGATCTACGAAAAAAGCATTGCAAAATAATAAGATAAAAAAATATTTTCCTCACTACTATGATTTTCATCTTTTTATTTATTTAGGGTGATGATTTTTGTAGTTTATCATATCATTGTTGTACTAAAATGATTGATCATTTTTTTGGCTGGGCGATGACTCGACGGAAATCGGATTAAAGAAGTCAAATCGTTGTCGACTGAGCCCAGCCAACTCGGGTCTATATGTCTCTAATATCTAGGTTGGGAACTTGTGATCAATCTATGCTAGTGGTAATATGGTAATATGGATATTAAATGAATATATATATATATATATTTTTTATGTAATTGAGTTATTTGATTGAAGCCATACGTGCACCAAAGCAGTAATAATTGGGTGGCAAAACCTCAATTATTGTTTATGAATAGAATGAAGATACAACTCGATAAGGCATGCACCATGTGTATGATAGAAACAACTCTTACGTCAATTACTTGAAAGCATATGTTAACTACCATAACATTGAAAGATTCAAGTTTTACCAATTTTGTAAAATGGCATTATATATAATGTAAAAGATCCATAAATAAATATTAGCAGTAACTGTAACATTACAAGAAGTCATCCTATTGAAAGCGTCCAAAAAAATCTATTGAAGCATGAGAATTGTTAATTTGTTACTAAGGCAACCCCATATATAGAATATATTCAAAATATAGAAGTTGTTGTAGATAGTAAGTTTATATTTAAAAAAAAAAATGTAAGTGTACATTTATATATAGTTAAAGCTTCACTTACTCACGTTCGATCAATTCATTTCGAAGTTTTTTTTTTTTTGTGTACTGCAAAATTGACAACACATATTCCCTCGATACCATTTTGTAATAAGTAGATAGACTGAAAATCGCTAACTTTGATTTGATTATGTTAAAAGTGATAAGTTAATTAACAAGTAACAACGCAACTGGCTTGATCGTCGTTTGTTTTTTTCCGGTCATTCGAGATCTGATGCATCCAAATGCTATTAGTATTTGTGAACCTACATATATTTATCTAGGATGTGACAGAAATAGATTACATCCGGATCCATTTTTGCTGCCATAATATTTTTAGGATATGTTGTCTTAGATTTTTTAGTACGATTAGATCAAAATCAATCTAATCTAATGGTAAAAAAAAAAGTATGAAAAAATGTTTTGGTTTTGGTTTTAATGTTTTGGAATGAACACCGAACGAGTAACACTACCGTGAACACAGTCGACTATTATTTAGAGGGTGTCGCATACTAAAAACCTAATACATATTAATGAACCCAAAAATATCTAAACTAAAATTAATTCAAATTTAAAATTAAAAAAATACTAAAAACATAACACTTGTTAATGAAAACAAAAATATCTACCATAAAATTAAAACTAAAAAATATTATTGATTGGCACAGCCTAAATAATAGTGTACCGGGTTCATATAGTTGTTTTTCCGTATGTTGAGACAATATAGAAAAAATTTCAAAGTTTTTTTTGACCCTTAAATGAAATTGCATTTTATCTATTGGTTTTAAAAAAAACAGGACATGGTGCCCTAAAAAAAATAAGGCAGCCAAAATCAAACCATTACTTGCTTGCATAATAGGGTTTTATAAAATTTTAGTAAATTTCATCCATTAATTGCTTGATTTACTAAATCAACCGTTCCAAATGATGTTTAGCTAGCTTGTTATAATGCATCTTCATAAAACCTTTTAAGTTTTAAAATACGAAAAACAAGTACACCAGTTGTTGAGTGATCAAGTAGTACCATTATTTCTACATCAAAGATAAACCAATCAAACAAAAAAAGTATTCACATTCCAATGGTACAATAAACAGTTGGATTAAATCAAGAGAATGGAACAATAAAGGTATGGACAAGAAGAGAAATGGGTCCATATAACATACCAATGGTGCCCCTAGCTTAGAGGAGATATGAAAATTTGCCAAAAAACTTTTAATAGAAGTTGATGGATCTAAGCACATTTTGTACAAGTTGACACAAATTAAGCATTTAAGTTACGGACACTACAAAACAATACCCAAATAGCGACGGTATTAGTGACGGTATTTTTTGTTACGACATTATTAGCAACGGTTTTTGTGACGGTTTAGTCAATTTGCGACAGATTTGTGACAACTTTTTAAATTAGCGACAACCTTGTGACAGTTTTTGACTCTCACTAAATCAAACATTATTTTGTAGTGACACACTGCTTGTTACTTGAGGGGTAGATACCCTATCACTATTTGCCTTTTTTGAGAAAGTGACTTAAATGAATTTTATTTTGTAGTTTTGATTTTTGAGAACCTTTGGTTGTTTATTGTTCTTAAAGCCCTCAATGAAACAATTGACTAGGGATATTTATCATGTCCACTCAACATCTTGTGTAAAGTGGTTTGTTTTTGTTTTTGTGGTTTTTTTTGATTCATTTTGATTTGGAGTCCTTGTTGTGATAACACAATGTCTCGAAACAAATTGCACATTTTAGTTGTTGAATTTAATTTAAAAGTGAACCGTAGCAACCTGCGATCCCGAGAGGAGAGCTTTTGGTTGGGTCGTCTTAAACTTCATCTTGGAACTGGGATATGTAGATTATAAGCTGATAGGCTTCTTAATCCCACTTATAAATTTGGTTAATTATACAGTTTTTTTATGACTAATGCATTATTAACACATTCAATTAGACTGATCAAGTACTCATGGCCATGTATGATGTATATACAGAGCTTGAAATAAAGAGCAAATCGCTATAAGAACCAATTATATATAGTCGATAGAGGTGCTTAATCTATAACCTAGGAGAAATATGTGAAGTTAAAATCACATTGTTAATTCCAGAATCTGAGATTGTGAAGGTCATCTATTCAATGCAGTTTGCGAATATATCATTTTAAAAACTAATTATAAATAGAATATACGAGGTAATCATGTTTAAGCCTATACAGGCACAATGTTATTGAATTCTTATCATATTGGTATTATCGTAACAATGCCGTAAATAGTCTGAAATGTAGTGCAGCTATATGAATGCTAGCATTCAAAACTGGGCGAGTGATACCGTTAAACCAAGGCAAAGCCGATAAACAAAAGACGGGCTTTATTATTTATATTTCTAGAATTCAGAATCAGTTACGTTGGGGAACTAGAGGAAGATCAACTTAGAGTACTTGTAACAAAACTCATTTCTAAAATGTATTGCATTCCGAGCTAACCACATCTTAACTACTAATAATCTTGACAATTCGAACTTAGACCATCCAAACTAGCTAAGATGAGGAAAATAAGACCGAGGAATAAATTGCTTATTACGTTAGTCTTTCTCGGCTGTCATCAGTTTCTAACTAGTAAAACATTGACTCCGTCTTTGGCTGTCATCAGTTTCTAACTAGTAAAACATTAACACCGTGTCTTTGGTGCTCTCGCAATCAAATTACAACGAGCTCAAAAACCAGTTTACTCTATGCTTCTGAAGACTAAGTGGCTAATAAGTTTAAAAACAATTAATTGCTAATATAACAAGAAAATGCATATATAAATAATGATGTAATTGCTCTTCTGAGTCCGTGCATAATTGGGCTAAGCTCTATGTTGGATCAAGCTAAAGCCTAGAAGTATTTTCTTTTAAATTCAGGCCAATTTAAATTAATTCTTGCTGGCTGATGGTGACATCAAACCAGATTCCCACTGCCTAAATTAAGGGTGTATTTGGAACCGATGTAGCGGGAATGTGACCGAAAAATAAAGAGAAATGAAAATTAAAATGAAATTATTTTTCAACTCATGTATTTTGGAAGATTGCGAAAAGAAAATAAAATGAAAATAAAAGTAATGTGAGAGAGAGGGCTAAACTCATTTTTCTTATTTGTTTTACTTTTACTCTCACTTTAAGATAAATGATTTATCTCATTTTACACAAAAATTTTCCATAATTTCTTTCATTTTCTTTTCCATTGGCTTTTCTTATGTAAATAAACACAATTTTTTTTTTTTTTAGGAAATCATTTTACTTTTTCAATAAATTTTTCATGTTCTAAACACACCCTCAATCTTTTGTAAACCAAAGTTGTGTTGGTTCAAAACTTGAATGTGTTCACTTCAGTTCATAGTAATTAATCACTTTTTTCATGTAGAATTTTGTTAGTAAGCTTGAAAGACTATCAATTCCAAATTTTGAATTACCAGAAAAAAGTAAAAGATGAAATAGATCGTATGCATATATAAGATTCGAGGCATTACACTAAAATGTTTTCCGCACACTTTAAAGGTGTATTTAGTTGTACAATTTTAGTTCACATACAAATTGCCGGGTATTTTAAAACAATTAGTACGATCCTCCACTTAACTATAAGTCTCGAGGAGAGGAACTAGGTGGGCACCCCATATTTTGAAAAAATAGTATTTTTTTTTATTATGAAAATAGCGATTTAGCCCATTCATATTTCTTTTTTAAAATTCAGCCCCACATTTACCGATTCCGGCTTCGCCACCGTAAGTCTCACATTCAGAGTTTGGTTACTGAAATTTTGGAACACATGCAGCCGATTAATTATTTGCTTTGGTTTTGTATTTTTAATCAATTTGTTCCAAACTAACAAGTAACAATTTGGAACAAATTGACATCTAGCTCAACATCGTTACATCTATAAGTCAATAATAATAATATAATAAAATAAAATAAAAACTCACATCTTGTACTCCACTCCTTAGCTGAACATTTGGTACAAAGAAAGGTAAAACATGAAAAATCATGAAAGAATTAATAAGATTTACATTTGAAATAATGAGAAATGGTAAACAAAAGTCTCATAATAAAATCATGAAAGAATTAATAAGATTTACAGTTGAAATAATGAGAAATGGAAAACAAAAATCTCATAATAAAATCATGAAAGAATTAATAAGATTTACAGTTGAAATAATGATAAATGGAAAACAAAAATCTCATAATAAAATCATGAAAGAATTAATAAGATTTATATATGAAATAATGAGAAATGGTAAACAAAAATCTCATAATAAAATCATGAAAGAATTAATAAGATTTACATTTGAAATTAAACTAATGTTTGGATTTTGGTGGGTGGGGGAGATGAACTGAGGCTTTAATATGTTCATATATATATATATATATATATATATATACTATTATAATAAGTCAACCTAAGATTTTTGGAGACTGTCAAATTTTATCACTTTTTTCCAAAAATACCCTTACATTTTTTTATTAATTACCACAATATCATATTCTCATAAAAAATAGAGAAAAAATAATAACTAATAACATTTTTTATCCATATTTAAGCTCTCAAAATTATTTTGAATCATCCCATCTTATACTCTTATCTTTTTTTATTCTCCAAATATTTAGAGAAAAAATAATAACTAATAACACTTTTTATCCATATTTAAGCTCTCAAAATTCTTTTGAGTCTTTCCATTTTATACTCTTATCTTTTTTTTATTCTCCAAATATTTGTATCATAACTACACTTATTTTTTAAATTTTATCGCATTACGCGTCTCACACGCAAAGCGTGTGGCACGATTACTCGTATATATATATATATATACCGGTAATCGTGTCCCACGCGTAGTGTGTGCGGTGCGTAATGCAATAAAAATATAGAAAATGTGTATAATTATCATATAAATACGTGGATAATAAAAAAAAACATAGTTTAATATTTAAAAGAATATTTGGTTGTTAAATAGGAATAAATAGTTTTATTAGTTTTTGTTTTTTATATTTTTATGTAAGTATAGTATGAATGTAATTAATACAAAGATATATGTATATTTTTTTAAAAAAATAACTAAATTGAACAGTCTGTTGACTTATTTATTATAATAGAATGATGAGTAGTTTAATAATAATAATTATTATTATAATTATTTTTATACTAGTATATTAGTGTAATAAAAAATGTCATAATAATATTCAGAGCTACAAATGTGGACAGCTATTAGCTATTAAATGCTTCCCTCATTAATGGCAAACTCCTCTCCTCTCTCTCTCTCTCTCTCTTCACTTCATTTTACCCTTTTAAATTTCTTTAAAGGAACAAAAAAAGAAGAATTTACCCTTTAAAATTCTTTAATTTTCTTATTAATTACTTAGCATTGGTGCAACAATGAAGCAAGTTTTGGTTCTACTAGTTGTGCTCCTCTTAGGCTTTTGTGAGTATTTCAACCCATTTTTAGTACTTTTTTTGTTTTGTTGTTATTTTGTTTGATTTATTTGTTTTCTTATATGGGTTTGTATAAAGTTGATATATTTTTCCCATTCAAGGGGTCTACTTGGGGTTTTAGGAATTGGGTCTTGAGTTAATGCTTGTTTGGTTGAGTCTTTTAGGCAAGAATAAGCTAGCTTAAATATTCAAGCTTTTTAAAATCTTTATTTTCCCCTTATTTACTTAGCATTGGTGCTATAATGAAGCAAGCTTTAGTTCTACTAGTTGTGCTCCTCTTGGGCTTTTGTGAGTATTTCAACCCATTTCTAGTACATTTTTTTTGTTTCTTTTGCTGTTATTTTGATTGATCTATTTGTTTTCTTATCTGGGTCTGTCTAAAGTTGGTATCTTTTTCTCATAATGGGGGTCTGCTTAGGGTTTTAGGAATTGGGTCTTGAGTTAATGCTTGTTTGGTTGATTTTTTTAGGAAATAATAAGGTAGCTTAAATCTTTCAGCTTTTTAAGGATAGAAGAACCGAAAAGCGCGGTTTGTAGCTGAATAGCCAAAAGGCCTGCTTAAAAGGGAAAATATATGATTTTTTAAAGTTTCAGGCTAAAAAAAATTCTTAATTTATAGACTACAGTATGTGTGAAATTGCCATTGGTTGCAATTTTCACCCTTTGTGATGTAATTTTCTCTTCGTTACCAGCATGAGAAACTCGGTTTGGTCTGTTGAATGATTATTATTTTGAAGTCCCGTCCGTCCGTCCCGTCCCCCCCCTGGTTTGATGATCTCATATTCACAACTTGCAATAAAATGCTTGCTTTAGTGCATCTTTTTAGGGGGGAAATTTGGCTTGCTTAATGCTGAGAAGAAACTGTTAAACCTATCTTATTGATACTGGCCTTTCCAAGCCACAAGTTGACTGAATTAGCTTAAGCCGACCAACCAAATGCAGTTAGGAAAAAAAGCGCTTAAAAGCTTTAACCGAATGCACTGCATCTTGTATTGCAAGTATATAGAACCACCTTGCTTTTAAGGTGTGAAGTTATTATAGACAAGACTTCAGATAGTTAACCAATTAAACGTCTATGTTAAATTATGATATATGCTGAATGTAGGTTGCAAACAGGCCATTACATTTTTTAAATGTGGAAATAGAACTATAAGAGTAGAAAAGAAACGAAACAAATGAAAACACATATTGCCTATTGAAACCCTGGATTGAACTGAGGCTTGGTTCTGTAATGAGGGTGATTGATATCCGAGGAAGTGATAATTTCTCATGCATTGGATTATTTCCCAACTGTTTAGGATTTTTGAGGATATAATTTTGAGCTCATGGTGTAGTTAATCATAAATTAATCTAGTAATGCCTCTATTATCCTTTCATCCAACATGTTGCTCAATAGTAATGAATGCAGCTAGTTAATTATTTCTTGTGCTTCAACTATTCTCAAATAAAAATATATAATTCTGTATTTAGACTCATAAGTATGATAAATAAAGGGCTTATCTGTGTACAGCTCTTTAGCAAAGTGCATTTATCCAGCTTAAAGATTCTAACTTTTCAGACTGAAAACCACTTCTTTTTTTGTAATTAAGCTGGCCAATCAAATTATACTATCACCCACCTTCTTTTGAAATGTGAGCTTAAAAAGCTGAGCTTTAAATCTGTAACTAAACAAGGCCAAGTCCCTTTGAAAAACAGTGTTAACAAATATGATTATATATTCCCCCATCGTTTTTTTAAGTATACTTACATTTCAACATGGGTATTTACTATTTGCTCTCTCTGTTATTTTTCCTGATTTTGTAGCCCTCCGCAGAGGCCATTGTAGCCCATTAATTAAGTTGAAAAGTTCAGTGATAACGAACGTGAGAAGAGATGATCTTTTGCCAATGATATCTCCGACCACTACTCCTCAGCCTCTTATTCCTCTTCTCGCTCCTTCACCTTTGACACCATTCACAAATAACACCACCCCCAAATTATCAGGTTAGTCTAATATATGTATGCATGTGGTCAGCTACTTTATCTACGTAGCTTTTTCGTGACACCATTTTCACATTTACGAAGAAATTCTTTTGCGTGGTTCTAATTCTTAACAGTGTTTTAAAAAGCAAAATCTTAACTAAAGCGTTTTGCAAGAGAGATGTTAAAAGCGTAAGCTTTTAGCGGCCCAAAAAGAGGAAAAGCGAGCTTTTTAAGCTTTTTTTAAGCTTTGAATCGAGCCTTTTCACTACGAAGCACGCTTTTTAAAACAGTGATTCTTAAAGCTAGCAGTTTTATGACTAAGACTCGTGTTGAAGCTTTTAAGCTCATCTTTCATGCGTTTTTACTTTAAGATAGACTGTGTTTGGGTTACCAGCTTTACAGCTGATATTTTCTGTTTTTTTGGCCCTAAAAAGATGGAAGCTTTAAGCTTGATGAACCTACCTTTTTTTTTTCCTTCTAAAACTCCAAACCCAGTTTGATGGCTTAAAAGTTCCAACGAAATAAGCCCTAAATATGCTCTTGAGCCCTAGTGTTTGGTTAACAAGCATTGTCAGGGCTTGATTTTTAAAGCCAATTTGTCATAGGCCTTATAAAATCGCTCAATTCGTCTCATTTTTACATATTACAGCGTAATTCAATCAGCTTGTGCAACTTTCTTAGAATTTTTGCTCAAATCTTATTTGTTTGGTTAAAATAGGGCATGCGTAATGTGCCTTGTGCTAAAAGAGTAGCACTTTTACTCATTTTCATCTTCTTCTTCTTCTTATTTTTTGTATAAACTTTTTCAGGACTCTGTGTGTTGGACTTTGATACAGTAGATGAAATGATGAGCACGGCATCTACCGACTGTATAACCCCATTTGCTCCGGTTCTTGCAAATGTAATGTGTTGTCCACAGTTAGAGACAACATTAGCAGTTCTCATCGGCCAATCTAGCAACAGCACAGAAAAGCTCTCGTTAAATGCTACACAGGCTCAACACTGCCTATCCGATTTTGAACAAATTCTTATGGGCCGGGGTGCTGACAACAATCTTAAAAAGATATGTTCTGTCCAACCCTCGAATCTCACCTCAGCTTCGTGCCCTGTCAGCGACGTTGATGCTTTTGAGAAAACAGTAGATTCTGAAAAACTTATTAGTTTATGTAAAAAGATTGATCTTGTTAGCGAATGTTGTAGCAAAGTTTGTCAGAATGCTATCTCAGAAGCTGCTGAAAAACTTGCTTCAAAGTCGTATGAGCTTTTTAGCAAAAACGAGTCTCACAAAGTGTCAGATCATTCAAGTAAGGTTAAAGATTGTGCTGTGCTTGTTCATAGATGGTTGGCGAGTAAACTCGGCCCTTCTCGTGCCAAGCACATCCTTAGAGGACTTTCTAACTGCAAAATTAACAATGGTGAGTTATGTTACTATTTAACTTCTGGTAGTGTTTTAATTGAACTTTTCTTCACCAATCTGTCAACTTTTTAACAATTCTAGTCGCTATTCTACGTGTTAATTTTCCAATTGAGGTACTTTCGTCAATTCAATTGGAAGAGTGACGACTGAGAACTGTTAATTATATGCTTTTTCAAGGGCTTATTTTGTCTTTTCATAAACGAACCTGACCTTTGTTCTTAACATTTTGTTCATGATTTTTATTTTATTTTACAAATTGTAAGCTATCTTAACAAATAAGTAGGGAAGTTTTAGTTGAATTGTATTTACCTTCTTATTTCCACGACCAATTTACACGGAAATGACTCAATTGCAAGAAACACATGGATTTGACCAAATTTGATATGTTGGTTGAACAATGTACAAAGGGCAAAAGGCTGATAGGTTGGAGTTTAAAAGTGCAAGTTCATAAATAAAAGTGTTTTCTATGTATGCTCAACCGATTTTGACTTGTTGTAAGAGTATTATTTGGGCCAAAATGACTTTCCCCCCCTAAAACATGGTTTTTGTCCCGCTTTGTTCCACATACTTCTGTATCAGACAATTTTAGTCCCTGGACATTGTCAATTTTTTCCTTCTTTGTCCCTAACGCTGTTAGTTTATCAGTTAAATTTACTAGTATTCTATGCTTTTGAAACAGTTTTGGTTCTAATCGTGTTTCACCCACCACACTTCATGTCACTGACTAGTCCTTTCTCTCTCTCTTTTTCAGTTTGCCCTTTAGTTTTTCCCAATATGAGCAGTGTCGCTAAGCACTGTGAAAATGACAAAAGCAACTTTACGGCATGTTGCAGTGCCTTTGGAAGTTTTATGTCTCACTTACAATTGCAAAGTTTTGTAACAAATTTGCAAGCCTTAAATTGTGCCGCATCACTTGGGATTAAGCTACAGAAAGCAAATGTTTCTATTGACGTGTATAATCTCTGCCATGTCAGCCTCAAGGATTTTTCACTTCAAGGTACATTGTGCACCATTTTTTAGTTAAATTCGTATAAGAAATTAAAGAAACTCAGTTTACTAGCCAGTAGCCATATCTTATTCGATACTAATCATTTTTTTGGAATCGTCGTTGCATCCGGGGTACCGCACTTTGATTCGACAGCTAATTCTCAAGGTAATTTCCTTCTTTACACATTATCAGAATGATAAGAATATTTTGCCAATTGGTTGATTCCCATATACTTACTTTTACTTCAATTTAGCTGATTCCTTGCAGTTAACTTTGAAAACAACTATAGTTTTTAACTACCTGTATTAACTCAGATTCCAACAGTTTAAGAAAAGATACATTCTTGTGGAAAGTTGGAAAAATGATTCATATCCTTGATAAATCTTTGGTTAATAAACTATCTTACAGCATTTTTGAGTTATCAGTAACCAACTGATAACAAAATACTTCAATTAGGCTGGAATTAGGAAAATAGCAGTTTTTAAGGATGCATATTTCTACAATGTAGTTTATTGATCTCAGAAACACTGTTAAATTGCTTTTCATTATGCATACAATTAAATATTATACTCGTGTTAAACTTATTTTCAAAAGTAGAGAAATGCCTATTTTACACATTTTTTTCATGTATCTTTCTTATGTCTCATGTCAGCGTAGCACATTATACATTTTTTTGGTTACTTTTAAACAGGCACTGGCTGCTTATTACCTAGTTTGCCATCGGACGCAACATTAGACAGAAAGACTGGAATTGGTTTTGTATGCGACTTGAACGACAACATTCCAGCTCCTTGGCCTTCTCCTTCTCTCCGACCGATCTCCTCTTGCAACAAAAGTATGTGTGTATATCTATATGTTATATATACATATGTATTTATCAGCTTATCCTGTTATAACAAGATTGTTTGTTTGAGCGGGGTTTTGTTTCAAACTTGATCTTTGTCTGATACTAAACGAACTGGGTATTACTTATACCACTCAAAATATATTTGATACTAAACGAACTTTGTGTTCCTTATACCACTCAAAATATATTATGGAGATTTCTATTAAATGACATCTTCCGGGCTTTTCCCTTTTGGTGGTGTAATTTTGGTTGGATTGCACTTCAATGAACTTCCTTTTTATTACCATACAGTTCAATTAGCTATTTTAATTTTGATGAACATCTACTTCAGTAAAGTGATTTTGAATATACGTGGTGAAAAATAAGTCATGATCGGGAAATTTCTTTATAAGTCCACATGTTAGCACATAACTACAAATAAAAGTAGCAAACAAATATTGAGTTCTAATTTAATTTAAGTAGCAACATCAAGATCAGAGTTCCAAAAGTCTCCAAATTTACCAAATCCTAAGCCATGAAAATACCAAACAAATATTGAGTTTTAATTTCATAGCAATGATGTGTAGAAAAAGTCTGGGGGAAGAGAAAGGGATGGAATTCGCCTGATACATGGAGAGATAATGATTATGGGTGATAGGGGCACTTTTGGTAAAGTGCATGCATATATCAAACTTAAGCAAGAATTTTACTCCGTTTTAAAAAAAAAGTGCTGAGATATGTATTAAAACCATAACTTTCCCTTCAAGATGTCAAATAGGAAATGCCCCAATATTTTATTAGAGAAATAAATGGCATTTACCCACCCCAACCAAAAGTGTCTCAAACAAACTGAGGACTAATGTGTATATACATGTTGGTGATTTTTATTTTTTTATCTGCAGCTATAAAAATTCCTGCTCTTCCGGCTGCAACATCTCGGGAAAATGGTGAGTCAAAGCTCGTTGTTTTCTTCTTCTTTTTGCTGTGTTTTCTATGATTATCTTAGCTTTACTGTGTTCAATCCCTAGGATCAATATACATATATACATGTTAGTTTAATAGCACATCACAAAATTTACATCTTGATTGGATTGTTCTGTTAAATAAGGTAATATAAGCTATTTGCAACCATACTTATGTTCTTGTTGTTGCAGGTATTTATACTCAAAAAGCTGTGAGTTACAAACTACTTGCGACGTTGGTTCTTCTTGTGATACTCCTCTAATTTATCGGCTGACATAATTTATGCATTTCAAGAATAGTGAAAACCAACTTTTAACTGCTACTGGTAGAATTTAGCCAGCTCAGTAGGAGAAGGAACCAGATCAAAAGATGGATCGTCTCCCTTAATCTGCGAGTAAGATTTGTCTCCCAGGTTAAATGTAGTTCTTCTTGTTGTATCAATCTATTTCCCGTAAGAGCTCATGTTAAGTTGATAGAAATCTCTCAAAAGAAGTTGTATGTAATAATCACTCGTATGATTATACCGTTATGTAAGTATTATATACGTAAGATAGAAGGAACATTAATATGATTATCTGCTGCTGCATTTGTTCAACTGCTACCACCTATGTGGCAATTTTCTTCATAGATATGGAAAATTTCAATTTATTGTACTGTCTGGACTAACATTTATACACCCTCGGTTGAACATGGGCCGACACAGAGCTGCGCACTTGTAATTAGAGCTATGTGAACCTCTGCTTCCAATTTGCATTTGAAATCACATTAGCACTCGTACGTTTTCTCAGTTCTTTGATCATATACATATTCGTTGTTGTATTATACATGGATTTGTTATTCCATCAATAGTCGTTCCTATGTCTATTTAGAAGTTTGAATGTGTGTTGGGAACCAGAAAAATTTCAACAACAAAAAAAACCAAAATATTGGTGCACAAGGGAAATACCAAGAAAATTCATTTTGTTTCATTTTAATCACACAAAAAAAGGGAGAAAAGGAAGAGGCTTTTGACTTGTAAGTAGTCATTGTTGCCTAGTACCAGTAGTTGGCAATCTAATACTTTTTGATTGGAGAAAATGTTTTGATTTATTAATTAGTTGATGGACAAAATTCAATACCATTATTAACAAATACTTTTAGTTATATCCTTGAACTTTCTAGTTTCTATAGATTTTACTCAAACTGGCAGAAAACGTAAGTGTCATTCATGTCTACACAACAATACGTGTTTGAATGAGAAATGAAAGGGTTACATATACTTACAATTCCATTAGTATATACTAACGACTTATCTAATAAAAGAAGTATACTTAAACATCCACACTAATTTTGTTAACTTTTTATTGTTAACTAGTGACACATTATCATTTAAAAATCTATTAAATGACACATATGTATATTAACTTAAACACACACATTAGTTTTAACTTTAATAATATTATCTATTATAACTAAAAATTAATTATTCAAAATATACTACTATGGATAGCTGTTGGGAGAAAACAAATAGTAGTATGATAGAGATATAAAAGATATACGTGAGAAACAACATTTAATTGTGTGTGTGGATAGATTTTTTTTATGTAATAACAATTAAAAAGATCGTTATCTTTAACAATATTTTTAACATCTATAAAGTTAACCCACTTTAACCCAACTAATGAGGAGATAAAATTGCATTCTTAGTTAACATTTTTAATTAACAATAGAGATAACAACACTCTATCTATTTTGTACATGCTTTTTAACTTATCTTGTCATGTTTCAGTGTTATCGGGGTTGAGATTTCACTTTGTAACTAAACATGTGTCAAATCACTATTTTAAAAACATTATAAACAAGATATTTTGTAAAACACGAACTAATTCATTATTAGTGTCATGGAACTTTATGTCAATATTAGCTTCTTCAATATGGCCAAATTCAAAAAGAGAATAACAATAGGAAGAAAGAAAATGACAAATATAGAACTTCCACTTATTTCTTTTGATTGGCATATAGCAACTACACTTGTATATGTATCGTGTAGTACCTTTAACCTAACCCCAAATTCATTAACATAGTTTTATTAATCCTTTTACCCACCTGTGAAAGGTTATTAGTTAAGAAATCTTATTAGTTTTTACTATAAAAGAAAATCACACTCCATGTCACATAAATAAATATCTTATAGTGAGAACAAGAGAGGGGAAAAGAAAAAAAAATGGAGTCTTCTACTATCCAAGACGGTTCCAGTGGCTTGTTAATTCCCTCGGAGACGATAAGTTCGGAGCTTGAACATGTTCTTTCGGACACGAGCAAGCCTCACACAACGCGTTTACTATGTGCCACTTGTCTCGAGCTGAAGACAATGTTCCGGCTAGCAGCTCCAGCTATCGCAGTGTACTTGCTAAACAACGTTACCTCGATGGCCACTCAGATATTTTGTGGCCACCTAGGCAACCTTCAATTTGCCGCCGCAGCCCTCGGTAACAATGGCATCCAAGTATTCGCTTACGGTGTCATGGTACTTGTTTACTTTTGTCTTCAAAGATAACTAAACGAATTTATGATATTAATTCCGGCTAATTGAAAATGTAATACTATACACGCTAGGTGGTAAATTTTTCGTATTTAGCAGTGTAAGTTTGATTAAAAAAAAAAAAACTGTGTAAGTTTACATTACCTTTTGATGTGGTCAATACTTCGTATATAGTTGTTATCGATTATGATCATTTAGTGTAAAATTGTTGAGACATGACTCGTGAACGTAGTTTCTTTTCTTTCTCAGCCCTTTTTTCATTGTTTTTGTTTCATTTTATAGAATACCCTTTCTTAAGTTCGTCTCATCAATTCCTAAAACGATAATGAAGTTTCGTGTCAATAAAATTAAATTCCATTTTAAACTTCTATTGCAAAACATTTTTTTTACTTGTCGTTGTATCTCGAATTCTCAATACGATTTGTCGTTGTAGCAACTTAATTAACTATCTAGAACTGAGAATTTGAGACAAGAGATGCTTGAAAGTACTAAAAGTGTGGTTAATTTGTAATCAAAACTCAATTTAGATATTAAAATATAGTCGATGCAGTGAAGCAAACCCGATATCCATTGATACTAATTATCATTTTTACATGTTAATTAGTACTCCTATTCCTATTTAGTTACTTTAAAAAGACATATTTATTAATTGTAGTCTGGCATTTGTAGTAAATTAAATTTAAACTGTTAGTATAGGGAGTATTATTTTAATCATTCCTCTGATGAAAAAATCGTGTGATGGTGCGAGTCATCATACGTAATTCTTGCAAAATAAAATAGTTAAAAGCTATGGGGGACTTCAATAAATGCTTTGTTTGTGACAAATTGTATGATTCTCTTAGGGATGGACCATTACTACTATAAGCATATTGGCTTTTGTTTGTAGTTTTTATCCAACTACGATCTATTATTAGTTGTAGTTTTATATTAATCGGTGATGAGGTAGTTTTGGCTTCTTTATTTTGTTTTAACTCTAGGTAGCGGATTGTGCTATAAGTAGGGATGGGTACGACGCGGATTGGAACGGATTGACCTCAATCATAATCCAATCCGTAAAATAAATGGCGGGACGGATTGTGACGGATTGATAAAATTTAAATCTCAACCCAAGTCAATCAAATCCAACCCGTCACAATTAAAACTCCAACCCAACCCAACTCAACCCGCAAAATAAATTGCGGGTTGGGTTTAGATTGATTTTTAAATTTATGTTTTGGTCATTTATTTTTCATAATTTGTATAATCAACCTAAATTTTAAAATAAATCGAATATTTCAAAGAGAAATGTAAATTAAAACCAATGAAAATAGGTTTAGAACATTCGCGAACAAGTAATAAAACTAAAATATAAAAAGAATGAAATGTTGTTATCTTAAAATACATATATGTATATATATTTATAATTATATATATATATATTGCGGGTTGAAACGGATTGGCGCGGATTAACCCGCAGTTTGTGAAGCTCAACAGTCAACCCTAACTCAACCAGTAAAATATATAGCGGATTGAAGCGAGGGGGATTGATTTTTTTTTTGACACTCAGCCCACCCCAACCCGTGTCAATCCATACGGGTTGGGTTATAGGGAAATTTGCGAATTTTTTGCCCCCTAGCTATAAGAGTCTCGATTTGTAACATGTTACCTTGATGTGATATACACTTAAAAAAAAAAACTCAAAAGAATTTTTTCTTGAATTGCTATAAGAGAAGCCAAGAAGGCAAATATACTGTGACTTGTCATATAATTACATGGTAACTAGAGAGGAAATATACTTTAATTATTTAGTCTAATACTTCTATGCATTCATCCAAATTTTAGCTGATGAAAGAGTAAAGTCCCATTGAGCTATAGTTATTCCTGAATTAAGAAAATCACTGTAAGTAAAAGTTTATTTACCAATAGTTTATTTTTTGAAAACTGTTGGTACAATAAGTGTCGCTAAATTTCAGTAATAGTTTAGCAACATAATTAGTTGCTATTATGTTACTAAAATTTAGCGACACTCATTTTAACAGAAGTTTTAAAAAAGTAAACTGATGGTAAATAATTTTTATTTTTTTAGTGAATATTCTACATGAACAAAAAAAATCATTTACAGCTCCAAACTTTATGAAGAATTAAAATTGTGTGGTACAGGGAACACAACCTTCAAGGTAGCTCAACAGAATAAAATCCGATCTAAGATCAATGAACTAGCCGGAATACAGATAATATATATGGAACTATAACCGCATAAACAAAGGGGGAAAGACCCAAATTTAAGAAAAAATTCACCATTTTAAACTTAAACATCGATGCTACGATGACATAGACCATATTATTGTCACTCCAAACCTTTTATCACCCCTTATTACTCAGGGTCGATCGGTGAATGAGGCAATAATGATAAAGAATTGTCGTATGTATTATTAAAAGTTTAATTTATATACTAGGGCACACAATAGAAACTCTTTTAAATCATAGGAAAACTTAATGTTAAGTACATACTTTGCAGACCTATTTATCAAGAACATGAAGTTACATTTTTTGTTTGAGAATTAGCTAGTGTATATTAATGTAGCATCATTGAAACAAATGCATGATAACTTAAATTAAATGTTAACACCAAGTTCTTCATAAACAAGTGTCTTACTTTTGCATTAAGATGATTATTTTCTTTCATTTGGATAGCTTGGCATGGGAAGTGCAGTGGAGACACTGTGTGGCCAAGCCTATGGAGCCCGCAAGTTCGACTTACTCGGAATATATTTGCAAAGGTCTACAATACTTCTAGTCCTTACAGGAATACCTCTAACTTTTTTATATATCTTCTCGAAGCCCCTCCTTCTCCTCCTCGGTGAATCCACTACAATCGCCTCAGCTGCCGCCCTATTTGTCTACGGCCTTATTCCTCAGATATTTGCATACGCTTGCAATTTTCCGATACAGAAATTTCTTCAGGCTCAAAGTATAATCTTCCCCAGCGCACTAATTTCTGCTGTCACACTAGTGTTCCACCTCATTGCCACATGGCTCGTGGTGTTTGTGTATGGGTGGGGACTACTTGGCGCCTCACTCACGCTCAGTTTGTCGTGGTGGGTGGTGGTAGCAGCGCAATTTGTATATATCATTGTGAGTGATAAATGCAAGGATAGCTGGAAAGGGTTTAGTTATCAGGCTTTTAGTGGGTTGGGGAGTTTTATGAAATTATCGGTTTCGTCCGGTGTCATGTTGTGTTTGGAACTTTGGTATTATCAGATACTTGTGCTAATTGCGGGATTATTGGATAATCCAGAGATTGCCTTGGACTCTCTTTCCGTATGGTAGGCAGACAAGTAGTATATATTCTTGACTTAAGATTGTCAAATTAACATACTAAAATTTGCAAGTATGCATGCTTTTTTTTTTGGAAAAAATTGACGCCTAACACCTTTAGCGGATTTGGCTATTTTGGATAACACAAAAAATCCCCCTGCTTGTTAATATTATTGTACTTTAAACAACTTTTTTTGATAATTATTGGTTGATCATGTTTTTCGAAGCTTTTTTACGCTTTTAACTATTACAAACATATTCACTAGGATTATACAAAATGTTCGGAATCATAAATAATTCAGCTTTTGGATCCATGAACGGCAAGTTCCCATGCACAAAGGCAATAGCTTAATTCGTTCAAATTTAATTAAGATGGTATCTCATGTATTTTCTTTCATCTAAAACCCAAATTAAGTGGATGTAAGTTCAACATTTAATTGGTTTACAAATATGAATATATGTAATTATATTTCTGCCATTTCTTCTTTTTTAATTGAGAATGGTTGTTGTGACATACAGTATGACAATATCAGGATGGGTCTTTATGATTTCTGTAGGATTCAATGCAGCTGCAAGGTACATACTGTATATATGTCCATTTTTATTTTTATTTTTTTTGTATAATTGAGTGGTGTACATGAAAATCACCTCATATTTATTATGTATTGGTCAATATATAATAGTAAGACCACTATTTTTGTCATACAACCATGTGCTTGGACTCTTAAAAGTTAAAAAGTTGGCATGCAAAACTCAAAAATTTGAGCTAAAATGCTAATTTTTCTACCATAAAGAAGTATTTACACAACTTTAAGCTACATCAAAATAATAGTCTCTTGCATGGGAAGAACTAGGTTAAAAAGGCTAAATCACCCCCTCATATTGAGCAAATTGTGAAAAAAAATCATGTATTTTACTTATAGGTTGACGATTATACCATTTCAACACTCCGGCCCGTAATTACAAAAAACAATATAAACTTGTATTTCAGCTCCACCCACCTTCAAATGCTAATTCTGTCACTTGTCATATAAATAAAATTGTTTAGTAAAATGCTTAATCCTCTTCTTAATAAAATGTTTTTATTAAGGGAATGATTAATGTAATCCTAATTGACTAAGTAGCTCGTACTCGTTATAGAATCTTGATAACCAAATGTTTTTCATACTAGTAATTTTTCTACGGTCCAATTAGAAGAAGTGTCTACACAACTTTAAGCTACATCAAAATAATAGTCTCATGCATGGAAGGAATTAGGTTAAAAGGGGCTAAAGCACCTCATATTTAGAAAATTACAAAAAAAAATTCAAGTATTTTACTTATAAGTTTACGATTATATCATTTCAGCACCCTTATAATTAAAAAAAAAAATTAACATGTAATTCAGTCTCACATACTTTTAAATCCTAGTTCTTGGTGGCATGTTGCTTAACATAACTTACTCCTACCTAGGAATAAGAGAACTAATGTGATTAATATATATTTGAACAAATGCAGTGTGAGAGTGAGTAATGAACTAGGCGCGGGTCATCCGAAATCAGCTGCATTTTCAGTTGTAATTGTCACAATCAGCTCTTTCTTCATTGCCTTAATCTTGGCCGTCCTTGTTCTTATTTTTCGACACGACATAAGTTACATATTCACTGGTGGCACCACCGTCGCTGAAGCAGTTTCCGATCTTACACCCTTTCTGGCTGTCTCCATTGTACTTAATGGCGTGCAACCAGTACTATCGGGTAAATATATAAAAATAAATGATATGTATAGCTTTCTTAAAAGTTTAGTTTGAAATTGTTACTACTGTAATATTAGCTACTGCATTATTCATCTAAGAAATGCAAATCAACCACCTCTCATCTATATGGGTGAAACATAAACTATCTAAGTTTCCATTGAAATCTGACTATTGAAAACAGCTTTCAATGGAAACTCAGATAGTTATAAATCCAACTCGCTTTTGATCACATTGATCGTGGTTATAAAGGGAGCGATAAGGATAGGGGGTATAAGGAGAAAAGCTGAGATTTTGTGATCAATTTCTTTGGCTATTAGGCTTTGATTCGTAGCCTTTTCTCCCTAAAATACGGCTATAGGCTCTGATCAGACCATATAACTATAACTGATTACATATTTCGTATTTTTGAACATATATATATATATATATATATATATATTTCCTCGCATAATCTAATTAAAGAAATATTGAATGTGAAAAAGGATCTATACAGAAAAAATCACTAATGAAACCAGGATGTTTTAATTTTGAAGGATCTACACACTTTCGATTATCCTAACAAAACTACAGTTTTTGTTTTTGTTTTGTGTTTGTAACTACAATGTTCCATTTGTTAGTTTATAAGTAACCCACACATCACCAGGTTTGTAAACTCCAGATGGCACCTATTAATCAAAAATACTTACTGGCATGATTGTATTATATGCACATAAGTTTGACGACTTAATGATTTATCATTAATTTGTTGTGTAAATCTCCATAAACAAAAATATAAACATCCTATAAAAATGTCAAGAGTAATCAAATTTTCAACTCATATACATAATTGACATTCCCAACAAGCTAATTGAGTCAACTATACAGAATATCGACAATATTTAAGAATATTACTATGTATGTATATCATCTGGCTTATGCAGTTTAATGGAATCAATTTAGAGTTGTCGACTTATTCACAAGAGGATTTTATGCTTTCTTTCTTGTATATGGAAAGTGACTTTTATGTAGCATCCTCACTTTAACCAGTTAACCATTTTGGTTTAGACTTGTACATTTACTATTTTACTCTATTGTCAAAACATACCTAAAATTAATTAAGTTGCCTTACCATTTTTAGTAAGAAAATCTTGTTCTCTGTGTTTTGTACTACAAGTTCCGTCGCTCTTGTTCATGGAAAGGCAAAGATGAATAGGCTTTTTAAACATGTTAATAATTACTTACTAATTATATTCATATATTTTGAACAAATAGTACTATTTGAAGCATAACCACATACATAAACCTTGATTGTGCTACTAATTGGTATGTAACTAAGAAGTTTGTACTTGAGAATGATTGAAGGAGTGGCTGTTGGATGTGGATGGCAAACATTTGTAGCATACGTAAACGTCGGATGTTACTATGTTGTTGGCTTACCAGTGGGGGCTCTTCTCGGTTTTAAATTCAACTTTGGAGTTAAGGTATATACTCCGTATTTATTTGTTTGTTTACTCATACATTCTCCAATTTTCGATATGATTTCGAGAATTACATACATATATACATGGTTTTAAATAGTGCGTTTTAAAGTGAAAAAATTCTACCAAAGCTTGATAAAAAAAGCTCGATTGAAAGCTTAGACAGAAAAAACTTACTTTCTCGCTTTTGTAGGCCGATAAATCTTAAGTTTTTTTTTATACGCTTTTAGGATGACTTTTGCGAAAACCGTTTTAGCTAACTAATCGTTTTTTTCTAGAACACTGCTTATCATATAGCCGTATAGGCCTTTGTCAGTAATTAACTTGTTAGCCTTGTTTTTCGAGTATGCATGTCTCTCTTATTTCAACATTGTAGAGTTATAGTGTAACGGATC
Source organism: Primula veris (assembly GCA_963682055.1). Taxonomy (NCBI): domain Eukaryota; kingdom Viridiplantae; phylum Streptophyta; class Magnoliopsida; order Ericales; family Primulaceae; genus Primula; species Primula veris. The sequence goes on from OY821749.1 coordinate 596,720, forward strand.
AACTGTGGTCGAATGCATATTTGAACCAATATTTTAAATAACGTTATCGCTATCGTAGCGTTTTTTCGAGAGAAACGCTAAAAGGGCTAATAGCGTTGCTACATAGCGTTTTGCGGTGTATTTTTTTTTTGGCCTAAATATGCACTAAACTTTAGAATATATAACAATAAAAAAAGAAATGTATAATTATATTAGATAGTAATAAAAAAAAATTGTTGTAGCTGAGTTTTGAAATTGGGTGAGTTTAGATAGTGCTGGAAATTACAACACTATCTCAACCATCTGGACTGCAGACACTTTTATAAAAATTACACAATATATATTAATTATTTAGATCTGCTGTTTTTTTTACTAACTCGCTATTTACGCTTTTGGTCCAGAATTTCACGCATTTTGCGCTTTTGGTCCACTATAGCGCGATTTTAGCGCAATTCCAGCCAAATAGTGATTTTTCGTTGCGTTTTTTTTCCCAAAAAGCACGATTTTTAAAACAATGATTTGAACAGAAAGTTTTTATCGATCATTTAATTTTGCAGGGAATATGGTCAGGGATGCTAGGTGGTACATTGATGCAAACAATGATTCTACTATGGGTAACATTCAGGACAAATTGGGATAAAGAGGTACCCTAAACTAGATAAAATAGCGAATTACATATAATTAGTGATATATGATGAATATGCATACTTTAAAAGCTTATTATCATGTCCATTTACCAACCTTCATAATTGCTTAAATATCAGTGTTTTAAATAGCGTTATCGCTACCGTAGCGTTTTTTCGAGAAAAACGTTAAAAGCGCAAATAGCGTTACTACATAGCGTTTTCCGGTGTATTTTTTTTTTTTTTGCCTAAATACATATAAATATAACATTAAATTCAAAACATCTAATAAAAATTAACTAAATATATATAAAAAAATTGTAACTAATAATCACAAAATGATTATACTTGAGATGCCAGAGTATTTACTTTGTTTGCAAGAGTTTTGGGGTTTGATTCTCTTTAAACTCCAATAATTTCATTAAAATTTTGACCAAAAATAAATAATTTTTTTTTTGGACTACACCCGCTATAGCGTAAATAGCGTTCCTATAGCGCGAATTTAGCGTTTTTCCATCCAAATAGCGTTTTAGCGTTGCGTTTTTCTTTCAAAAACCACTATATCGCACAACGTTGCGCAACGTTGCGAGTTTTTTAAAACAGTGATAATTAGTGATATATGATGAATATGCATACTTTAAAAGGTTATTATCATCTCCATTTACCAACCTCCATAATTGCTTAAATACTACCTGTGTCAATTATAATTATACACTAGAACAATAGAAACATGATACGAAAATGTTCCTTAATAATTTTATATACTCTCAGGTTGAGAAGGCAAAGATCAGATTGGATAAATGGGACGACAAAGCCGAAGAGATCGAGCCTCTTTTAACAGGCTGAGGATGTTGTAATTTAGACAAAAAACCTAGTCATTAAAATTGTTTTGCAAGTATGAAAATTCCCGGTATTTGAGCATTGTTAGAACTATATTTCTGACCTATTAACTCTTTTTGTTAATTGGTTTGAACAAAATAACTCAAGTTGGTTTTTATGAATTAAAACGGTTTAATGTTTACATGTGAGGTTGCAAGTTCAGTTGCAACTACAGTTTCAACCTGCCAATACGCTGTTCTTATTGAGAATATTTAAGTGATAAATAATGGAAATAGTTTAAATGAAATATGCAGATTAGTTTGAAAAGATAATATTCATTTAATTGTGGAAAGTAGATCTCTTTTATTATACAATGTCTTTATCTCTTCATTCAATCTATATGTTTACAAATCAGCAATGATCTAATTAGATTGAATATATGGAGTTAGGGTTTCACGTTTTATTAAGATTGTATCTCTAATAATATATTATTTTATATATAGTAACTCTTATTGTCAACCTAGTCTATTAACAGATATTAACAAGAAAACTGAGTCAATCAATTACAGCATTATCTCGTTCAATATAGGGGAAGGTTGATCAATCAGAAAAGTCCAAATCAATCAACAAGTTCTTGAAGAAAAAAGATTATTTTTACTCTTTATATAAGTTAATAGCCTTGCTTGTAAAAAATGTGTGTTCTAAATTATAAAGAACTCAACTTTGTGAGAATATACAATAATCTTTAAAAACGAAAACAATGGTGGGATGTCATTGATATTTTGAGATTTTGAGTGATAGTTATAAGGTAGGAGAAATATAGAGATAGACAAAAAACCTATAAGGAGTCTGAAAGTTTTTCATTAAGACTTGAATCATATATTGTAAGCCATTATAATATCATCAATTTGGATAAGTTCCCCGGAGACGTAACCTAGTTGGGTGAACCCCGTTGTTAAATGTGAGTGTGATTTAATTAAAATACATTTAATCATTCCAGTTATGTCCATCATTATACTTAGGTTACAATCTCAGTTGCAACTGTACTTAGAACCTAACTGCATAACTGCAACTAGAACAGCGGATAAAAATTTCAAACATTGTTATTGTTCCCAATATATATGAAGAAAAACTAGTCATTGAAATTGATTTTTGGGGTCAAAACATAAATGTAAATATGGAACTTGCCATTATTTCAGCATTGCTATTGTTCTACTAATAACAATTCAAATTAATATTGTGTTTTGGGAAGAAACAACCCTCTTGCTGCAATACATTTGTGTAAAAATAAAGTAAATTGTTACAACTCGCAATAATATAATGGTATTGTGGCATATATATGTTAGAAATTTAGGGTATGATAATCCTGGATAACTTCGAAGAATCGTGTTCGTACACTTTCCGAACAAAGTATTTCGACCCTATTATTGCCTGGGTTCACGAAATCTTTGTGGGGATAATTCTTGAAGAACAATCTGTTTCTGGCAAGGAGAATAGATTAGGAAATGTAGAGAGAATTTTCTTATATGTTTCTGTATTTGAAATCGAGGCCAAATGACTCCTTATATAGGAGATCAATAATTGAAACTGAAAGCAAGCAACTGTTCGGAAAGGAAGCAACTGTTCGGAAAGGAAGCAACTGTCCGGAAAGGAAGCAACTGTCCGGAAAGGAAGCAACTGTCCGGAAAGGAAGCAACTGTCCGGAAAAATTTTTGCTCGGGGCGCTGCCCCGCACCCCGCCCGCTGTCCTGGCAGCGGGACCCCAGCCAGGGGCTCTCGCCCCTTGGACCCCGCCAGGGGCTCTGCCCCTAGGACCCCGCCAGGGGCTCTGCCCCTTGGAACCCCGTTTCAATTATTCATATTCAATTATACGTTGGCTCGACGAGCGTGCACTCCGCACTTCCCTAACTCGTTTCCGAGTTTAACGCATTATTGCATCGCCCTATAATAAATCACATTACTACTAAAATACATTGATGATACTAAAATCACCAACAATATATATAATTATATATATATATATAGCTTTTCTTATAGCACATGATATTGTGAGAAAAATAATTGTCTACTCTTTCCCTTAGCATATGGGTTATGCGAAATGTTTTTTTCTCTTCTCGATGAAATATATAATTTGTTATCGCGTTATATCTGTGATTTTGCACAGTAAATGAAACAGCGTTAAACCACATATATCTTAACATTAAAAGGTCTCGTAATGGTAAAGATGAGTAACTTTTTATAAAAAAACAGACTCGATCGTTATCTAGTCAATGTGGGATAACATACTCTAACACTCCCCCTCGCTATCGCTAGTCCCGCTCTGATACCATGTTAAACCACATATAGCTTACCATTAAAAGGCCTCATAATGGTAAAGATGGGTAACTTTTTATAAACCACAGGCTCGATCATTATCTAGTCGATATGAGATAATATACTCTAATAAACATAATAAATATCTACTATTTAAATAATTCTCAGATTTTTTTCCTGATTGTTAAGGTAGATTTTATTTTCACACAAACTTTCATTAACATTAAAATGGACCAAACCCAGAATACAACTTCCAAAATTACAGAATTACGACCTTCTTAAACTGAACCTGAGAAAACTATCTAGCAAACTAAAGTTAGCAAAATTACAGCTTAATTGTTACCTTCGTGTCTAACTTTTGTGCCGCTCTCGCCATCTTTGCCGCCATTTTACTCTCTATCAACTCCGCTTTTCTCTTCTCGATTTCAAATTTCTCCTCTTGCTTCGTCCTGGCTAGGGTTCTCTCTACCACACATCTAGGCTTCCTTTTCTTCCTTCAAATGCATAACCTCATTTTGCAAAGCTTCATCTATCCTGCAAATTTTCATTTTCAATTTTCATATTGGCCCTATATTCTATTTCCCCCGAAGTCCACTCTTCCAAATCAGCAACTCTTTGAACATAACCTTGTCTCAACCAAAACCCCAAACAACCAAAAATAGCTCCACCACCTGTCTAAAAGAGGACTATATGTAGTATATTATTTGAGTCCGTTGCGTTTTACTTTTTCAATAGAATGGTATGGAACACCGCTAAGTGATAACGGACATATAGAAGACCAATATTTGTTTGGTAAAAATAGTGATTTACTAGGAGCAACTGAAATGAGATATCGAAGATTAAACGTGATAATTCTTGAGGAATAAGTAATAGATCGATGTCAAGTTTAAATAATGTAGAGCCAATAAATATAAGTTATAATTTGATTATCGTGATAGGAATGACAAGTGCTAGTATATATAGAGCTGATAGCTGAAATTGTGATGGTACAACTTTTTTTGTTGAAGGTGATCGAATCTAATAGTGTTTCATGATATATAAATGTAATGTTACAAAAACTTTAACAAAATACGTTTAAACGCCAGCTTCCAAACAATCAAAGCCGAGGGAAATTTAAATCACTTCAAAACTTGCCCATTAGAAAACAATCCCTTCCAAATCTTCATATGTGCAACAACTAGTTTGCATTTTGATGAAGAAATAGTGAACAACACAACCTTGCTAAATTTCTTCAATCTCTTTCCAACCTTAATCTTCATCTTAAATATTCGCACTCGAAAACGAGATTGCTTCTTTCTATAATCTACTTTTTCTAGTGATTTGTATATCAAAAATTGAGTTTTTCTTTGCTTTACCTCATCAGGGTCTTCCTTGCTAACTTTTGAATAACCATTACCATATTGTTTGTTTAAAAGAGTCATTTTTTTTTAGTGAGATTTGACTAGTGAGAAATGAGATTGCAATATTGGTGTAATATATTTATAGAATTATGGATTTGTAAAGGTCCAGTAATGTGGTCATTTTGTAGGGTCAAACTATGTAATGACTAACTGCATTTGCACTAATGTTTGTTGCTAAATTATTGAATTTTAAAATAGACTTTGCAGGCTTTGAGCTGGCATACTAGCTTGCAATATAACATGGTATTTATTTGAATACTCGTCAATTTCAATTTTTAGCATAAAAACATCATGATCACAAATTAACAAATAACAATACTTAAAAATCGACAATTTAGTACTGTGTTATCGGAAATTTCTATAATAGCTATTTTTGCCATGATTAGGAATCCATTGTCTAGTTTGTTCTTTGTGAAAAAACAAAAAAATTGTATGGTTGGCTTGTTAAGTACTAAATCATCTAAGTTAGTATAAATATCAGTGTTTTAAAAAGCAAAATTTTAGTTAAAGCATTTTTAAAGAGATGTGATAAAAGTGTAAAAAGCATAAACTTTTAGCGGCCTTAAAAAGAAAAAACGAGCTTTTAAAGCTTTTTTTAAGATTTGAATCGAGTTTTTTTGACTACGAAGCGTGCTTTTTAAAATAATGATATACATAGAGGCTCCTAGTTTTTTTATTTTTCTTTCCATCAGCTATATATACAGTATATAATGCCTTTTATTACCTAATTTTTGATGTGACTAAATTTAATTACCACACCGACAGCAAATATACTAACAAGTAAACAAGTTACATAAAAGTAAACAATAAAAATATACTTTTCTATCTCGAACTAAAAAAAGTATATTTTTGTACTTAAAATATACGACCCAGCAAGGCCAATATATATATATAGTGACTTTTGTTACTTTTTTTTTATCTGATTAATTTAATTACCACACCGGCATCAAATATACTACCAAAACAAATGTGGAGTATATAATTTTAATGACCAAACAAGTTACATGTATTATGTCATTTGTGGGGTAATATAAATATATGTAGGTGTTGACGTATTTAGTCAGGCTTGTAAAGTCAAAAGAGCGAACATTTTACATTACTTTATTATACAAAGCTTATGCAATATTTATTTAGTAAGGAAAATTTATAATTCTAATAGAGGGTCTAACATTTTACACCGTCTAAAATTGATTATATATTAGAAAATGATTTGTGTAATGCTTGCTTGCATTTATATTATTATTTATCTGATCATAGCTAGCCTCATGTCACACACACCTCATGTTAATTTGCAAAATGATATAATGAGATAATATACACACCCTTAAATTTATAAAATTACAAAACAATTATATTAGCATTATGTTTTAGGTAAACACGAATTTATATTTTCCAAAGGACATTAGAACATTGGTCGTAGAATTAAGCGATCATTTTCAGATTAAAACTATCGATCGACGGCTTACGTGCTCTCATTTTCCTTGGTCAATAGCCAAGGGAGTGCCGCTTATTCGTTATTTATACAAATATATATATATATATATATCATTATCATCTGCAGGTAAATAGCTTTTACCAAAATTTTAAAAAAGAGAAGCATAAAGTAAGGCTTGAAACAAGCTTAATTTAAGTTTGAAAATATAACAAAGACGGAAAAAACCAAAATCATATGTAAGGTTTCACGCTTGTTTTGGCCAATTCTTTTCATAATATATATATAAATAGTCAACTGTTTTGGCCAAGCTAATTTATTTTTTTGCCCAAATTTCAATATATCCGTCTCTTTGTGGGTTGGTAGGTTGTTTTGGACAATGCATTTATAATTAAAGTCAGCTTATTTCTTCATGTTTTATGTTTCTTTTTTTGTGTTGGCCAACTATTTGATTGAGGGGTCGTGTCAAATAAATAGTCTCAGCTATGCCAATAAATAACTAAAAAAAAAATTTGTGTTGGCCAACTATTTGATTGAGGGGGTGAAATAGAGAAGGATAAACGTGCCCAGAAACTTCTCTAATAAGGTTTATAACCACACATTCAGTAGGTTCTACATACTTATATAATAAAATATATTAAATTTGTGTTTATAAACCTTGTTGAAGGAGTCTTTCAAAAAGACCAAATAATTTCTCGTACCGACGTTGTCAATCTTTTTTAATTATTGCTACAGTTTACATTTGATTACTGCGTTCTCATAGTTTGCTTTCCCAAAAAAAATGTTAACATCGGTTAGTATATGTTATATTGTGGTACTTTCTTATTGAAAAAATTATTTTCATATTGTTACAATAGCTGATTTCTAATCGAAATTCTAAAGCAGTTCTTAGTATATAGTAGCTCGTGAAAAGTATGGCCGATCAATGCTCTTCGATCTTCTCGTGTTATATTGGTGAGTAAATGAGAACAGTTTTACTTTTTGCAGAATGATCATGGAGAGAGATATCAGATATGGCGCTCCGTAACCCCTTATGGAAGAATCGAAAATTTATGCCTAAACTCTTGATCATGTAAAAAATATCATTATTATCCATCATTTTTCCCGGCGTAAAATGTTCTAGAGGATACAAGTGTAAGCCCTCTTCTTTAACTAAGAAGCGAGCTCGAAACAAATTTGTATTGCATTATACACCCCAATGACAAGTAACCGGAAAAATGGCTCGTGTATCAATGCTTCTTATGTTTCATCATAAAATGTTGTTAACAAAAAGAGTTATTATGTACCGTGATACTTTCTTACTAAAAAAATGTATTCATATTGTTACATTAGCTGATTTCTAATCGATATTCTAAAGTAGTGCTTAGTACTAGCTCTTGAAAAGTATAACTGATCAATGCTCTTCTTCTTTTGTGTTTACTTTTTGCAGACTGGTCATATAAGCAATTGGCGCTCGCTCCGTAACCCTATATGGAAGAATCGAAATTTTATGTCAAACTCCTGATCATGTTAAAAATATCATCTTAGTATTTGCTTAAACAACATATATACATACAGTTTAAAAAAAAAACTGATTATTACACTTAAACAACATATATGTGAAACATAAAGCAAGTAATATAGTTGAACTTTTTTGTATTTTACAGCAGTCAATATGCAGTGTGCCTGTAACCAAACCTAAATACAATCATTTAACTGGTTTATTTTTATACAAT